>CAHIKZ030000771.1:0-172500 GCA_903632075.3 Acanthosepion pharaonis
CAAGACATTCCTCATCTAAAAGACTGACATAATACAATCTTTCTATTATTATTGCTCAACATTTAGCTTGCTAGAAACATTAAATTCTTACAGGTGATGACAACTAAAATTAACCATTATCTCATACATCTGTTGTTCTCTTATTGTTTGCTCGTCTCTTCTCATTCTCTCCCATATCCCTTCCAATTTTCATTTCCTACCAATGTTTTTTTTTCTGTAAATGTTATCAAAACATGAACTAGTTTTGTTATGAGAATAAGGGAGGTACAAATATTTTTTTTTACTTCATCCTTTCTTATTTTACCTTTCCACAATGTCTCAATAAAAATTTAATCTATCATGATTTTTATGTTTCCATCCTCTGTGTGTGTGTATGTATGTACATGTATGAAACAAGATGAAGGTAGATAATGATATACTGAATTCCTCATTCAAGAAATTCAAATAAAAATTACTATCTTTTTTAAAACAATATAGATCAAATTTCACCATCTCCACATAACATTTTTCTAATGCCAAGTTTATGTCGATCTGTTGTCTTACATTGTGAATTAGAACTGTTTTTCTTTGTTTTTTTATGGATTGTCCTCACTCTTTTGGGGAATTTTTTTGAGAAGTGTACACACATTCAAATTTCTGTTTTGTTTTTTTAACTCCTAAACGATATCAACTTTGTTTAATAAGAAGATTTGTTGTCCTCCCCACACACACTTTACATAAAGAAATGTGCCAATTTATTTGATTCTTGTCTGACTAGAACCACATCTCAATATTCTCCATACAAAAATCAAATTAAGGAAGATCAAATAGTAATATATCTTTTTTTATTTTCACTCTAAGCAAGGTGACAATGCCACTAGGACACAGGAGTTACATGGAGTGAAAGTGAATGAGGAGTGAGTGAGGATAGGGGAAAAAGGGACAATAAAAGAACAGGGTTCAGGAAGACAAAAGATGCCAATTGGCATTGCATTTAAATTTTTGAAGATTGTAAATAGCAAGGAATAAGCTAGTAATTACACAAATGTGTAACTGGATAATTTGTTAACACAAACCAGAATCAAACTTTGTATTTATTCATATCTACACACAGACAAAAAAAAACATTAAAAATTACCTTTCTTTTTTTAAGTATTGGTAATTTCTAATCAGTTATTCTTGTATTCTCAGATTTTGCATTGGCATAAAAATATCTCAAAAAATGAAAAAGCATTTACCTAATTTCATGGTAGATGCAGGTAAGGTTTAGTTTTACTTGGCTATATCAAGTAGACATACAATTCATACAATTGAATTAGCCCCAAATTAATAAGTATAGAAAATTCACTATCAAGCAGTGTATTATTTTGGGAATATATTTTTCCCATTGTAATATCAGGTTAAGCAATGAGTGGTCAGAGTGAACCATATAAAAATCTATACAATATGAAAGCTTTTTCCATCACTACCACTGATAATGGAAGAATTCATCCAACGCAAGAAAAACAGATTTCTATGATTTGCACTTGTCTGTCTTGTGAACTATAAACCCAAAGGATGAAACCACTAATTGGGAAAATTTCAAATTACTTAGTAGTTACCTGAACACCAAGAAAGATTAAAAAGAAAGAATCTTGCACTTTTAACTATTCAGAAGTAGAAAAACATGTTCAAATCAAACATCATTAATCCTCAACTCATGATCAGAACATTCTCTATTTACATCTCAAGTGTGTTTCTGTACAATTCAGAACTCTGAGAACTTATGAGTACAGATGAGAAAAATATTGACGCTTTCCAGAGAAAATTACTTAGAATTGCTCTAAATATCTGCTGGCCATGTAAGTTTTTGAACAAAGACATACGATAAGGCAAGATATCAAATCTTTGAGCAGAACCATTGAAAGAAGATCCACCTTTCTGGGACATGCAATGGGATTGCCTAAAGAAACAACAGTGAAATAAGTCTTAGAACAATGCTTCCGACCATGCAATAAGAAAATGGGTTTGACCAGAAATTTAATGGTGAAGGAAAATTAATGTAGGACTTGCAAATAAAATTATTCTGATATTAGACATCCAGCATCTCTGAACTGGAGAACTTAACCATGGAGAGGTGCTATTGAGAAGAGATTGTTCATGCAATATTTTGCAGAGGAATTAAAAAAAAAAAAAAAATTTAAATATCAGTTTTTGTCAATTTCCCCATCCATACTTCAGCTGTCCTACATGATTTCATTATAAAAAAAGGTAAGGAAATACAACTTAATACCAACTGAGTTGACATTCAATGCATGTTTTGTGCATTATTTTGCCATTGTGAGTACCATCCAGTTTTGTCACATTTGGTCACCCATACTTCAGTTGTTCCATGAGACAATCATTAATTTAAGCATTAGAAAGAGTTGACAGGAAAATATGAAGTCAGTGGATATTGTATAGGTTACAAAGTAAATGGACACTGGCTTTTATATAATGTTTTTTGATGAGAAATGAGAAAACTGAAAGAAAAAATAGTTTAATCTGAGCAGTATAGAGTGATAATTAAGAGAGAGAGAGAAGCTGTCAAGGTTGACAACAGATGTAATAACATTTTTTTTTATTTTACTGTTATTACTGACTGGGTAGTTAGCTAATTTATTCAAATGCCTAGATACCACATTCTCTTTTCACCCAACCAGAGAGTGATATACCAGTGACAAGTATTTTTTTGCCATTTTTATATATATATATATATATATATATATATATATATATATATATATATATATATTTGAAGACAAATTGTAAGACAACTTGAAATGTCTAAACTTTGATCTGAAAACCCGGGAAGCCCAAGCATGAAACTACAAGCAGTGGCATAAGACAGGTTTTCATTAAGTTAAAGGGTTCTGAAGACAGTAGACTGAAGCACCACAATCAGCTTTGCCAAGCTCTTTAGCAGACACCATCAAAATCCTACTTTAACAAATTTCATCCGTCAGTGTGGCTTTGTTGCCTGCAGCAAGGCTGGGCTAGTATCACACTTAAGAAAACACTAATTATCATTCACAATAGGAGAGTCCACCATAGCATGCTTCCACCTGACATTAAATGATTTATTCAACCATGGATGAAATCCACTAAAAGATCTATTCTATTTAATTGAACATGTTTAAACAAAAGATTGCTGCCTAAATAGAAATGTTTGAAATATATTTAATTACTTGCCCTTGATATTAGATTTCCAGTAAATCATGGAATGGTGACATCAATGGCAAATAGAGACCTCATTAGCCAAGCTAATTTTTTTTCATCATATCCAAAACTTAAATTTAAATTTAATAAAAAAAATAAAAATAAATAAATAAATAAAAAAACTTCCAAAGATAAAATTTTGCAAATGACCTACATGATCAAGATCAACGGATTGCAGATTGTAGATTTTCTTTTAATGTAATTAAACAGAACGATTGAAAACAAGAAAGTCTTGATAACACTGTACGAATATGCATGCATACACAACTATCCCCAATCAACACATACATGCAGAACTTAAGCAATAAATTATTGATTAACTGCCAAATCAGTTTGAGAAAGTAACAACAAATTCACACTTGAGTCTAGTGTTTATTCTGCATAAGTAAAGATAAAAAAAACAAAATCATACACTGAATTATGCAGAGGACTACAATTACCCACAGGCAATCCAACCATATTTATATCTATTAAATAAGAGGAAAAATAAATACAAATCCTCTAATTCAACTTTCTTTTAATCCAACCTAAATTCAATCAGGTTTTATTCACATCCATGCTATCTTATTATGTGCAAGTGTGTGTGAGTTTTTATTATTTCAAATGTTATTATAGTTGATACTCTGTATTTGAAATAGGCACACCATTGTTTTATTTTATTAAACGGTGTGTGTTATGACGCTTGGCCTGCACATTCATGAAATCTTAAGAAAAATAGATTTCCCCAGCAATGATTGAACCTGCATCCCTCTTTGTAGAAGTAACCACTGTTTGATCCAGTATGCTACAGCAAACAAGGTTCTATTTTCCCTTTTTAAAGAAAGCACATCTTCACCCAGATTTTTTTTTTTCAAAAACTTCATATCTGCTCAATTTCATATTGAAAACAAGGCAATTTCTTAAGAATTAATGAATTTATTTTAATTCAACATTCTTATTACTTGAAATGTTATTATAGTGGATACTCAGTATTTAAAATAGACTACCCATAAATAAAAATAGGTTGTCCATTTCAAATACGGAAAAAAAGAAATTTGGATATTCCATTAACATAATTGTTCAACAGATTCAAATTCAGTCTTTAAAAAAAAAAAAGAAATCTCAATTCAAGAGACTAGAGAAAACTGGATAAAATGGCTTCTCTTGACAGGAAGTAGACAATCACTTCAACCAAGAATTTTAGTTCAAATGGGAAAAAAAAAGTGTCTCCAGGTACACTCTTAAAGAATTTACCATTTCTAATTGGATATTATGAGAAAGCCCTAACAAAGAACAAAAGATAGTTCTGTGAATAGCTAGTAAAAAAAAAGAAAAAAAAAAAGAAAAAGCTATAAAAAAATGATTACAGTAATTATATTAGTGCAGAGTTCTATGATTTCAAAATTTTGTAGGTATTTAAGTTTTTTCATTCAAAAGTGTATGTGCATACATAAATTTATATACAAAACACAAAAAGGTAACACATATTAGATTTTCAAAGAATATATTTAATTTTATAAATATTTCAATGAATATTCAGATAACTGACATGCACAAAAAAGAAGTAATAAGGCCTTGAAAACTGCTCTGAACATTAAGAAGACACATTATCGACAGAATTACCCAAGAATAAACTACCTTGAATTAAGAAAAAATTTCACATTAAGATATAATAATGGTCTGATCAAAACACCACAGAAAATAATCATCTATAATAGATCAACAGCATGACTTTTTCTGTTTCTTTCTTTGTTCCTCTATAAATCAAAATATGAATCTTGTGCTGATTTGAAAATACAACCTGGTTTTTCATGTACAGTGGCCAAACTAAAAAAAAAAAAAAAAACTGAAGCAACACAATCTTTTGGGCAGCCACTGGATATTATGTACATTACAAAGCAATGGGCACTGGCTTTTACATAATGTTTTTTGGATGAGAAATGAGAAAAGTGAAATCAGAAAGAGAAAAGTGAAAAATAGTTTAATCTGAACAGGTTTTTTGCCGTGTTGTACTAAGCTCATCTGAGTCATTATCCTTATAAGTGATTTTTTTATATTATGATAGATTGAGACACACAAGGGGGGTGGGTGCTAAAAAGTTATTCATGGTCAGACTGAAAACTTTTCAGTATCCCTTAATATATATTATTTATATAAGCCTTTCCCTTGGTCTGCTATGGGATGCAAACCTTCCCCATAGATTGATTGCCAACACACACATACACACAATATAACGATAAAAGAATTACTGCCAATACAAATTATTACAAAAATTACATGCTGAACTTTAACAATATCTTTTCTGTGTAGAGACTGTTCTTTTGTTTACTTATCTCTTGTAGGTCCAGCCAAAGATACCTTGCCAGTAACAACAAATGCCAACTTTGCTGTGACCCAATATGAATCAGAAATCAAAGGAAACACAAATAAAAAGGATTATAAAAGTCTTTTTCAATCAATAACTCTAAGTAACACATAGAAAAGTAGTATTTCAAGCACATCAAAATGGATGTTGTCTATCTATGTTAACTGAAAAGCCATCAAAGTTTATCTGGAAAACTTCACACAAACACACAGAACAAAGTGTCATGTTATTGAAGACAATAATTCAGACTGTGTACTCAGCCCCACTTGAAATTACTTGTGTAATAATAAGTAACAAACCTTTTATTTTCTAGAGATCATCAAGTGTATAAACAAGCAAAAGAAAAAGTACTTTTGTTGCTTAAGATCTAAGTAAATAGACAATTCTTGTGCAGAAAGCATTCTTGTTGTGCATCAATATAAAATAGGTCAACTTCATCAAAAGCCAGAATCCTAAAAAAATGGCATGGACAAGAGCCAGAAGAATTAACACAAACACTAAAATAATATACAAATACAGCTTATTTGAATCAAGAACTACAGATACCTTCAATTTATAGAAGATACATTATCAATTGTTCAACACATTTCTTTCATTTTACTTTCAGTTGCTATCATAGGATCCTCATTCTATAATTTTTAGCAAGCAATTAAACCTCTGTATTTTGTTGACCCTATACTATTTGTTACTTTAAATTTAATCAGGAAAATACATCTACTGAATTGTGGCTAATCATTGCTCTCTAATAAGGTGCCAAGTGCTACAAACTATACTGATAAAAGGTGATTTCATTTTTAACCATATTCCAAAATTGACATAAGACCCCATTTCATTTGTCCCACAAGAATATCCTCAAGCTTATATGCAAAGTAAAATTGTCTGTTTACCCTGATATTTTAGCAGGACAAAATAAATGGTTCTGACACTCCCCACTCAGTTTAGATCGCCAGAGTTCTGATCAGTAGGATAGGGTTTGCTATTTTGGAACAACCTATATATACTGTAACAGAATCTGCTGCAACATTTGACAAAATTAGAATACTATAACAACAATTATTATTTAAACCCAGACAACATTGTTGCTTATTTTTACAGCCAGATTATTATCAAATATGAACTGGATTTCTTCTAATAAAATACAGTTAGTTTGTTCTGACTGTTCTGTCATAGCAGAATGGTTAAAAAAAACTAGACTCAATGATATCATTCCTACATGTTCAAAATTATTTAGTGTTTCATGGCTGTAACTCAATATCAAACTCAGCTACATTAAGTATATAATTATTAAGCCTACTCTGGCACATGTAGGAAAATTGTGCTCAGCTCAGTAAGGAGAGCCTATCTTGAGAATCAGCAATTAAAAGCCTGGTTTTTACCTAAGCTTAACTCCCACTTCATCATTTCAGCTCTGAGTTTTAACACAGCTCATTTTTTGAATTAGCAAGTAAAGCGAGTTATAATGAATAAAAGCCAATATCAAATTTAAGTTCTCTAAAATTGATGATAGGCTTCCCTATTGCCTAGAAATACATTATGCTGCAAATTTTAAGATACACATAACCATTTTGGTTACTTATCATGAATCTATAGTGAGTAAGCTAATTGTGGCAACCATTAATAATGCAGGAGTAAGTCCAATCCTCACTGAGTGCCATTCCCCAGACACACTTGTAGTTTTGTAGTAGAATAAATAAATAGAAATAATATAAAGCTAAATGCTTCTTTTGATAAAAATGGAAACAATCTTCTTAATGCTGATACCAAATCACTATCAATATGGTTACTTCCATTGAGGTGCCATCATTAAGGTTATACTGATGTTCCTACAGTGCTTAGCCAGCAGGCACTGTGCATTTACACTATGTCTGTAGGCTTGGCATAAGTGTACAGTGCCTGTGTTTATGTCAAGCCTGCATTGTATGCATATGCTAAATTTGCAGGCATTGTGCACATGCCCTCAGTCTGCAGGCATTGTGCACATGCCCTCACAGTCTGCAAGTGAAAATCTGCAATGCTAGTCAGATATAAACATGCTTCCCATAAATGAAGATATCCTTACTTTTAGTTTGGTATCTTTATAGACTGATAACTATCTTTTGATCTGGGAATACCCTAGCTACACTACTGCAACATATTACAGTGAACTGATTAGCAATACCAACAAACCATTGAGTGAGGCATTATGTCAGACAATACAAAAATCTTATATATATTTAAAGCTATGATCATTACACGGAATAACTAGAAAGGCATATACATTACATAATGATCATTACATTGAATAACCTGTTTACAAAGCACAATTTTGGAACAAAGGTTAATGACTCCACATTCTTGGGATTCCATGTTCATATTAATGTCAAAAAGTCCTGACCAACTTCCAACTCTACTCAGTAGTAACCAATAGTTAAATGTGCTGTTTGGATGGAATTGCATATGTAATAGTTTTATTCAGTCAGTAACACTTGTATTAATCCTAGATCACTAAAAACCTCTTCTCAATTTGTCAATACAACTCTGTAGTGAAATTATAAACAATGTGTTTACATGATACATGCCCTAATGGTCAGTATTACATATTAAATCCTAATCATTAACAATTATTTTCCTCTTAAATCAAATTTTTTTAAAGGGTGTGCTATTACAAATTTTTTTATGAGAGAGAGACCAATGTGCCCTATTGAAAAATACTTCTGAAGTTAATATTCAAAATAACATTTATAAATTATCAAATAATGTGTGTGTGTGTGTGTATATATATATATATATAGAGAGAGAGAGACAGTATAGATATAGGGATCAACAGTGCATGATGACTGCCAATTTCACACTTCAAAATGATCTTCACATCAAGTGCTACTATTCTATTAGCAGGCTAAATCCAGCCCACCAAAAGAACAGTAACACTTGGTTTTGAAAATAGCACTGAAATGTGAAACTGGCAGTCACCAAGCAGTGTTGATTCCTACATCCACATCATGTCTAAATAAACACTATCTCTGATATTGAGCACTCTTCCCCTGTAAATAGAACATATTTTCCCCACAAATCTATCTCCTAATTATAATATTTCTTCATTTGAAACTTACCAGGAACAAATGAAATAATTGCTCATGACAATGTAACTTAATGCATTGAATAATGACAATAACAAATTCTTAATTGTTGACAAAGATTATAAAATAGACATTTCTTAATTATACATTTCATTTGTTTCCTCTTGATATGAAAATTTACATGGAGTGAATCTAATTAGGCTTTATTAAACAGATCAGCTCACCATTAGTTACGAAGGAATTGTTTTACAGTCATTATAGTGTTGAACTCTTACCCAGTATAGATGGGTACTAGCTAGTAATAAGACATTCACTATATCTCTTGACTGCAATGTAATAACAATCCAGCTATATGTGGATACTGGACAATCTTTTCACAGATGAAGAGAAAACTGGAGGCAACAAAAATGTGGTTCTACAAAAAGATGCTGAGAATACTGGGAATGGAGCATGTAAGCAACAAAGAAGTTTTAATGAAAATGGAGACAAAAAGGAGACCTACTCAGAACCAGAAAGGGTCAGCTGAAATTTATTGGACACATAATGTGGAAGAAAGGCTTGAAGAATTTGACACACACAGAACAAAAGAGAAACAAGGAAGTGGACCACCTACATGACAAACTTGTGGGAATGGATGGTGAAATGGAATGGGATAGCAAAAGACAAATTTTACTTAGAGCTACAAAGGATAAGAAATTGTGGAAACTATGATCAGCAATGTCTTGAAGGACATGATACATAGATGATATCTGTTGAAACACTACATGTACTATAGACATTTTGGCATCAACTTATTCCTCCTCTCTCTGTCTATATTTTTACATTGTATTGTATTATATTTGTTATATTGTTTTAGGCTATAATTGAGTGAGGGAAAGTTTTGACATAGTTGTTTATTAAATAATTTGCAATGCATTTCTATAAATGCTTTTAGTATGTGCCATATCATTTAATATGTAATCATTAAAGTTTTCATGTATTTGTTTACAGATTGTGACAGCTATTAGAGAGATATGATTAAATATACTTTAATGTTTAAAGAAATTATTCAGTATTATTATTGTTTAGGTAATAAGCATTATAACATAGCACAAATAGCTATATTGTGGAGAAAGGAATTTGACAATTTTTTTTTTTTTTTTTACATATTTATGACTTTTTTTTTTCACTTTTATCAGAAATGACATTCTTATACATGTTATTAATTAATGTATAATATTATCCATAATAACTTTTTTAATTCATAACTATTTGGGCTCAGTTGTTGATATTAATAGCTATCTGCTGATGTGTTAAAATTTTGGAATAACGCAATAATAAAAATTTAAATTTCATCTGATAGATATAGCAATCTGTTAGTACTAGGGTAAGTCAAAAATTATCAGCGCTTACACCATAGCATATCTTTAGGTCTGTCACACTGCCTTCTGCTCATGTGTGCTTATAGTTGGTACTATTGTAGCCATGTGATCAAAGTTTGAGCTTGATAGTGCTAGTTTTCTTGCTGCTGTTACAGTGTAAACATGACCGCTCCACTAGCAGTGTGCACCAAGGAGAAACAAAGAATAGTGATCTAAATCTACAGAAAACATGGTACCTCTTCAATGATAACTTGCCAGTTCACTATTACCATCTCTTGAGCTTGTTGAATATTGCCAGTGGAGGTTGATTGGCAGTCTGCTCCTTCCTCATGTATCATGCTTATCCAATCATGTTTAAACTTCTTGATCTACTCATAAACACTTCTAAGTAGTTGCCATATTGTGTTAAACACCTCCAATGTATTTCAGCTTCTGACACACCTTCCAAACAGAGAAATCAGATCACTGCTCTTTGTTCCTCCTTGGGGCACAATGCTAGCAGATCAACCATGTTTACACTGTAACAGTAGCAAGAAAACTGGCGCAATCAAGATCAAAATTCAATTTTGTGACCATAATTATACCAACTATAAACACACATGAGCAGAAGGCAGTGTGATAAACAAAGATTTTATATAGTTATAATAGTTATAACAAAATTGTGGATAATTTGACTTAACCTCATAGATTCTACAAATTATATTATCTCGATATATAATACACCAAAGGTATTTATGTTTTTTATCTCTTTTTGTGTAATATTTAATTCCTTCCGCTGGCAACACCATGTGTCGGTATCTTTCATCTGTACTTTTCAAGGATTTATTATAAGCCGACATACTGGAATTAGTGCCTTCTTTTTTTGTTGTAATTATTATTATATTATAATGTCATAGTCCCTATTATGACAATGGCAGATCATTCCAAAATGTTTACAGCACTTGGAAGGATGCAGAATAAAACAATAATAGAGAAAAATCCATTTAAAATTTGCATTTATATGTGAAAATCTAAAGGCTGAACAAAACATAGCACCTTCTTTTGATTTTCACTACTACTATTTAAATAAGTTGACTAGGGTCTTCAATTTCATCCTTTTAACCAAGCCTCTTACTTATAAATTATTAACTAGACTATTAACAGAGGCATTAACTCTCATTAAATTTGTTAAAAAGCCAATCCCACCAATATAGGCATCCTTGTTTTATACAAATATATCCATATCTGACAGAATTTACTCAGTGTCTCAATCCAATTTTTAATTATTAGGAAAATAGTATGTAGACAAAGGATGCAACCATTAAATTTACCCTATTCCTAATGGTACATAGCATTACAACACTATATTTTAAGTTATTTTATGCATTCTAAAAGTGAAGTACATGCTCTTAACAGTAATCTGCTACTGTGATTAGCATCACATGCCCTTGACAGTAATCAGGTACTGTGAGTAGCATCATATGCCCTTGACAATAATTGAGTACTGTGAGTGGTGGCACATATTTGTAACAGTAATCTGGTACTATGGGCTGAGGAGGTACATACCCTTACTAACAATACAGGTTCAATAGGTTAATATTCTATAATAAAGTAATTCCATAATTTTTTAAAATAATTATCTTAATTTTTGTTTTCTCATAATGATAGGGGTCTGATATGTACTTTGACCTTTCTCAAGAGTATATTGCATATGGTGGTCTTTAGCCTAATGTATTTCTGGCCACATACATTTCCTTCTGATTCCATCTAATCATTTTTCTGATTTTTTGCTGAGAAATTCACTTCCTTTCTTGACATTCTCATGATATATAGAACAAAGCAGTATTCTTAAGAAACAAAAAAAAAAAAAATAATAATGAACACAATAGACTAAAAAATATATAGGAAACAGCACTAGGGTATTTTGATATTCAACTAAAAATCCAAAATCTCTCAAAATTCAATTTTTTTTTTTAAATCCATTAGGGGAGGGGGTGCTGAATAATAGATTTGAAAAGATAACACAATAAAACCTTTCAACAGTTCAACTTTAACAATGATCGTTATCAACTAGTATTTATTTGATTCTAAAGATATTTACTGCTTTGTGACTAAGGCTGTTGGGTATTTTCTCACCCATGCTAGTGATCAATATTTGAAATAGTAAAAATCACAATTTTAGTTTTCAAGTCAGTTAATCTCATTAAGAAAATTAGTACAACACACTCTTCATTAACTCAACATACATACATACCATAGGTGCTCGATTCAGAATAAAACAAGTTTAGGAAATAAATATTTAAATTTTTCTTATTTGTGTCTTAAAATCATTGTCTGCATAATTATTCATGAACTAAAATGTATTTAGCAGAAAGCTAAACTTACTATCGTTAGCTTGCAAGATTTACATTTTAGTCAATGTATTCAGTGTGTATAAATGTGTGCAACATTTTTTCTTGAAAAATAAAGGCTGAATATAAAACTGGAAACTTTTTCATATCTAGTACTCTCATGAGCATATGGAGACAAAGGTCTTTTTTTTTTATTATTTTAAAAACAATCATCTCTTAGTTCAGTAATGATGGGAGTTCATGCACTAGACATTCCTATTAACATCTCAATCTTATTTTAAATCAATTTTTTAATTAAAAGCAAGCAAAGTTTAAAATTTGACAAAGCCTCTTGTTGCTCTATCACTATTTCCATGGAAAGTGTTCAGATGAACCTTAGTTCCACCTTACATTCACAGCTAAGACCCACCACGTCATGCACACTGTATTAAACTCATTTCCTTTGTATTCCATTGGTAAAGATGTAAGTTCAACTCAAGCAACTTCTTCCCATGAACCATTGCTTTGTGAAACTGATTCCCAAGAAGATGCTTCTCTGACTACAATCTTAACCTGCTGAAGTCTAGGGTCAACTGTTATCTTCCCCACATATCTGCATAAACTGTCTCTTACTCTGTAATCCTCTACCTTAAGTGGCTCTTGAGTTTTGTGCAGGGTAAACATCATTGTGAAACAAAAAACAACTCATAAGAATTAAATCTACTCAACAAATTGGTTCAAGACGTAAAGTTTATGATTATTGTTTATATCAATGATAATTACAATTCTAATCATCTTATATGTTCACTTATTGTCCAGACAAGAAGACATACAAGACTATCTGTTGCTGGAATATTAGCATTTTTCTATATGAGTGCATGTGTTTAGGCTTATGCCAATGTTTCTAGCATGATTTTTTGACAATTTTTACTCCACATAAGCTCATAACATTATTATTCAAGCATCAAAATATTTCCCTTTGTTTTTGATGACTGTTTTGCTACTGTTTATATAAACTTTATATTACATCATAAAATAATGATTATGTTTTTCTTTCAATGAATTCTTTGAGGAATTCTTCAACTTGTTGGCACCACTGACCAAGTCAAGGAATGTTGCATAGCATGAAAAAAGTAATACGTGACAATTCTGAAGAATGTTCACTGTGGAGAATTTCCCATACTAGCTTTATGATCATTTACTGCATTGGATTTACAGCATGAAGAAGGACATTGTCCTGTAGTAAAATCACTGGTTAAATTCTTTGCCAAGAAAAACATTTTTCCATATTCAATGCATCAGTCATACAAGCAAGTGTAACAATTTGTTCATAAAGTATTTTCTTTGAATCTCATAAACAGAAAGTTTGCACCTTTACTACCATTAGATTCTATAAAATGTTGAACACTGTCCTAAATCTAGTCATTATTTTCTTCATTTTTGATTCTAAATAATAAATCCATTTTTCATCACTAGTGACTAACTTGTCCAAAATTACTTTTTCTATCTAACATGTAAAAAGTAACCAATGTTTAAATGAATGCTCTTACTCTCATTTCATTTGGCAAAACCACTTTATGGATTGCACAAAGCAATAAAGGAGTGTGTCAATTTCACAAACACGCTGTTGTAAACTTTTAACTTAATAGGCTAACTTGGTACCACACTAAATGCAAATACAGTAAATTTAATTTAAAGGACACTGGTATAAAAGAATATCAATTTAACAGGCCTTATCACATAGCTAAGACCTGGAAGTACATTTTTATATATGTCCAAATTCTTTTTTTTAATGCCTAAAAATCAATCTTATTTATGCAAACATGTATCTCCATGAGATTTTGGATAAGATTTTGGGTCATTACTCTAAAAAGATTAAAACCCATATTTAAAAGGTGAGTACATATATGGAGGCACTATAAAATTCAACTTAACCTTAAAATCCCTTAAAATATAAATTTAAACATAAGATTTGCATAAAAAGGATTCATGTAATAAAACAAATGAAAGTGCTCACTTTAATCTATATATAAAATTCTGTGACTTCCATTAGTCTGCCCATTCATCCAGGTAGAAGTGCAAACAGTTAAGGTGGTACAAAGTTTTACTAGTGGCCATAGCTTAGTACAATAAATTTTCATTCATTTTTTGGAAAAACTTAATGTTTTATTATTTAACATACAAAATACTCACACTATTTTAAAAACAATTTAATGATTAAAATAACAAATACTTATTTAATGAAAATACAATATTGTTTTCTTGCCTATCTTTAAGATTTTATATATAAAAATCCATTTTTCAGTTCACCCTACATTTATGAGAATTATAAACAACTCACAAGGCTAAATGCTTCAAAAAGTTGGAATTTGGCTCCAGAAAGAAAATGCATGGTCAGTTGTATGTTACATGCTCAAGAGTAAGAAATCCTAAGAATTTATTCTTTACTGTTAAAAAGGAAAAAAATAAATTTTCTTTAAAAATATTGTTTACCATGAAGTCCTATAAAATTAAATTAAAGAAATTATTAAACTGCAAAGTAGGGTTTTTATCAAAATATTTTTCAAAACATATCATCTTATTCAAATTTCACTGATTGGCTTGCAAAATTGAACAATGCTAAATACTGTAAAGATTTCAACAAACGTCAACATGTTGCAAAAATATTCTAGTATAATAAAGCAGAAACGTATATATTTGGGAAAGAACCTTTCAGCACCAACCTCATAAATGTTCATAATTATAATTTAATAATCTTTGCTGCTGAACTGTATAGAAAATTTTTAATGTACAAAAAACAAAATTACAAAAAAAATAACCCACCAAAATTACCTTCATTTTAATGGACTTTCAAAGACACCTCACTACCACCAAATTAAATCAAAGATTTATTATGCAAAAACATACCAAATTTGATTCCTAAATATCAAAGCAAAATATTTTGTCATTAATCCAAGTGTATTATCAAATTTGACTGCTTCATATTAATATAACTACCCAGTGGCATCATTTATTTGTAGTATATACAAATTTAAACATTTTTTTTAATGAAGAAGTTACCAAAATTGAGATTTTACCCAAGTTTATATTTAATACATGCTTTATTCAAAGGTGTACAGGTAACCACACTCACAGGTGATGTAGGTGAGTGACATGGAAATAAACTTGTTAAGAATATATAGGCAGAAAAGTAGGTAAATTACAGTTGGATGAATAAATTACAATACAGATAGGCATGTAAGTGAAGAGTTTCTTAAGAAATAACCACGTAAGTATAAAAATCTGTGAAAGGAGATGATTGTGATAATGATATTAATGACAGTGCTCATGAGACAAACAAAACACTATAAGCCATTGATGTTTTATGTGCAGTTTAATACAAGGAACTCAACAGAAAAGAATTAGTATTCATAATTTATAATACATACATTTAGGGTCAAAATTACTATACTTTAACTTTGTTTACTGTCACTCAATGTTTTAACAAGAAGTGATCCCAGTAGTTAATATTAATAAAAAAAAATAGCCTACCTTGAACAACAGCATTTTAGTTCCCTTCAGAGTAATTTTCTTGGAATCAGTTTACCTCCTTCATGATCTTAATCTCACCCACTGTCTGAAATCTCTTTCAACAGAAATTTTAGTTTTGATAAAAGATTGAAGTCACACAGAGCCAAATGTGAACTGTAGTGGGATAACAGACAAGTAAAATGCGACGTTTTATTGAAAGAGCCAAGTATATTGAAGGAAGAATAGTTAATCGAAATATTAAAAAAGGTTGGATAAATTCTGTATTATCCATTGAGCCCAAAATTATCTTCATATTCTTAATTGCCACTTTCAATGTGTCCAACATTTTCAGGAGTTCTGGTTTTTAAAGACATTCCAGAATGTGAATTACTTTCGACAGATCTCTGGCCAAATTTGTAACATCAGTTACACAACACACATGACTGCTGACTGAGTAATCACATAGGAGAGTGTTCATGTATGCACAGGAGAGTACCTCTTGTTGCTAACTTACATCATATTCACAAAACAAATTCAAAATAAATGGATAATTTCCAGCCAGACAAAACACAAGGGGTACTGAAATATTTAAACCCCAACTGAGACGGGATATTAAAAAAAAACAAAATCTTTTAAAATACATAAGAGAATTTTTCAGTAACCCCTAATAATATATATGAACATAAAAATTATAGAACACTGAAGTTTCACTCATATGATCAAGAGTTGTCAGGCTAGCATATATTTTTATAATTATGAATTTCTTGTATTCTCCACATTTAACTGTTTAAATACTATCAAGATGAATACATACCAAGAAGTATCTATTGGTAAACATGTCTCCTGAATATTACATATACATGTGTGTGTGTGTGTGTGCACATATGTTTTGAACAATAAAAAATATTAAAAAATTAAAATTTCCAG
The DNA here is from genome assembly GCA_903632075.3 of Acanthosepion pharaonis. Lineage (NCBI taxonomy): Eukaryota > Metazoa > Mollusca > Cephalopoda > Sepiida > Sepiidae > Acanthosepion > Acanthosepion pharaonis. The sequence goes on from CAHIKZ030000771.1 coordinate 16,724, forward strand.
ACACACTGGGTTGTATATTAATATTTTTTATATCTGTAGTTTTTTTTTTTTTATCGTTAATTTTAGTTAGTCCTTGTGTTGGTCAAACAGCCTTTTTCAAGTTGTTCTTAAGATAGAGGATGGGAGGTTCCTGACTTTCAGAATTCCCTCCTTGGTCATTTTGACAGTTTTATTGGTTGCTGGGAATGGGATGTGTGTGCTCAGTGTATGCTATCTTTTAGTTCTTTGGGAGGGTGTGTGATGTGTCTATGTGTATATATTTGTATAAGTGTGAGACCTCAAAACCTCTGCAAGCATGTCTGTCTTGAGTGGGTGAGGAATGTGGGTAGAGCTTGATTTATGGGGTTATATTAATTCTATCTATGTGGTTAAGTCCATCTGGACAAAGTGTAGGCAATAAATATATATATATATATATATATATATATATATTTATATACACACACACGATATATATATATATATATATATATATATATATATATATGTGTGTGTGTGTGTGTGTATATGTGATAATATATAAAGATGTATGACTAAGTGGAAAAAGTTTTCATAGGATGCATTTAAGCCCCCTTTAGGACATTATTGGACTTAGTTTAGGTTTATTTTGACAAGATTATACATGTGCATGGCCAAGAGGAAGACAAATAAAGAAGAGAAAAAGAAATTATCTTTAAACCTAAATTTCTCACCATCTCTTGTTCATGCACAAGTGGAGTCACATAAGCATAAACTGAATGGACCAATGAAGTCCCAAAGGATGAAACATGTCAGATGAAAACTTTTACCATGTTGTCACATTTCCTCACATTTTATATATATATATATATATATATATATACACACACACACACACACAGAGAAGTGCGATTGATAAATTGTCGTCTAAATTATGCAAAAATGAAAACAACACTGACATCTCATTTCAACAGATGTATTTACCAAAATTACACAAAAATATCTTGAAATACTAAAAACTAAATTTATTCAATAAAATCACTATTGGCTTCAACCGCAGCCTCCAGCAGACTTCAGACACTCCTGCAACTTATCTGATCATCTCCTTGTTTAAGTTGATGAATACTGCCATAATCCTTGCCTTCAGTTCATCTTTGGTGTTAACTGCACCCCACACATAATAATCAAAGGGGTTGCAAGTCTGGGTAGTTAGGTGGCCAGATGTAAAGGGTGATGAGAAATTGTCCGACAGCCATGACTAGGTTCTCCTGCTTGTGTGGCATGATGCAAAGTCCTGTTGACAGACACAGGGTATCCCAGCAGCCACCCTTTTGACCCAGGGCAGTACTTCATCAAGACACTTGATGTTGGCCTCCATGTTGAGTCTGAGGGCCTCACCAACAAATTTGAGAGTTCTTCTCTAATCAGAATGATCAGAGTGAGTTTTCTGAGCTGCTGTATTTTTGCAATCACCATTAGACTCATCTAACTCTTTCCAAATCTTCTGGACTGTCCTCTTTTTGACACCAAAACACTGAAATGTTCGTATAGGAGTTACCAGCGTGAATGCCAAGCAGTACAGCATGCCATTTCCAAATTTCTGGCAGAGTGAATTGCATCATGGTGCTCTTTTTCTCACAGGTGGTGCCCAACTGACCCTACTAAACTGTGCAGTTGACAAAACAAAAAACAATGTGCATGCACAAAATTAAAAATCTCTACAATTTACTCATCGCACCCAATGTGTGTGCGTGCGCATGCCTTAATATTTGAAATCTGAAAAGTGAAATTTGCTAAGATATTTATATTTTATAATTGTATGTGTATGTTTAAGCTCTACACAATATTGAGTACTATTACTGAAAGCATTGTTTAACAGCAAATTTTCATTTATATATATATATATATATATATGGTGTGGCAGAAATACCTCCCACACTTTAAACTGTCATCTGTGTGGTACTAGTGAATTTAGGCAAGTGACAATTGTGTCTTCATCTAGTTAATGTCTTACAATTCTTTTTTCAGTTACCATAATGGCTTGGACCAGTGCACACCATGTGTTGAAACGTTGTTTTAAGACTAGTGAATCTGTAACTGCAACACAGGGAGCTTTTCATGCTCATTGCATGTTATGTCAAAATTATTCTGTTCTGAATAGAAAAATCAATACTGCTCTCTACGTGTTATAAATTTCAGGGGCACAGGTTCAGAATTTAAAAGAAAGCCAACTGGAAAACCTGAAAGTGCTTGAACTTCCAGCTGATGGAAAACTTTAGAAATCCATAACAAATAGATAATGTCAAAATGTTGATTAAAAGAATTGACAATGGTGGGAAAAAATGATTATGTCAAGTACCTAAAGCTTTACCAAAATGGCATGATGGAACCAAAATGACAGAAAAGTATGAACTAAGTTTTCCTGTATCTTATAGAAAATGAATACATCAGAACAGTAACTTAAATATTTCCTACCAACTTAATAATAATAAACAAAAAGTCTTCCTGTTAACATAGATAATTGCATATTTGGCACCAGCATCCACATAAAATGTCAAGATTTTAAATGATGATAGCAAGTTAGCCCTATTCAGAAGATTAGCACAACAAAATCAGGTCAGATAAAAAGCAAATATTTTTCAATGTTCAATTCCTGCATTTGTAAAATTAGCATAACATAATCTTCCTCCTGTTTCTTAACCTTCATTTGTCTTAACAATATTAAATAAGCCAAACTTAAGTCAAAGTTAATCAATATCAAGTGACCATCTGAGAATACCACTGTAGTTAACTTGTAATCTTATTCTAGTTTAATAAAATTATTTACAAGCAATATCATCATCATGAACACATAACAGCATAAAGTTTCAATATTTATGTTACTTAGTAAAGAAAATGTGCTAGAAGTGTCATCAATGAATTTTATAAAAAACAATAATAAAATAAATACAACTATGCAGTAATGGTAATAGTAACCATTCCCTTATAAGGACACATTTGGCATTCATTGACCAAGCAGCCAATACTACTTCCTATTGAAATTTATAAAATCTATCTCTTGAAACAATTTTTCAGGAAAATGTTTCAAGTTCAATAACTGTTATTGCTCTTTCCAGTATTGATGGGGAGCTTCCTTCCTAACCTTTTGTTTGAAATAGTGTGGAACATCTGGCTATTAAAAAACTAATACTGCTAACCAGATGACTTGAGATAAAATTATGACATTACTTTAATTAACAATACAACAGTGTTTCTCTAACATTATCTTGACATTAAAGGAGTACAGGTGCTTTTTTTGACTAAAAGATCATTCAATTTGTTTTATATGAATGAATGAATTAAATGTTCTATACTAAACCAAAAATTGAGGCTTATCAAAAAAGTAGGATTTTTGCAAAAACTAATAAAGTAGAAGAATTTTCTCATGGAAAATTTATTTCAGCAGGAAAAATTTGTGGCAAAAATACATTCACCAAATCAACATGGCACCATTTTAAACATGACACCCTTTTCCCATATATCTGAAGTGTAATAATTTTGGAAAATTAAAATTTGACTGAAATATGTTTAAAAATTTTTTTTTAATCTAAAATCAAGAAAATATGAACAAAATGGTCAGAAATAAAAGATGGTATCCATTTTAAATGATGCCAGGAGGATATAGGTTAATGTGCAATTTCTAAAAATGAAACAGAAAACAAAACTTAGCATATTTGGTTAAATGAAAAAAATACTAACAGCAATGAGGAAGTTGGACTGAATTTATTACATACTGTCAATATGGAGAACGCATGGATAAAAACAATTTCTTTCATTTATTTTCTACCCATTCTGAAGGATTTTCCATCTCTAAACTCAGACTTTTAAGACAAAGAATATAAAATGTTAAACGATTTTTTTAAAAGTCACTCATTTTCTTTCTCTTTTTTGTTCTCAATCAATGTCAGCTTGGGCAAAATAATATAAGATTTAATTATTTTAAACACACACAAATGCATACACACACAACATCTTTTCTTATGATGAAACCTTTAGAAGCAAAATGCATTATCGGATATTATTTTTTGAAACATACTTTCATGAATATTTTTCCAAATGTCAACAACTTATAACTGTTTGGATTACATACCCAAATTTATTAGTTCTATCTCTGATATTGAGCGCTTTCTAATAAGTACCGCGCATATAATATATAAATAATTATACATACTTATATTTATTTATATTTATATACACTTTTCACACACACACACACATATATATATATATAAATGATAAACATGTATGCCAGTATATCTATATAAATTTTATATGGAATGATAACACACACTTATACCTTCAGGAAAAACCAATGAGAATGGTCAATTTCTAGATACACCCAAATGTTTTTGCATATGAGAGCCCCCAGATTACAAACAAGCATAACTCATATTTGCCCTTGTCAATAGGCAAACAGTGCTCAACAATATCATTGATGTTAAAGACAATCTCGGGGTTGATGGCAAAGACCAGATTTAGTGAAGAAGTAATAAAATCTTTTCAACCAAATACAGATGAGACTTGTTTGTAAGGACCAAAGTTCAACGTAGCAAGAAACCCAGGTAAGTTGATTAAAATTATAACAGCTATTAATGTGAGTGACTAACGAGACCTAGTTACAAGCAGATTTGATGGAACAGATTAGAAATATACCCAAATACACAACATGATAAGACCTGTTTGGCATCACCAGCCATACCTTTCCTCATTCAACTATATTTGAAAGTGGTGTGTGTGTGATTTAAACAAGTTTTGTTAAATTCAACTGACAAGGTCAGTTTCATCATTTATTATACACTTCCCATTTTCAAATAAGTTGTTGAACCTCCAAATAAATATGCTAGACAAGATTTCATTGGCTACATCTTGACATTTTTCAAAACGCAACAATTCAAATTTAATTTAAATACAGTGGGGAAAATTTAATCCCCTGCTGATTTTCTGAGCAAGTTGATGATCTCAAGGCAGCTGGGTTCACAGTCACCAAGATGATCATTAGTAACACATACGTTGTAGTGGATTGAAATCATGTAGTGCCCGCAAGGTCCCTCTACTCAAGAAGGAATATATACACACCCATCAGAAGTTTGCAAATGAGCACCTGGATGATTTAGATGAGGGTTGGGAGAAAGTGCTGTGGTTAGATGAGACTAAAATTGAGCGTTTTGGCATCAACTCGACGTGTTTGGAAGAAAGAAAAATAAAGCTGACTTAGACCCCAAGAACACCATACCAACCATTAAGCATAGTGGTGGAAACATTATGCTTAGGGGTTGTTTCTCTGTTAAGGGGACAGGATGACTACACTGGGTCATGGGAAAGATGGATGGGGCCAAGTACAGGGAAATCCTGAGTGAAAACCTCCTTGCCTCAGCCAGGACACTGAAGATGGGTCATGGATAAGTGTTCCAGCATGACAATACTGAGTTATATTTTGCTATGGGTGAAATACTTATTTTTTCAATAAAAAACAAATAAATGTTCAAAAATTAATATGTGATTTTCTAGAATATTTTTTATATTCTATCTCTCACTTTCAAGACAGACCAATCCTGAAAATTATAGACTGTTCCTAATTTTGTAAGGTGGCAAACTATATATATATATATATATATATATATATGCACATCTATTTTGATTGTATATTCATGTAAAGACAAGAAGCTTAACTCATGTGTGTGTGTGTTTTTATATAATTTTTTCATATAGGCAAAAACAATTTACTCACTATAAAGATGCAACTTCGTTTCATTGCATTTAACTATTAACCATTTTGGTTCTCACCAGTTGAAGTGCAATTAAATGCACTGAAATGAAGTTGCATCTTTGTAGTGAGTAAATTGTTTTTGTCTATATGAAAAAATTATTATAAATAATTATTTCTCTACAATCAGTATTGAGCCCTCTTTTGAATTAATGCTGTGAACATTAGAATTTATATATTATTTTTGTTCTCATTACATTCATATATATATATATATATATATATATATTATTCAGACTGTTGTCTTCATCTTTATTGCCATATTCATGACATTTTTGGATATTGTATACTCTGGCCTGCTTCAGGTGATTGGAATTTCAAACTGAATTCAAAATCCCAATCATCTTAAGCAGACCCAAGTGTACAACTGTTGAAAAATTGTGAATATGGCAATAAAGATGAGGGCAACAGTTTAAATAATGTAAATATTTACAATACCTCATCTCCGAAATATAGACAGACATATATATATATATTAACTCTGCATTTTTACATATAAAACTGTGTATGTGCATGTGTGTGTGTGTGTGTGTGTGTGGTGCACAGGTGTAAAATTTAGATGCTTCTGTATGCTTAAAAATGTTTCCTAAATTTAAAAAAAAGGCAGGCATTAACTGTAAAAGAAAGGGAAAATAAACAAATATACATGTCTATATACTGCAATAGGAATTGACAATGCTGCCAAGACTTTCCAAAGAAGCACATACATCTCAAATAGAAAAGAGGATATTTCTTCTACCACAAGTATGTGTACACATGCTCAAATAAAACAATATTAAATATACAAAAGTTAGATATATATGTATGTTTTGGCATCGTGTTATAAGACACACAATCCCATTCATCAACAAATATGAATTTTCACATGTAGAGATGTGTATTCCTATCCCATCATCAAAGAAAGCCCTACATCAATGCCAACAACTGTTGCAATAAGAGAACCCCAACCTGAAGATGTGATTGATTCCATACAAAATACAAAAGCAAGATGGTGCCAGGGAAAGATGAACTAAACAACATGTCCAATCAAGTTATGTATTTTAAATACATGATTTTAGAAGATATGATTCAAAGTAAAACATTAGGATGTTGGGTGGTCTATAAGTTAAAAATTCAGCTACAAACACACAAATATATGTCTACATGTACATTTATAAACATGTGTGTACACGAGGGGCTGTGAAAACATTCTTGGTCTGACCCACTTCCCAAAACCTGATGTAATGAGCAAACATCAATATATATATATATATATATATTTTAATGTTAGATGTTAATGGCTGGCCATTTGAGGATACCTGTCTACTAGGGCAGCTAGCTAATCCCTACTGAAGACACTTGATCAGACACATTTTGTGTTTGTTCAACACCCACAGAACCCACCTGTGGTTTATACTGCAGCTATGCTGTGAATCATGTTATCTAGCATGATCAAGAATCTGAAAAAGGCCAGCATGCTCAAAACCTCAATTATGATGGCTTCATTCTAGCACAGACATCAATGACCCCCAAGGGTTCCATCTACCCAATTTCACTCACAAGTCTTGAGTCAACCTGTGACAGTTTTTCAGGCACTTTTGAAAATTGCCACATGTTGGGATCGCCTCTTCCAGACTGATAACATCAAGAAGTCATCTTCCTAACAAATTGACCATCATGAGATTTGAACCTGGGACTCATGGTGAGAAAATTAATGTTCTAACTACTCGGCCACATGCCTATATATAGGAAAAATATATGTATATTTTTCCTCTCACAGGCAGCACAAATTCATGCACAATGCAACTGCTAGGTGCTGATTGAACAGAGTTTTCAATCAGCACCTGACAATTTCATTGTGCATGAAACTCATGGGTGTGCAACCAGTGAAGAAGAAAATACATATTTATTATTAATATAAATTCTAGCTCTATTATTATTCATCAAGCACTATTTTATTAGCACCTGAACACAATATATGATTTTATATATATATATATATATATACCTACACACACAATTTACATTATCTATATCGCATATATACACATACACTATTATTAACAAGCTTTAAAATATCAATACCGATTAGGGAATAAATGTATGTATGTATGTGTGTATATATATATATATATATATATATATATATATATATATGTGTGTGTGTGTGTTTGTGTGTGAGAGCATCAGTGAGATAGAAAGCAATCAATTACATGTCAAGGTTTAGTGTATCAATAACAATTGTGGCTACCTTGGTTTCACTAGAGATTTACAAGCAGCATTGGCAACAGCCATTTTGAAGAGACTCAAAAAATAAAAATAAATCAAAATTCAACAACCAACTGATTTTAGAAGAGATGAAAACAAAGCGTTCAAAGCAGATGATGTAGAAAGGAAAACTATCAAATCACAGTGTAGATCCTCTTGCCAATATCTGTCAACAATATTCAAGAGAATGAATCTTTCAATTTGGCAACCCTCATTCACTGTTCTGGAAGCACCCTCAGTGAAAAATAAAAATAATTTCTACATCTTTTAATTATTAAAATCAAAGAGAAACCGTCTTTTATTATTGCTTTCCATGAGAGGTTAGGTTAAGAAATTTATTTTTTTTAACCATTTTACCCTGCAAGCAAAATACAAGAGGTTACTAGGAATGGAACATAATGAAAAGAAAGGACAATAAAAGATTCAGGAAGACAAAAGATGGTGATTGCCATTGAATTTAAGTTTTGGATGATTGTAGGCGGCAGAAGAGAGTTTCAGAGATGAGAAGTTTGAAAAAAAGAAACTGGTGAAATAGAATTTCCGGTTGAATCTCGCTATTTCAACAGTAAAATGACAAAACAGAGTAGCAGTTATTTTATAAAATAAAATCCAAATCAAATTTGACAGAAACAAAAATTTATTTGCAAATGTTACATTCATAAACAGGTCATTGAAATGTCTTGACCAACTGTAGCATAAACTATCTGCCCAAATTCACTGTGGATGTGCGTACATGTACAATTATATGCAATTTTCATTGCCTGCTGTTGAAAAAAATATATATATATATATATATATATATATATATATATATATATTAGTGGAAAAATATACATACATATGCAAAATATATAAATACCCATACATGTATATTTTTAGAATAAAAATTCCAAGAGGAAGAATCCAGGTAGAACTCAATGTCTAGGACAGAGTAAGGATATAATGAAAAAGGCTTAAACACTAATATTCCATGGTCATAATTTATTCCATTGGAATCGTAAAGACGATCCAATTCATCAGACCTACAAATTCAAAAAGAAAACAGACACTCTCTCTAAAGTTGTTTTTTTTTTCTTTTTGAATTTGTAGGTCTGATGAATTGGATCATATTTACGATTCCAATGGAATAAATTATGACCATGCAATATTAGTGTTTAAGCCTTTTTATTATATATATATATTAAATTAATTGATTTAAAATGTGTTTTTTTCGCTACACAGAACTGTTTCAAAAATGGAAGCTAAAAGAACACCAGATTATATATCTTACTGTTCTTTTATATATATATATATATATATATATATATATATATATATATATATATATATCTCCTGAGCTGGATCCTGTTCTTTCCAGACTTTACAACAAATGCTTTGCTGCTTCCCACAAGTCCTCCTCCATAGTTCATGTTTTTAAGAACTCTGGAGAACCCTCTGACCTCTCAAATTATCACCTTAGTATCTTACCTCCTTTCAGCAAAGTATTATAGACCCTAATCAATGATGAACTGTTAAGCATCTTAGTGCATGACCTCTTTTTGAACAAACAATATGGCTTCCATTTCAACAGGTTTACTGCCAACGTGTTAACACCATCTCTGAAGTTATCTATCAAGCTTTAGATAAGAATGGCAAAGCTCAGTCAGTGCCTCTAGATATCTTGAAGATGTTCAACAGGGTTTAGCATTCTGGCCTTCTACGCAAGCTTGAGGGCACGGTGTCATGGGACGTATATTTGGCTTAATCCAATCATTCTTAACCAATCGAATAATGAAGTTCATATTGCATGGGCATGCTTCCAGAACATTTTATACTAACCCAGGGATCTCCCAGGGTTCTAAACTTAGACCTACTCCATTTCTGATCACCCTGAGGTAATCAGTTCCCAAATAGGTATTTATGCAGATGACACTACCATTTACTCCTGCCTTACTAGCAAATCCAACTGATGCAACAAAGTAAACCTGTCATCTACTCTTGGAAAGGATCTCCAATCAGTGGTTAAATTGTACAAGAAATGATTTGCAAATTTCAATGCCTCAAAAAAAAAAAAAAAAAAAAAAAAAAAAAAAAACAACTACTTTCATCTGATCACCACAGCGAACCTTTTCAGTCTAATAGCCTACTATTAGGATGGCTGATGCTGAACACCTGGAGAGAAACACTCTATACCTTCTTGGCGTCATGTTTGCCACTAACATTAAGTGGAGCAACTTCATTGCTACATCTGCTGCAAAGAATGTTGGTTCATTATGTTGTACCAAGAAACTTTTCTCGGCAGAATCCATCTTGCACATTTGTAAATCTACTATTCATTTGTATATTGAATACTGTTACCATATCTGGTCTGGTGCTTCTACTGTGCATCTTGAGATTCTTAACAAAATCCAGGGTCTGCAATACAATTGATCCTGACCAGGCATCTCATCTCCAGTCACTATCTTACTTCCTATTCTACAAATATTTTCATGGTAACTGCTTGGATGAGCTTTATTTCTTTTTCCCCTGGTGTCCAGACTATAGGAATTTAAGCATGCTACTAGATTGGTAACTAGGTCTCACCATTTTACTGTTGAACTAGCTAAATGCAACCATTTCTACTCAAACAGTTATTTTCCTCACATTTCCCACTTGCAGAACTTCTTGCTTCCCTGATAACTACAATCTTCAAAAATTAAAATGCAATGTCACTATCTTCCGTCTTCTTGAAGCCTGTTCCTTTTTGCCCTTTCCTCAATCCTAACCATTTTCAATCTTTTCATTCACTTTCACAATCCATTCTAGTGGCACTATCACTTTGCTTGGAGTGAAACGATAACAAAAAACAATGTACTCAATACACATATAAAAAGATAAAGAATTAACATGTAGAGCTTTTAAGTATAGAAAATTAGGAAATCAGCCGATTCCGCTACCTTGGTTTCAACCTTTCAGTATCTTCAGGCTGTTTCAGTCAATTGATTTCCTAATGCTACATTTTTAAAAAAAAATTATTTTTTTAAAAAATATAGCGTTCATAAATTTTTTTATTTAAAAAAAAAAAAAATAAATAAAAATAATAAAGGGTTAGGAAATTAATTGACCAAAATCGCCTGAAGATACTGAAAGGGTGAAACCAAGGTAGCAGAATTGGCTGATTTCCTAATTATCTCTCTCTCTCTCTAAAGTGCTCAATAACAGGGATAGAGCGTATGTAAATACAAAATATAAAAGTGGAAAGCACCTTGTGACAACAGTCTATTTCATGCTTGAATGCAATCTTCAGGTCATGAAGATTGTGTTCAAGCATGAAACAGACTATCGCTGTTAGTTGATGAATTCAGTGTATGTATATATATATATATATATATATATATATATATATATATATATATATATATATATATATACACACACACATACACATACACACACACACACACATTCAAGATTTCTACATCTTTATGAAACTTACATTGCTTGCTGTCAATGTATACATACATTTTTAGAACACAGTGAATTGGCAGTCATTTTTATTTTTGTTATAATCTAATTAGTGTTTAATGCTATTTCCAAAGCAGTGTAGACATATAGTATTATGCAATATGAAACGTTTTGTAACTTATTTTTATTATAATAGGTTATTTAGATTAGTACTGCAAATTACCTGATAGAAATCAAAAATTGTGGCAGCCATGAGAAATTACCATCAGTCTTTATAGTCATTTATTTCTAGTAAAAGCTAATTTCTTATTTTTTCCAAAACAGGCCAACACAGCCAGGCAACAATGTTGCAGTGAAGGTGTAAAACAATTCTAAACAGAGAAATACAAACTCTTTTTTTATTCATGTTAAATAGACAGCTTCCTTTACCAAAAACTGACAATGATATCAACCATTTCCCTGGCTGATTTTAATTTCACTAGATAACACACAAGAATTAAATATAAATAAAATAAAGAATCTTTGAAAACTGAATAGAAAACTAACTCAGACACAATTACAGCAAGTAAGGTGAAAAAGCTACCTGTTTCTGGCAAGGGTCAGGTTTCTGTGTTCACTTCCACAAGCAATACAAAATGCAACTATAAACAAACCTTTACAGATATTTTAAGAACTACTCATTTCGTTGTTGCCTTGAATTGTGCTTTTTTCCTTGATTTTAATGCTGACCTCTGTACATTTTGTTGAGTCATTCCGCAAAGAGAGAATGACCTTTAGACCAAAATCAGTAAATACCTAAAATGTGTTATAAACAGCAGGAACTTACAGAAAGTGGTATGTGGGCGATGGAAGGTCATAAGTTGTCATCGTCCAGCCCTTGAACCCCCACCATATCCTACCAATAAGCCTCTTACCTACTGACTCATCATACATCTGTTACATAATACTAAATATTGAGAAAAAAAAATGCATTTCTCTTGGCTGTGTTCTTCCTAGCTGACAATGGTAAAAAAAAAAAAAAAAAAAAAAAAAAGGCAAAATTGTTTGAAAAGACAAAAGCGAATATCATAATTTGTTTTTTTTTTGGGGGGGGGGTTTATATTTCATGTCTAGTTAGGGGGTTACTGTTTTGTGACAAAAAATGCACTGATAAAAATAAAAAAAATTTTTTAAAATCTTGCTCTTAAAATCAAGAGCAGACAAAATGTTTCACTGTAAATGAGAATGAATCAATAAGTTTGTAACCATAACACTGTTATTAACTGAATCTGAAATTTTCAGTTTGATCTCTGTGATTAGTGTTCATTGCTGAATTAAGCTCATTGACAAGGAAGTAGATTATGCTGAAAAAAAAAAAAAAAAAATTCTAAAACATGTTTTTGTTTTCATCATGTGGCTGTAGACTTACAGATTTACCTACATATTCATCACTGAATTACATGCATTAATAAAGGAGATTGTGTTGAAAAATATATTCTTTTTTATCAAGTTGTTTTATATATATATATATATATATATATATATATAAAACACTTGAGGAAGGATCAATAAGCTCAGTCTCATATGTATTTTAAATATGTGAATTGTAACTCCAACTATTGTACCAATCTCAATAAAACCTTTTCTTTATTTCTGATCTGTGCTATTTATGTAAACATACATGACCCTCACCCATGCTTTCAACCAAGTAGTCAATGATTTCTCCATGATTCATTCTATATCTATTCCCATTGGTGTGCACCAAAAACTGGTAATGGGTCACTGCATATCCACAAGATAACAAAAATGAAAAACAAATGCCATATCCAGAAATGAGAACGTGATCCCCATTTTCAATATTATATTTAGATGTTTTATTCAGGTAGGTGACACTTCAGGTAACTTTTATGTCAATCTTATAGATCAGCTCTTCATTGTACCAACTCTTCACCCATCTATGTGTGGCTTGTAATATGAATGGGTGACATTGGAACCATGTAACAAACAAGTCCACCTCCTGCCAAGGGCAGACCAGAACCTGACTCCACCAATTCCAGACACGACTATTAATATATAGACCAGCATCCAGAAATAATCAAATGTCAAACTTGTTGTTGCCTAGTCTTAAAAAAGAAAAACTTATCCACTCATTTACTTCTCCATTCCCCTTTGGTCAAAGTAGATGTCTCTTAGAAGACCAGACTTCAAAAAGAACCATCCACTGGCTAGAAAACAGAAACACTTGAGATCAACATAAACAGCATCTTTCACTTCTATGTGTCACATTTACACACAGCTGTAGAATATCAGTCTGAGAAGTTATAAAATCCAATTGAAATTAAAATGAAAGAAATACCAGTCAATAATTAAAAATATTACTACTACTCTGAGTATTTAAACAAATATGGTGGTGGGGGGATCCAGTGTTTAGAAAACATTTTGAGTTGTAACTGCTTGGGCAGCTGTTCCAAACAAGCAGGCTGAGGAAAAAAAAAAAAAAAAAAAAAAGAGAAGTTCAAAGTTCATTTTTTATTTTCATTTCCAATCTGTATTGCTTACAAATGCTTACAGAATAACAGTCTGAGAATTGCAATAAATAACAGAACCGCTGAAAGAAATATAGGTAAATGATTGCATTGAAATTTATTTAAACTAATCACTATTGGAATTGCAGAAACCAAATTTGTCCATTTTCATATTAAGTTATTTATTCTCAATTACAATTAAATAAAATCATATTTCATTTTGATTGCAACAGTCATTTCTTCACTCACTACAGTATGGTTTTCTGAATAGGTAGGAGAGGAGCTCTATAACAAACGAAATAAGAGGCTAGGGTGGTTCCATTTTTATGTTGATATAGCTACTTCTTTATTCAAAATCATGAAATATTGCAACTAATTTCTGGGTTTCTGAAAGCCAAATTTGCCCCAAAAAATTTAAAACTTTTTTTCTTTATTTATTCTCAATTACAAGACAAGAAAACATTTTCTTTCCTGCATTCACCGTCATGTAGGGTTTTACTTTATGACAAGGAATTATGATATAAAAAAAAAAAGAAGAAGAGGGCCTACAAGAGTTCCATTGTACTAAATTGAAGCAGTATCTATCTTAAAATTAATCACATTAACCTGAATTTATGGTGCCTTAATTTGACCATTTTTTGCATAACAAGTTTAATCTCTGACCAAGAAGGAGAAGAGGAGGTGTTGTTGATTCTAGTATAGTTATGAAGAGGCACAAAATTGCATCTATCCTATAATACCTGTGGGTGTGTGCATAGTGTAACAGTTATTAACACAGAAATTGAAATTGGTGTATTGAGTTCAAATTTCAGCCAATGCCATTGACATTCACACAAATACCCTCGGGAAAAGCATGAATCCCTCTATTCTTCCTAACCACCAGCTATGGGTTCAATAGCAAAGCAAGCTGGGCTCTTTAGCCTTGGTTGGCAACTAGTCTAAGGGAAGGATAATTCTGAATTCAAAACCCATTGAATATGGAGGCCTGTAACTGCTCTATAAACCCTACTTGCTACTGAAACCCCAGCAGTAGCAGTATAATGAGCTATGACCTTATACTTCATGGAGACTCTACAGGACTAACCTGTAGTAACTGGTGAGTCATCAAACAAATAACCAAAACATTTTCGGATAAAGGCACCAAAAATGACTATCCTTAGATGCTGAGAACCTTTGCCAAGCCACTGATCAGAACTGCAAAATAAATTCTTTTGATTATGATATTGTTTTCTGCATTCTCTACAAAGTACTGACATGTATAAGGTTAACAATGCAAAAAAAAAAAAAAAAACACACACACACACACACACAATTAAGAAACTGAGTTCAACTTTCTGTTGAGACTACTTATGTCTCATCACCTGATATATTAATAAAAATATCTTATCAATACAGAATTTTCACCTGTGAAGAGAGTGGGTGAGGGAACAATTCTGTAAACCACTCTCCCATAACAACATTACCTGGACAGACAACAACAAAAATTACTGCTTCTATAATCAACATTAAAAAAGAACAATCAAAATAACTAGTGAATTAGAAGGTAGTTACTTGGTAGCTGGTTTAGAGTCTTTTTCTATGTACTGTATCCCTTCAAGATGTAGGTGATCATGGCTCTCCACAATTTCCTATCCTTTTTACCTTTATCACTATTTGTTTTTTTTACTATTCTTCCTAATCCTTGTTCTGCTATCAATTTATATAAGCAGGTTATGTAGGTTACTAGCAGTTTTCCTTTCTCTTGTCTTCAACAAGTCTTGTGAGTGTCAAATTTTATAAACCCTCTTTCCTCACTATACATCCTAAAAATTTCCAGTGTCTCTTTCTGATTCTAAGTATAAATGTCCTTATACTGGTTTAGAGTAATAGTTAGTAAATGAATCTCACAAGTCGTTAAACATCCCCCACCTTGCATAGTTCATTATCCCTCAAAATGTCAAAGGAAAGGGACTTATCATGAGAGTGGTTCTCTCATGAAGAAAGGATCATGAAACATTTTGACTTGTGTAAACTGAACCTATCAATACAAAAATTTAAAATTAACTCAACCTTTAAACTACACCTGAAATATCCCCCCTTTAAACAAATCATGGCATTAAATAACCCTAAAAGAGATAAAATGTCATTAAAAAATATGTAGCAAATTCAGTGGTCATAGATTGTTCCATGCTTGTGACCAAATTCTGTTGAGCCTAGTAAATATCTGAAGTTCTTATGTGTCATCTCCCTTCAATCGTAAGCCTCCACAACTTCCTGTTTTTTATTTTTCTAAGTGACTTTTGATCATTTACCATTATTGTTATCCATTTACAATCTCATTAATTTGTTTACTTGCTGTTTCTTTCTGCTTCTTTTGCTCTCAATATTTTATGAGTGTTAAATTCTCTAGGCCCTCTTTCCTTTTTGTGTGTCCCAGAAATTTCAGCTCTTTCTGAATCTTAGTATAATTTACCTCATAGTTCCTATTTTCATTTGAACTTCTTTATTGCTCACATGTTCTGTCTATGATATTCTCAGCATTCATCAGTAGAACTACATCTGTCAGTTCACATCTCTTCAGCCATGAGGTGATTGCTCAGCATTCACTAACCATATAAGAGATATTATATAGCAGTTCAGCACACTTTTCTTTGTTTTTTATTTTACTATCTCTCAATATTTTGCTTAGTTTCTGGAAGGCATCTTTTCCTATTTTTATGTGCTTTTGGGTTTCTTTGTCAATTTTTCTGTCATCTGTAACTACACTACTCAGATATTTCAATTTCTGTACCTGTCTGATTTTGACATTCCCAATATGTAACTCACAATTTGGAAAGTCTCTTTTGCTGACAACCATGCAGTATACCTTCTCACAGTTAATAGTCTTTTGTCCTGGCTTTCCTTCAGTGTTTTCTAATAGCTCTTTCAGTTTCCTTTTTGAATCAGCTATCAGTACATTGATATCTGCATATCTTATATTGTTTAGATATGTCTGATGATAATAATTCCTTGTAGGACTTTTAGTTCTCTTAGAATCATCTCACTGTATATGTTAAATAAATCCAATGAAAAAAATGCATCCTAGTCTTAAATCTCATTCTATTTTTTGCATATTCACTATCTACATGCACGTTGTTTATTCCCAATTGAGGTTTACTGAAATGAAATAAGAGGCTGTGGTGGTCACAGCCTATCTGAAGAGGAAAGATCTGCTTCAATGCATACTGTAGTACATATCTCTTGAAACTATTTTCTTTTTTAATATTTATAAAATTTAGTACTGTACAGGTGAAAAGTATAGGTAACAATCAAGATTAAATTCACTACAGTAATAAGATTAACTTAACATCAATACATGGTAAGGCTCACTTATTTACAAAACTTAACAAAACCTGTTGTGTCATGAGTAAGAATCAATCTCCAAATACTTGCTAACTGGCCTATAAAACAAACTTGCTAATCATCACATTACAAGAAGTGACTCAATAAAGTTCTTGCCTTGTTAGATTAACAAATGTCTTTAAATACTTGTTTTTAAGTTAAGAGTTGTCAAAGGTCAATTTCTGTACAACTTAACAGGTTAAATTTGAATAGAACTTTCAAAAAACAGAAATTAGCAAATTAATGATTTTAGTCAATTGT
Organism: Acanthosepion pharaonis; assembly: GCA_903632075.3. Classification (NCBI taxonomy): domain Eukaryota; kingdom Metazoa; phylum Mollusca; class Cephalopoda; order Sepiida; family Sepiidae; genus Acanthosepion; species Acanthosepion pharaonis. The sequence goes on from CAHIKZ030000771.1 coordinate 34,280, forward strand.
TTTTCAAGTTGACATCAATAAAAAAAAAAAAGATATGAAAAAGCAGTTTATATACAAAAAAAAAAGAAGTGTAAATACTAAGTTTAGGTTAATATAGCCCATGGTCAGATGAGTAGTGGGATAATTGTGTTGCACCAACAGAGCAGATCTGTCCACTTATGTTGGAAAACAGCATTAATTTTTTTTTTTAAATCCTATGTTCAAAAATACTAACACCAGTGATAGACTCACAACTATCTCACCCAGCAAGTAGAAACTGATCATTAACACTAATGACAGACACACAACTATCTCACCAACCAAGTAGGCTTAAAATATTTATTCACTAAGCTTAGATTAGTGTGACACAAGAAACACAAATATAAATCTTCAAATGAGGATCAAATTGAAAAATAACTCCTACAAGATGAGCCTATTAAACAATGTTTAGCCTATAAAAAAAGCTAATCTAAAATAGCCGCTTTGTATAGCATATGAAAGGATTCAAGTATCAATGACCAGAATACATTCTTTAATTTTGTAGTAATTCATTATCATTCCTACACTTGTTCACACAATCAAAGTCTGTCATTCTTTTTGTTGCTTTTGTTGTTACTACATTCTATAGTTTTCTTTGTTTACAAACAGCCAAGAAAGAAGTTACATATCTATTTCTCACTCCCTTCTTTTTCCAAACAATATCCACCAATACTGTAAAACAATATTGTCACCATTATGTATTTTCTAATATTGGGGCACAGTATCTGGAAAAATAAAACAAAGAATTAAAACTTTTCTTACAGACTGGACACCCAAGAAAGGCTGCAGAATAGATCAACCAAAAATAAAGTCATCAGTCTGAACAATTCTTGGAATGTGAAAGGTCAATTTCCTTACCACAAAATTCTATTTTGAATAAACTTTCAAATACAAATTTTTAAAAAAATTAATTGAAATCTTACACAATTTTTCTTTTATTTCCCCAGAATAGTTGTCAGTGAAAAGGATAAAAAGTAAAGTTTATAAATGTAAAAAAAAAATAAAAAACTGATATGCCTAAAGCTAAAGAAAAACAAAATTTTTAGTTTATCTTTCTGTAAGGAATTTTTAATACTGTAACCTAGAAGCAATATTTGAGAAAGTCAGAGGGGAAAATGGTGATTGTGTAAAATTTCTTTTTTTTTTCTTTTTAAATAAAATGTCAAAATGATAAAAGTTCTGAGAATGAAATGTGGCAGTACATAAATCTTAGTGTTTAAAAAATGTATTTTTAATTAAAAGCTGAGAATATATAGTAATTACATTTTTATTTTTAAACAAAGATAATACTGAACATGCCATTAAGTTTGTTCAACATGATTGCTGAAATAATCCCCACTTGTGCCAGATCAGTGTTCAAGTCAATGTAAAAAAAAAAAAACAGAAGTTGATTTTCTAGGCAGGCACTTGAAAGATGAAAGTAACACAACAGTCTTCCTAACCCTCATTTATTTATGGTCAGCATGAAATGTAAAATTTTGTTTTTTTATTTGAGTTTGAACATTAACCTAAAGCATCAGTAGAAAAGACAACTATCCCAACCACAAGTCAAATGACTTTTGGTACCTTATTCAATATTGATGTAACTTCACATAGTTTAACTCTTGTTTCAAGTATATTTTGCTGTGAAAAATTGTATTTTTGATCCAATATTATGCCTCTTTGTTCATAGGCAACTTGTTTCATCTTCATCAAAAAAAGAAATTTTACTTAAGTTATCAATAATAGTTGCTTCAGATGCATACAAATGAATTAAAAGAATTTCTGAAATCTGTGGTAGTTGCAAAGTCTAAGATATTTCTGTTTAAAGTCTAACACTGTAAAGGAATAAAAAAAATAGTAAAAAAGAAAAATGTGAAACTGTTTATTCGTATGGTTCAACAAAAACTTGGAATAACATTAGTTTTGTTATTTATTTACACAAAAAAGATGCAGAGAACAAAATTTCCTATTGTGGGAAGCATCTTTTTAAATATCCATATTTATGTAGCAAGTTCTCTTTCAAATAAGTCATTTAAGGTGTAAAACTTAAGCTGCTACTTTTCATATTCACAGACAGCTTTCCAAAGGGTTTTAGTCAGACTGTATATAACCTTTTTTTTAATGCTGAACACTTTCAATAAACTCTATTATTACCATCAAGTGTTTTTCTTATTTTTATCACTGAATACAATATAGAGAGACATGAAGGTGAATAAGCATTTAATATGGAAACTGGAATCCTTAGGACAAGTGTAAATTCTGAGTGATTTCATTTGTGTTCACTTGAGACTGATACCTTTTGGAAAGGTATTAATTCGTTTTTCCCTCTGGTTGCAGGTTAACCATGGAAGAAGTAATAGTAAACTATTCCACTATCTTTTTCAAAGACAATCATGACAATGCAAATTACAGATATACATAAAAGGAAGTTATGAAGAGCCATAACCACCTACATTCTAACAGGGTATGATGCTGACAACATAAAAAATCTGATCAAGTTCAAAGAATGTTTTGATCAAAATTGTGTTAAAAACATTACAGATAAAGACAAAGGTTTAGAATAGTGAAGATAATTTTAGGACATCAGAAAACAAGATTTTTTTTTTAACATTTCACTCCAAGCAAGAGAATAAAGCCACTAAGACAAAAGAGGTTATTGAGTGTAAGAGAATATGAGAAAAAGAAAAACATTATCAAGGAGAGAGAACAAATTAACAGGAATTAAGACAAAAGATAATGATTGATATTGTTCTTCAAAAATGTAAATACAAAGTTAATTGGAAATAAAGGGACAGAAGAGAGTTCCACAAGCAAGAAGTGCAAAAGAAAAAAACTGTTAACATAGAACTTATGGTTACATCTAGTCATTCCAACTAGAAAATGAGGAGACCTAACTGCCAATCTTGTATTGCACTTAAATTTGTAAAATCAGGATACTAAAGAGGAAAGATCATTAGAACAATTACCATGAAAGTATTTATAGAAAAGGTGCAGGGAAGTTACATTATAGCTGTGGGAAGGTGACTAAAAGCAAGATGCCAAACCATGACCAATAACAGTGTTGATTCTGCTTTAGATTTTATCGAGAACATTTGCATAACAGAATCACCAGACCAGATGTGGTAGTAATATTCAATGCATAAATGAATAGTAGACTTATGTGTAAGATAGATTATAAGAAAAATAATTAATAGTGTTAATATAAATCAATTAATGTTAATAGTTGTTGTATCCTTAAAGAAGGTTACTAACAGACAAAAGTGGTACTTGAGTGAAAGGAACAGTAACACAAGTGTAGATGAAAGAAAAAGAGGTTTATTGTAAAAGAGAATACACTACTGAAAAACAGGGAGTCAGTTAGCATGCTAGTAATTCCCAAAGCAAGCCCCCAAGTAAATCCTGTGCTCACTATATATAGCTACTGATATAGTCAGTCCACATATGCGATAGGGTGTGGGACATTTCATTACAACAATAGTAATATTGAGAGAAGCTCAAAGAAGAATCAAGCAATGGTAGGGATAGTCTACAAAAATGCTTATGACATGATACTACAATATTGAAAATAGAATAACTGAAGGTGTTAAAAATTTCAAGAGAAATAGTAAACTTAACAACAACAATAAAAAATTGACAATGTTTCTAACTGTAAGAGGATAGTATGTAGCAGAAGCCAAAATCAAAATAGATGTCTTCAAAGGATAGTCACTAACCCCACTGCTATTCATCATAATAATGACAATACTGCGAAACAATATATTAAAGAAATACAGTCCAGATTACAGATTTACAAAGTTCTATGAAGAAAATGTGAATCACTTCATGTAAAGAGATAAACTTAACATTTTTTCCAAAAATAAAAAGGAACCAGAAACTCTTATACATACGGTCAGAATTTTTAGGAATGGAATTTTGCTCTGAGGAAGATACAATGCAGATAATGAACAAAGAAAAAAAAGGAACAATGGAGGTAGTTGATCAAGCCATACAGAAAATCCTCAGGGTGTTAAATGAAAAAGATGGCTAGAAATACCTATTCATTCTGGAAGGAATTATCATCAAGCAGAAAAAGATTAAAGTTAGCAAATAATATCTCAAAAGAACAAAAAAAATAAAAAGCCAAACATTTTAGCAGAAACTTAAAGGAATACATTTCTGAGAAGTTTTTATTGTAAGGTACTCTAGGGTATTCTTCAACTGAATAAAATAGAAATTCAAAAAGCTTCAACACAGATCAATTTGAAAAAATTTTTTTAAAAAAACTTACCTATCAGGAACCAAGAGACAAGATGAATCGAGAAACTGAGAAAGTATAGAGTGGGGGATTAAATACTGGTGGCCACAACTGATAGGTATTAAGGTATTGTGGGTAAGGGTTCTTTAGCCTTGGTTGGCAACCAGTCTACCATAGAAAGAAATGGCAACCTATTGCAGGAAAAATCTGCCTCATCAGTCATGTATCAAAAGATACATGATCACCCAAGTGTGTATCACATGTGGCACTTAACTGACTGGGTAAGGGTGGGGATTATAAAAGAATAATCAAGACAGAGAGGTGCAACTTTTTATGTTTGTGACTATCCATGTAAATGTGTAGTTAATCTAAAGGAAGAAAGTATATGAGGAAGTCAGACAGAATGCAAAGAAATAGAAGACAAAAACTAGATGTGGACAAGGATAGACAATAAGATGGAAATTTGCTATGTTCCCACTAAGACCAAAGTTGAGAGAAACCTGGGTGAGTCTAAGCTTTACTCTTCTGTCTTCAAGAATAATGATGACAATGCATAAGGTACTCCAACCAAGATATGTATATTAAAAGAGGACTAATCATCATCAAGGATTCTGTCATCTTCACAATCAAGGGACTTGTAATGTAAATGAGAAAGGAAAGACTACTTATGGTAACCAAAAACCTGTGCTACAATGAATAGAAGAATAAAGAGAAACTCGAGAAAAGCAAAAACAGAAAATCAAAAGTTAGGAGAAAAACAATTAAATTGATACTTCAGAAGACAAAGTGAAGGTATGGCAGAAAAATGGACATGAAGATGGCTATGTAGAGGAAATCTTAAAAAAAGAAATTGAATTGCTCTTAATCATGGCCCAAAAGAATGCTATAATAATCAAAATAAATAAAACAAAAAAAAAAAAAAAAAAACACCAGCAAATATAAATTGTATGGAGATAAAGATGAAACAGTGAACAGCATAATCAGCAAATTTCGCAAATTAACCCAGAAAGAAAACAAGAACAGACATGACTGAGTGAGGAAAATGATCCACTGCCAACTGTGCTACATTTTGACAGCACAATGGTATATACATAGTTCAGAACCTCTCACAGAGAATGGTACACAATAAAATCTTTTGAGGGTTTTATATTCAAGATGATCATCCAACTCTAGGCCAGAAGATCAGATTCAATTGTTATAAACAAGAAAAAATGCCAAATCATAGATTTTCCTGCACCAGTAGAACACAGAGGAAGTCTAAGAAAAAACAAATTGAAAAGATAGATAAATATCTCAACCTTGCCAGAGAACTGAGGAAGTTGTCGAATGTAAAAGTGACAATTGTACCAGTTGTTATCTGAGCACAGGTACAGTCCCCACGGGCTTAATAAAGTGGCTGTAGGAACCAGAAATTAGATAAGAGTTGGAATCATCTAGGCCAGCATTTTTCAATTTTTTTTTTTTTACTGTAACCCACAACAAGAACCACATTTTGCTTTGTGACCCCCATTATGCCTAAGTGTAATAAATCAAAGACAAACTGTTCACTAGGTTCATTTATTTAGCATTGACAAATTATATTTCTTATGATCTGCACATATTTGAATTGCATGTATCTATGTGTATTATTTATTTGTATGAATAAAAAAAGTATTACTTTTAGAAAAACAAATTTAAAGGAAATTCTGACACAAGGGTAACATAAAAAATCCACAAAGAGTTTGACGAACAAACTCAATGAGGACACACACACAGACACACATATATATATATATATATATGCATGCACACAGTGTGTGTGTGTATATATATATATATATATATATACACACATACACACACACACATATTTAAAAAAATAAAATATAATATGAGCTTACTTGGTGAAAATCTAGCAATGAGTACTGTGCAACATTTACAGTTGTTTATATTATGCACTTTGCTCTCACTTGAGTATTTCTTTCTTTCTTTCTTTCTTTTTTATCACGTCCCATTTTGTTTATCTCTTGGGCCCACAGTTTCAAAAACCCTGACCTTAGTGAAAAGAGCTACAATACTGAAGAGACGTGCTGTCACTCTCTCCAGGTGTAAGCTAATGTGTATTACTGGTGTGAAACACCCAATGGAGAAATAATAATGCAGAGATAATAAACCTCCGATAATTTTACTCTTTTCTAATATTTAAAAATAACATTTCACTTCTTTAAAATTAATCATTAATCTGTTGTTAAAAACTTTTATTGGTTGTGCTAGTATCTGGTGCTGTTATTTTTATGCTAATTTGCTATGAAAATGCTTATTCAACTTTCTCTAATAGGACAAGTGATAAAAATTCAAAATTGAATCGTTATTTCCCACTGACCATATAAAATACATGAATGATAATCTGTTACATATGAATTCCTACTGCTCAAAAATACCAAATGGATTTAAATCAGTCAGTCAGTGAAAATTTGGTTGGGAATTTGCCCATAAGAGTGTCCACAGAACCTATAGTTGAGAACCTCTTTATAGTGTCCATTGCAACCTAGTTAAGAAAAACATTTTCATTTAGGGAGTTGGCAACACTAGTTAACATAGGGTTTATATAAGAAGAGTATAAAAGCAAATAGTGGGTATTTATCCACATTTCCATGTTGTAACAGAACATGACAAAGTCACGGTTCAACATGGAATTTCAAAGAGCCTCACAAATAAAATGCTTATTCAACTTTCTCTAATAAGACAAGTGACAAAATTCAAAATCTGTAACCTATTTAAATATGTTTATTAATAATACAATCAACAAGAATATAACAGAATTCACCTATTACAGTTTGTTTTTAGCCTGTGGAGTTACAAGTAATAAAAAGAACACCTGTAATTATGCATTTATTTTTCATCATATATTTTTTATATGGTTAGATTTATTGGAGAGTATATTTTGCTGAATGATAATTTATAACCAAAAATATCTAGATACTTGGGAAGGAATATTTCTTTTTGAACAAAAAGGTCTATTTGTATTTTTGGTCCACTATACGTTAGGTAGATAGTATCATTGCTAATAATATTTCTAATGTTTGAATGTTAAAAGTGCATCAGATACTATGTTTGTTTCAGTCTGAATTTCTGGGATGAGGAATTGTTATTTACATACAGACTATTGTGGAGAGGGCACAACAGCTAAAATGTGATAACAGCAACAAGGTAAGGTCAATAGTCTGTATAAATAATGTCAACCCTGTTTTCTTCTCTTTATCTGTTTTTTTTTTTCTTTTTAAAAAAAATTAAATTCAGTTAGGACTTTTTCTTTCCATGGGTCAATAAATTCCAACACTGCACTAACAATGATGTCGTCATTGAAACTATATTAGATAGTATACCTATGTTATCTGACATGGGGCTTTGTGAAACCAACAATATAAGTAAACAAAGATATTATTAGTTATCGTCTTGTATGTCTAGATATTCTTTTTAATTAAATATTCTTAAATATATTAACAAGATTAATCATTCATTATTATTCAATATATTTTTAAAACTCAAAATCTGAATGCAGTTGATATCATAGCATAACTTAATGATTAAAAAGTAATGTTGATATATCAAATAAACATCAAGGCAAATTAGTTTAAAAAAATTTTTTTAAATACCCCCCCACCACTACCAGCTCAAAGCAAAAAGAAGTGCACCATTACCTAAGATTCTGATGATGACCAAAAAACCTGATTTAAAATACTTGATCATCATCCCAAAATTTAAGTTATATTTTTTATATATACTGCCAAATCAATTAATGTAAAATTGTTATTTAATTATTATCTGCCTAGTTATTTTAATCATCATGCTCATCTTGATTATCATATTTCAGCCATTGTACTTTCCAGCCTTCTCCAGGTGCCTCAATACTCATACTTGATAACCTTCTCTGAATTTTTAGGAAAAAAAAAAAAATTAAAAATCTATAGGGTAAATTGTTCTCATTACACTTTCCCTGCTTAAAGGATATTTTTATATCTGTTAATAATCAACAGTTTTGTTCCCCTTTTATATTTGTTTGTTTCTTCTGGTGGACTGAATAAATTGATTTGTTTTTTATAACTTATCAACCTTGATGTGGTTATTTAAAGCACAAACATTTTTGGATTGTAAGAATCTTTTTTGGAGATAATGATTTTCTGATACAAGTCTTACTATTTAATACATAGCTAGGAGGATTACTTTTTGTTAACTAAATTCTAATGTTTTTATGAATTACTACCTTTGGCTGAATTGAAATCAGTACTTATTCAAATATATCATCTTGTACTCAAGAAAACATGAAGATTTTCTACCAATCACCCCTATATAGAACATCATTATCTTTGGGTAAAATTGTTAATAATAATTGATTTCACCATGTTTTCTTGCATTACACAATTGTAAAGTGTATGCCTTTTATCACAATTTCTTTAAAAAAAAAAGTTTTTGTATGTGAAAACCACAATTCAAAGAAAGTAATCGTTATAGCATCATCCATCAAGAAATCTCCAGTACCAAACTTTGCAAACAACTTTCGATAAGTTTGATTATTTAAAGTACCTTGTCCATAAACTGCATAAATATTCTGCACTTGAGCTTTACTTTTACCTTTAAGATAAAAATACTGAAAATGTTTATTTTCTTCCATCTCTGTTAGCATCAAAGAAACAAAAGGTTTGATAATTTTTATAAAAATATAGACTAATATGACAGTTCTCAGAAAATACTACAAGTGATCTTTATGAATGAAAGTGATTATTCTTAATGCCATTTCCTGACAAAAACAGAAACTTTCATATTCACCCTGTTAATGGTCTAGTTATTGCCCTTGTCTTTTGGTTGTTGTTTAGCGCCACCAGGTGGTGGCATCTATAAGATGATTCATGAGCATTAACACACCCACTACTTAATTTCAAAAGCATGATTGATAATCATTGACCCTCTTTAACGACATATACAAATGATTATATATGCAAATACATTTATAAATATATACACAGGAGCATTAATCTTATGAGGAAAAACAAAAAAAGGACAAATTTTAATTATTTAGATATGAGTTTAATAGATACATGGAAATGTGGGTTGTTGCCATGGGAAACAATTAGTAAAGTTTGTTAGAATTTTGAGGTTGTTTATGTTAACTTCACTGTTATGCTCATGAGGAAAGAAAGCATGAACACACTTCAAACCACAATTTAAAGAAAGTAATCTATATAGCATCATTCATATTCTTGGGGGAAAAAGAGCATGAACACACTGTCCCATCTTAACAAAATGTTATAATGAAGGTAACTTTTCTGAATCAGTAGTACCAATTAAAAACTTGACTACCATTTCAAACTTGACAAAGACTAATCATATTAGAAAAGCATAGAGGTGTGTCTATACAGTTTTAATATTTTATAAAATGTGTTCCTATTTAGAGACCCAGTAAAAGATAGTAAACAATACCAGCTTCCAAAGTCTACATATTCTGAGATTAAAAATTCCTACAAATTAAGCATGATTAGATCCTTCATCACCAATTTCTAAAATTTATTGATTTTTCTTTTTTGCTGCTTATTAATCCTTTTTGGGTCATTTAAACAAATCTGACTGGAATTCAAACTTGGCTCTAGCAATTTCAAATTTCTATCCATTATACCACGCACACATCTACTTCATTTTGTAAGAAACTTGTGCCAAATTACTGATAATTCCCTTTTCTAAAAATAATTTTAGTTCCAACTTTTAAAGAATATAAAAATTCTAAGGTACTCTCCAAAGGAGTTTGGTTAAAGGGAGATAACTGTAAATTTTAATAGTTTAAAATGATAGATCGTAAGTAGAATAGTCATTATAGCATGTATTTTATTAAGGCTGTTGTTTTCATCTTCAGCCTTCCTCAGATGTGTGTGTATGGTCTTGACATAATGAAAATTATAGTCTTCATCATAAAATTTTTATTCAATCTTTTGCTAGAAAGCTAGAAACTTAAGCATTTATAGTTCATTATAGGAAAAATGATATCTGAACTTTATATATCAGATTAATGGTTGCTAATTCAATGACAAAATGGAAACATGTACCACATTTCGCCCTCACCTTGACTTCATCAGACTAGAGTTTATTGTAACAAAACCAGCTGTTTTGTCAGTAGCAGTTCTTTATTCTTTACTTGCAAACACCTACAATTCTCACAAGTTGGAGAATTTAACAAAAGAAACAACACTGCCTTTTATGAAATCTATAAAAAAATGTGTTAATAGCAATATATTAAAAAAAAGAAGATTAACCATCTTAGATGAACAATTACTATGTTAGAGTCCAAGAAGAGGCTATTTTGTTATTTTACTCAACCCTAATAAGCAAGTATGAAGTTCATGCTTTGTATATCTGCTAACATGGGAAGACAGGAGTCCTGAGTACTGTCAATTTTAAATGTATAAATTGTGTATCACTTTTCTACATCAGAAATGTCGACTACACAGAGATAAGGTACTGCCCTGCTCTTTAAAGTGCACACATCTATTGGCATAATAAAAATGCTATGACATGTTTATGTTATAAATTTATAAACATTATACTATAAACAGTGTTAAAGGAACAAAACAACTGGCCCTGTAGATAAATAAAGCTTTAAAATAAAGTAAATTTCAATATATATATATATTAAAAGTTTATTATAATTTCTTTCCTTTATAAAAAAAAGGGGACAAGGTGAATGTTTGTTAATATTTTGAGTTTACTTACTTTCACTTTAATATTCAGGCAGTACTGAATATAAACAAAAAGTGCAGAGCACCACAAATTTTTTATAAGTATTCTTTTTTTTTATCATTTCACCCAAAGCAAGGCGATAATGTCACTAGGGCACAGTGGGTTATAGGGAGTGAAAGAGAATCAGAAGACTTTAGTGGGAAGAAGTGAGGAAAAGAACAATAAAAGAACAGGATTCAGAAAAACAGAACATAAAGATTGACATTGTATTTAAATTTGTGAAAATTGTAGGTGGCAGAGAAGCAAGAAATTGGAATAGAGTTCCACAGGCAAGAAGTGTAAGAAAAAAAAAAAACTATTAGAATAGAACTGATGGGTGCATCTAGCTAGTTCAACAATAAAATGGTGAGACCTAGTTGCCAATCTAGTAACACACTTAAATTCCGTGTAATTGAGACACTAAGGAGAACAGATGGTCAGAACAATTGCCATGAAAATATATGAAGAAAAGACAGAGGGGATCCACAATACGACAGTGAGAAACTGACTGAAGTCGAGATACCAGGTCAGTATCAATTACATTACAAAACATGTGGCATAAAGAATTAATGCACAAGCTCTCTAGTTATAAAATAACTGGAAGAGTCTTCTCAATTATAAAGGTCCCTGAATGTAGTTGTTTATGGCCAGTTCCCTGAGGCCCATCAATCAATGCAGGTGTCCATTAGGGATCACTTCTTGGACCAACCCTCTTTCTACTTTACATAAATGATCTGCCTAATGATCTGCCTAAGAGTGTACTCCAATCATTTGTGAATATCTACACTGATAATACAACAGTATATGGGTGCACCTCCAAAAATCTAGACTACCAAAGATTGGCAGCTGATCTCTCCTCTGACCTAGCTCTAACATCTCAGAAGGGGGAAAAACTGGCCGTTTACATTAAATGACTCGAAAACCAAACTAGCTATATTCGATCCTCAGCAATCGGACCCAGAACTATTTCCAATCACAATGAACAGATGTTTCCACGGGGAAACCTTGTGCTTTGAGCACCTATTCGAACCAAACCTCAAATGGAACTTGTACATACAATCCATCATCATAAGATCCGCCATGCTACACACGTTGTGGTGAACTACCCTCATTCCCTTCATATTCCATTAGTAAGAAAAAAAAAGAAAAAAAAAAGCCTTCTTCGGATTTTTGTCAAATATCTCAAGACATATAGTATAAGCACCAGACCAAAGATGTCAGCAATATTCAATGAATGGATGGATGGTAAATTTATAAATGTGCAAAAAGGATTGTGATGAGTAGAATTGTCAAAAACTGCAAAATTATTTTAACAATGTCACCATTTTTGATGACATAACGTGCGTGTGTGTGTGTAAGTTCCATTGAGGAGGATATTATGCTACAAGTATATCTATGATGCAATTTCCATTCCCTTCTCCACACGCCCAACAAAAAGCAAATAATTTAATAAAGATTTTCAGTATTTTTTTTTTTTTTTTAAAGGAAATGTGTTTTAGTTACTTACTTTTTGAAATGAGTAAATATCGATACTAGGTTTGCCAACCATCCCATAAAATGTAAGATTGTCCAGCATTTTGACACTGAAGGACATATCCTACATCAGTTAATGCAGGGTGGATGTGTGAGTGACATAATGGATAGACGTTTGGAATGAGAAATCAGAGAGCCAAGTTCAAATTCCAGTCAAGTTTGTTACATTTATGCGCAAATACTCTTGGGAAAGGTATGAATCTATCTCCTTTCTCCCAGCTATGAATTAAATAGTAGGACTTCTATCTGAAAAAAAAAAAAAAATTATTATTCTTATCTCAAAAGAATTGTTAATGCAGAATTCACTTGCAAAAAATTCTTACAATCCCAAAAATGTTTTGGTTTTAAATAACAAAGGGTTGATAAACCATAAAAAACAATCAATCAACAATTAATGCAGGACATATTTTGAGAATTGATGATTATTATTTTTGGAAATGAAAATTATGTGGTATTTTTTAAAGATGTACTTAATAAATAAGAACACAGTTCTGTTTCACTCTAAAATTCTAATTTGAACCGTTATTTCCCACTGACTATATAAAATAAATGAATGATAATCTGTTACATATGATTTCCTACCGCTCAAAAATACCAATTGGATTTAAATCAGCTTTATGAGTCAGTGAAAATTTGGTTGGGAACCTGCCCATAAGAGTGTCCACAGAGCCTATGGTTGGGAACCTCTTTATAGTGTCCATTGCAACCAAGTTAAGAAAAACATTTTCATTTAGGGAGTTGGCAACACTAGTTAACATAGGGTTTATATAAGAAGAGTATAAAAGCAAATAGTGGTATTTATCCACATTTCCATGTTGAAACAGAACATGACAAAGTCAGGGTTCAACATGGAATTTAAAAGAGCCTCACAAATAAAGAGGTTACATGAGTGAAATTAAAAAGAAAAAAATTAGTATCATGTGCAAAAATGGCTGTAAAAGTTGCAAGGAATTTAGCAGTATTAGCCACTTTCAGTATCTGAGTCCCATTTTTATTATTGTTTATAATCACTGTAGACATATCTCTATATATGAAAATCATCCTCTGTATATGTGTTAAATAGTAACAACAATCAAAGTAGTCACCTTGCTTGGAGCAACAACTCACTCAGTGTTGATTTTCTTTACAGGTTATGTAAATACAACATTTAAACAACAATAGATACCATGGCCTTATTTTATTTGTCAGTAAGGCTGCCATTGATTCTTAATCACTTTCAAACTTTTTTTCTGATATTCAATCTACAATATACATACAAAGTTCTGAAACTTATAAAAAGAAATATTCAGCTTGTGTATTAAAAACAAACAAAAAAAAAACAGTGAAACTAAATGTGGGAGTCCACATAGCAATAATAAAATCAAAATCTTACCTATGTATACAAAGTTCAAATGTAGGTGATACTAAAATATAACCATTGTTTCATTTTCTTTTTTACCAATATAAGTGATTATGAGAGCAAATCAGTTTGATATATTTTAAAAAAAAATCCTTCTCGTGATATCATGGCTTATATAAACAACTATATCTCTTCTCCCTCTCATATATATATATATATATATATATATATATATATTTTGTATTGAGCACTTTTAAAAAAAAATAATGGCTAAAGAACTGAGGATTCTTAATCTGACAATTCTTTCTCTTTATCTATATATTATTTATTTTAGGATATTAAAACAAAAACATGATAAAAATAGCTACACAATTACAATTGTTTCAACATTACAAATCTTTCTTCTTGGACAGTGGAATTATACTCTATCTGTTCTCATTTTACCTGGATATTTTATTTACATATATATATATATATATATATATATATATATATATATATAACACCAATATCACTTTATCAAATTTTGTTTTTTGCATGACTTTCTCCTCATTTATATAAAGTAAAGTTTCAGTAAAGATAACATATGACAAGAGCCTAAAATTTACATTTTTATGGAATAATTATATTAAGGTGTTGAAAAGTTCTTACTCTGACCAAGAATAAAAAAAATGTATTTGATATATGGTCATTGGATCAAATTTTGGGAAGTATGTTGCACAGGATTGCTCTTTAAATTTATCTCAGATCTCAAAACAGACTGATCCCTCAAAGAGGAAGGGACTTAGATCTACAATTTGAAATAATTTATATGAAAACATACTTAAAAAAATATCACTAACCCAAGGAGCCAAGATTGAACTTCAAAGCTCTCTGCTGTTGTGCCACTCACTGAGCTATACCTTCAAGTCTACATTCTGAACAGGCATTTTCATTCATTTTTAAGGGTCCCATTTAATACTAAATAAATTTTAAGATCATTTTTCAATATACCAAGAAACTGAAAACTTGTAAAATCTATAACAGCCTTGCAAATTAAATGCTAAACTATAATGAACCGAATACTTGGATATAAAAAAAAAGTGAGTTTCATAAATAAGAATGTGTGTATGTGTGTGTATAAATGTACACATAGATATGTAAAATTATTTACCATGAAATTTTCAGTGAAAACATGATTCAGAAAGTAGTCATCAATATTTTATGACAAAGTAATCATTTCAGTTATTGTTTAGGCTGGTAAAAAGATTTGTTTTTATGCCTGTAAAATGTTTTTAGAAAATAAGACATCCTTTATTACTATATTGTATTGAATTGCATACTTATTTACATCAACTAAGATTAATTAATTACAAGGCGAAAACATGCAGAGGAATCGTTTGCTTTTTCTTTTTCGCTCAAGGTGAAACTGAAACTCACCAATTTGTTATTTGGAAAAGGAAGTTATGACTTGCTGTTCAAAACATTTAATCACAATATATAAAATACATATTAATTTTTTAAAAACACCAGATGATGCAATGCATGAATGCATTCCAAGTAAATCATATCCATCAAAAAATTATTGCTGTATTTTTTTAAATTGTACTCTTAATAAATAAAGTGTTAAGAATATTTAATATTTCAAGTTTAAAATGAAGAAAAATTTTAATAAACTTTAAATTAATTCCATCTTCATTTGTTTTCTATGTTATCGAATATTAATAAAAATCAATAAATGGATAAATTCACACATTTTTCTAATTTTAACAAAATGGATTCCATTGATAACAGATTTGTGTAAAACTTTGATTTTTCAAATTTAATAACTGAAAGTGAACAATTCTGTTGAAAAGTTCTGGACAGATCTGAACTGATTTGCAGATACGAGTGAAATCGGTTTTAAAATAAATAAAATTTACAGACATTTCTTACATAACTAACTTAGGGATCAAAATCTACCAATTGATCAATTTTTATTTTAATCAATAACTTATACATACACAAACGGGATGCTGAAATTGTCTGTCTGACTAACTTCCCAAAAATATGACCAGAGTGGAATTTTCCTCAAGCTAAAAACTTATCAGCATCCAGAGTGTGTGTGTGTATATATATATATATATATATATATATATATATATATATATATATATATATATATATATATATATATATATATATATACACACACATACACACAAGTAAAGTATTATTCTGCAACAATATCTATGATACAATTCCTAAAAACTATAATAAAAAAATGTACTAAAAGCTAACATTTTAACTCATTTCTGAAAAAGAAATTAATACTCTGAAAAAGTAAGTATGAAACCGTATATTAAAATTTATGGATAATTTTTGTGTATATATATATATATATATATATATATATATATATATATATATATATATATGCACGCACATGCAGATTGAGAGAGAGAGAAAAATAAAATAGATAGATGGTAAAAGAGAGAGAGAGATTATAAAATAAAGAAAAAATGTAAGCACCCAAAAATAAGTGTAAAACTATAACTAAATATGTAACAACCAAAAGAAAATAAAAACAATGTCGAAAAAGTTTAAAAGAATAAAAAAAAATGGCAAAGTAACCATCATCTTCAATTAAATAGAATTATTTATAATCATGAATAATTAATTTAAGATAAAATTGGAGAAATAAGGAATAAAATACAGCTTATTTCCTTATATACTTTTCTTGAAAATCATTTTTGTATTTCCATTTTGATTTCTTTGAAAGAAAAACTGCAACATCTTGCCAAGAAGAAAGACAAAAGAAAGTTGTGTAAAATAAGTTTGAAACAACATAATTACATCATGACTAAATCTTTGAACAACAATCATTGACCAATAATGAAAGGAAATTTTTATGATTCTCCATAAATGTAAATAATTTTGCCATGATAAATATTGGTCTGAAGTTTAAAGTTATTCTCAAGTTTAACACATTTCACCTGGATACATTTTTAATAAGTGTTCACTTACCTGGCCTGTCGCAGAGTTGATTAAGCATAAAACACTGTTCAAGAGAAGGTAATTCTTCCCTGACAAAATGCCACACCCAGAGGACTTAGGACAAACTGTTGAGCAATTTTTTATTTTTTTTTTTTTTGTTTTTAGCCGAGAAATATATTAGCTTATCAGATTTAAATAGACAAGAACAGAAATCTAAGAGATTTGGTCTTTAAGTTCATAACTTGAGGTGAGTAGAGGAAAAATATATATAAATAAATATTGTGGGGCTGGAAAAATGCAAATGAGACCATCACTATCTGCACATCATTCAATGACATCACTTTCCTTTTGGAAAAGATTTTCAGTTCAATTTTCACACTGGCTATCGACCACATACTCAGACACAACAATGATAAGTGTGACGACCCAGTCAGACAATCACAAATCATATAGCAAATATATTTCACAAAAGGTTTTTTTTTTTTTTAAATTTGTGTCATATAATCCTAAACACCAAAAAGGTTAATATTAAAAGATTATGTAACTGCCTTTTACTGTTGATGAGGTGAACAGAGAGATGAATAAGCGTTACCATTTTGGCCAGAGTTCTAAATTGTACTGGGAAGGAATGCTCAAAAATAATATTTTCTTTTAAAACTACCTCAATACTTGTCTCCTGTCGAGTAAATCCGTCTTCCATTTTTTGGAGTGGAGAGATAGAGGGATGGATATATCTACTTTAAAAAAAAAAAATTAATTCTTAGAACTTTCATACTGAATTATATTAAATGAAAGGAAAAAAAAATTACTTCTAAAACATGATTTTCAGGAAACTACATGGGTCATTTGAGGTTGAGAGAATATTTTTTTCTAATGACAAATATTTACAAGTCTATTCTTTTATAGTCCCTTCAAAATTACATAAAAAATTCAGACAGGAGTAAAGTGACAGAAAATATTTATACTTTGATAAATTAATGTGTGTGTGTGTGTGTGTATATATATATATATATTTTTTTTTTTCACATAAAAACTTGCAATACATTTCAACAAGTATAAAAACATACTTAAATATCTAGACATACACACCTGTGTGTGTGCGTGTGTGGAAAGATAAGCCCAGCTGGGCAAAAATGTATAATCTAGTTACTAGTAAGTAAAATATTAAAGTAAATATTTATGGACTAATCAAATAATTAAGTATTAATAAGAAAGAGAATTATAAAATTAACACAAACTCCAACAACTAATTATTTTTTTGATGAGAAAGTTTTTTTTTGTTTTGTATTGTTTTTTTTTTTACTGTTTTCATTTGTTATTGTTAACACAAGTAAAAATATTCAACAGATGAAAATAATGTTCATGCCATTTAGTAAAAGTAAAGAATAAATAAATAGAGTTGATAACCCCTAAAAATCAATCAATACAAGTTAGTATTGATCAAATACAAGACAAGATAAACTGTCTCCTCCTGTGCCGGCACTGCCACCTTGCCTCTCGACACAACCTACTACCCCTCCAAACACTATATTTGGTAACAGAATGGCATTACGTCAGCTGTGCAGTAGTTCGTGTTTAACTGGCACTAACCATTATTGGTAAACTGATGGACAGTATCATCATTGCTTTTACTGTTACTGCCAGAATCGGTGTTGCCACCGTCATTGTAAGGTACTGCATTGAATCTTACAGTCAAAACAAAGACACTTTTTTTAAGATACACAAGCAAACCGGAAGAAATAAGCGAAAAATATACAGCAGTAGAATCTATTCTTTCAATGCAGCAATGATAGTCTTTTCCTGCTATAAACAGACATCACCATCAACAACTACCATATATATATATATATATATATATATATATATATATATATATATATATAAGCCTTTATTTCATGTACATTTTCACAAATGAACATTTTTCTGTTACTTTTTTTCTTTGTTTTCTTTTTAATTAATTGAGGCCTCTTTTATTATTATTATTATTATCATTATTATAATAGACCAATTTCACTTACCCCAAATACTGAAACCCAACCCCCAATGCCCTGTCCAAGATCCATTCAAGTGCCTCCGGTCAAATTGTCCTAAGTAATAGCAGCAGTACTTGTCATCACCATCACAAATACGATGACAATAATGTCTGCAAAGAACCAAACCTACCAGCAGCAGCTGCTGCTCCAAACATTAGCAGTGCCTTCTCTACCATCACAACCGCTGCACACCCACCTCAAGCTCCACAATGGTAAGTCGGCTGATTGCCAGCCAGTACTGGTCTGGCCCAACTGTAGCAACGAGCAGACAGGGCGGGGCATACTAAAAGGAAGGGGCGGGGCAAGCTCACTTGCTTGTCCCTGGCCATGACCAACGTAGATTGACCACAACCGCTGAAGAAAGACAACCCTTCCAGGCTATACTAGCGTTTTCAACGCAGAGTTATTACATCTTCAGACATGATACAATGTCAGTCTGTCTGCCTGTCTCTCTTTCTTTATTTCTGTTGCAATAATTACATTAGTCGATATTGCAGAGCATCTGCGTATTTCCTTACAAGATCCAAACAGCTCCAAGAGATATGAGGAGAATGGAAAGAAACAAGTGCTGACCATTTCAGCACCTCTGGCTGAGGGCAGAGGTCATTGTTAGTGGATGGCTTGTGATGAGAGAAGAATCATGCAACAACAATTTGTTTTAAAGACTTCACCTAAACCTGATTTCTCTGGGCACTTTTCTTTGTAAACTCTAACAGGATTTAAATTCAATCCCATACAAGTGCATATATATATATATATATATATATATATATATATATATATATATATATATATATACACAGACAGATAGACAGAATTACATACATAGATATTGTTCCAATATAGGAATTGAAATTGTAACATCTACATGAATGAACAAATTCAAAGAGTGAGGAGATTGTAGTGCTCCAATCTTCCAAGCAAAGAATGCTTATCTGTCTTAAAATGATGCAACTGAAATCTTGGCTTTTAAACAGCATTAAAGCAATAACAACGAACTGGCAACATACTAAGAAATCAAGCATACTTCACAAAAATATGTTTTTAAAGTGATTTACTAAGACTAAATTTGTTGTGACACAAGGCAGAGATTAAGAATCACCCAATGAGTATCAAACACACAATTAAAAAAAAAAAAAAAAGAAAAAAAGTTACATACAAACTTTTTTTGAAAAATCAGTTTCAGTCCAACAAACAAAAAAATAATTTTTTTTTTTAAAATATCAGATATAGAAAACACTACCTTCTTCAGATTTTACTATATTTATGAGAGACAAGTATCAAAGATATATCACATGTAGTTGTAAATGATGTGGTCATAGAAATCAACACTGCATCATGACTGGCTATTTCATGCCTTGAGCAATCATCAGACCATGTCAAATGGTCATTTAAGGAGTGTTGATTTCTATATCCACACAGTTTTTCATATATATTTATATACACACACCTATATTGCAAATTATCATACAGCTATAGACGGTAAACATCGCATCTGATTGATTAATGTACCATCATTGTCAAAATGATTCTTCACAAATGTACCATAACTATTGTTTTCTACTAATTAGGCTTACCTTCACAATGACACAAACCTATTTGCATGTGTGCCAGTACATGTTAAAGTTAACTTCATCTGACACAATTCAACAATCGATGAGCAACTAGTAAAGTTCAAGAAGTCTAGCACATTGGTTAAGAACCTTGGCTCTCAAATCAATTCACTAATATAGTGAATTCAAGCATCACTGGGTACCCTACTTCTGTAGCCTTGTGACAGATTAAGCGAAGTTGAGCAAATGATCAGTGATGATCAAACTTACCTGGAAGGTAGTGGAAGATTAACTTGTTAACCATAACTATGGCAGGTGTCTAGATATGTATTAAGATGTGTCTGTTTTAGGTCTTTAATAGTGGAATCATTCAATGAGGAATAGGCACATTATATAAACAAAATTCTTGAAGAACAACTATTTAACCATTTTCCTAACCAAGATGTGTGTGTGTGTGTGTAGTCACATGCACAGGATGCAAAGGGTAAATTGTCGCCATTCTATTTTTTTTTTTATTTTACACACACACACATTGTTTTTGATTTTGTTAACAGTATAGTAGGGCCAGTTGGGCACCATCTGTGAGAAAAAGTGCATCATCATGCAATTCACTCCACCAGAAATTTGGAAACAACATGCTTGGTATTCTCACCAGAGGCTCCAATACAAACATTTCAGTTGTCAATCTGCGGACAGTGAAGAGGATTTGAAGAGAGTTGGGAGAGTCTGATGGTGATTACAAAGGTACAGCATCTCAGAAAACTCACTCTGATCATTCTAATAAGAAGAGAACTCCCAAATTTGTTGGTGGTAGCCTCAGTCTCAACATGGAGGCCTATATCAAGTGTCTTGAGGTATTGCTGCCCTGGGTCAAGAGGGTGACTGCTGGAAAACTCTATGTCTAGCAACAGGACACTGCACCATGCCACACAAGCAGAATCCAGTCATGGTTGTCAGGCAATTTCTGCAACCACATCACTCACCTACATCTGGCTACCTAACTCTCCAGAGTGCAACCCCCTTGATTATTGTGTGTGTGGGGGGGTGCAGTTGAGTGGGAGACCAACAAAATTCCAAAGGTGAACTGAAGGCAAGGATTATGACAGCATTTACTAACTTAAACAAGTCCAGAAGAGTTGCAGTAGATTGCAGAGTTATCTGGAGGCCATGGTTGAAGTAAATGGTGATTTTATTGAATAAATTAATTCTTATTATTTCAAGATATTTTGGTGTAAATTTGGTAAATATATGTTAAAATGTTATTTTCATTTTTGCATAATTTAGACGACAATTTATCCATTGTACCCTGTGTCTCTATCACAGTGTACCTTATATTTATTCATGAATGACATAACAAAAAGGCTTAAAAGAAAATTAAAAACATTTTTACTAAATGTCATCTATGATGAACCAATTGTTAATATAAATATTTATAGATACCTTTATAAATAAGGAACAGGCATAACAGAGAATGGTGTTTTAGAATAGGCTTTCAGGACATTGGTGATTATGGGCCACCCCAACTTGCTGTCTTTTGTTGCTCTAAGTAACCTTTGACCTATTACCACACCTCTTTGCCCCTGTTTTACCATGTTCCTCACCGTTTCCCTTCAATATATCTTGAGAGTACTAAATGCTCTAGACCATCTTTCTTTATTATATATCCCAGAAATGTCAACTATCTTTGTCTGATAATAAGTTTATTTAGGGCAGAGGACAAGAATGAAAAACATGAACCATGAAATAACATTGTAAAATACCAAAATAGCAAGAAAGAAAAACTTAATTTCCAATTGAAGTAAACAGTTTACTTTATCAAATGAAAATAGTTTTGTACTACAAACACACAACTACATGTGTGTGAGAGTGTGTAACACATCACAGAACACACAGATACCACACTGATCCTAGGCAAAAGGGCCAATATATACATAAATAATCCTGTTATTTTTGTGTGTATGCTTGAAAAGCAGTGTTGAAAAAATTTTGGCCCAGCCAAGAAGCCATTCTAAAAACCCCGAAATATAATGTTTGATCATTTGGGCAAATTTTACAAAGTGGGTCAGGCAAAGAATTTTTCAGCAACTCTTCATATATACATAAATGTGCACATGAGTGTGTATATACAGCAAGAAAATAGTAATTGCAATTTATCCCAATATACTAAAAACTTAAACATACAAATAGCTAAGTTACGGTAAATGATTTCAATATACACAGGTTCCAAAACTGAGTTGATTAACAGTACTGAAATCCCATATTAATACACTGTACATACTTTTTATGTCTTACACACAGACCTATACTCTTGCATATATACAATCATCCAGATAGCAAACACTATCTTACAATGCATTATTCTATTCCTCTTGTACCTGTTGACACAAACAGCAAGAGTTGTAGGTGGTCTAACTGAAAGTGTAAGGTGTTGTTCCATCATACTCCATACATATTCAATGGATAACAGGTCTGATATTGATACTGGCTAGAAAATTTGCCAAACATCTTGCAGATCATGTTGAGTAGTATGGGCATCAAGTGGACAGGCTTGAACAGTACATCACTGTTAAGATTCACCATTAAAAAGACAGGTGTTCAAATGCAGGTAAAAAGTCAGGTAGTCCAATCTCCCTTTCATCTATATTTGCATTTTTTTTATCAATTTGATAGTTAAAAGAGATGGTAAGTGTGTAATGAATGACAGAAGTATTGAGCTGCTTTTGTATAATGAACTGTCAAAACATAAGATATCTGATAATTTGATCAAACAGCTTGTCTGACCAAATTCTGGAATCACAGAAATATGACAATAGGATTAGGTTTCATATCAATAGATTCATGTTCAACATTGATAACTTTAATATTGGCTATTATTAATAAAGATTAGAAAGAAACAAGATTAAAAATTTAACCAGATTACTTGATATTTTAGACAGGATCGAGTTGCTTTGGCTTAATTTGATTTATCTCCCTTGCAACCATCAGCGAATTACAATAGATGGGTCCACAAAACTTTACACAGCAATATAATTCTTGGGTTAAGAATCAGTTTAATAAGAAATACTCTATATACTTGCATATCATGCAACTTGAAGACCTAATTTTGAAGCTAATTCCAAGGTGGTTGCATCATACATGAGGTATAAAAATTAGCCTATGTATTGTTGACCCTGGTCACACCATTGACCAAACTTATATCCATTTACTGTAGTCAAAAAGTACAGCTGTATTTAAAATAAACATCATTTTTGTTAAAACTGATGTTTTACTTAAAAAAAAAAAAAAAAACTCCACTGGCTACCTCGAGCACTGCCCCACCTGACATCAAAAACAATCCACAACCAAGCACCAGCAGCTAATAAGAAGTTTTATATTTGTATGTATTTTGGTATGTTTTTTGCACCTGTATTTTTATTTTTTTTGTACATTTAGCAAATATTAAACCAATTGTATTATAGTATACAGTATTTGACTTAAACCTGATGGCTGTAAAAAATAAAAAAACAAATTCAATGTGTAGAGAGAGACACTAAAAATGATATCAAATGTAAAGAAACCATAAAATTATAAAAAAAATGCAATAATAATGTAATAATGCAATAATAATGTAATAATAATGCCTAAAGAAAGAGAAAAAGATTGCAAAGTTAATTACAGACCGACTTATGACCAGATTGATTTACAACCTGTCAGTCATTACTAATCATGGTCCTAAGTTGACAATAACCATATTCTTATTTTATTATGACTTACTTTATTATAGTTGCTTTTTAAATTATAATCAACCCAGAGAATTGTAATAAAGAAAATAACAATAAAACTAAAACTAACAGTATTAACAATAAGAATAAAACTACTTTGTTTAATAATTTCCAAAAATAAGTATTACCAGGTCATAAGAGATGGTATGAGAAATGGAGGAGTAGAGAATAATTATAAATTGTGTTCTGTCTAATCACCAGTCTTCCATAGCTGAAATAGTTAAGGCAATGTCCATGAATGAATGGTCTCCTGAAGTATGAGATACAAGTTCAAGTCTTGTCAGAGGCAGTTTCTTTATTTCTGATTGCTCTATCAAAGATTATAATCAACTCAGAGAATTGTAATAAAAACTAACAGTATGACAGGAGGGAGGATTAGTAATACTAGCAAAAATACTTTATGTAGAGATTTCAAGAAATGCCACTGATAAAATAATTGATGATATCGACCAATACCAGTGAGGTGTTGCCGAGAGAGCAGCCAAGAGTTTAAGCAAAATGCATAAATTGTGAGAATTGGCAAAGATTTCAAAATTGCCAATTGACCAATTTTAACATATTTCTTGGCATTATTCTCTTTTGATTCAATGAGAAATATTTTTCATAGTTTCATTTAGGAGGCAATCTCTCACCTATTATGAACAGTAACTCATTTACAAACATGATATCATTTTTTTTTTAATTTTGTTGTTGATGTGTGAGAAAAGAGGAGAGAGTAGGGGTTGGTTTATAGCATTTTGAACAGCCTCCACCTCATCGATTGTTTAGTTTTGTTTTTTATCTGACAAATTAATGTGTCACAATCATGATCAAGAATACAAATGCTATAAAACACAGGGAGAGCTGAATTTATGACTTTCTAATGAATATTAACACAAAACTTATATGAACATTTAAGGGATTAGACATTATACAGCAGTCAATCTTTTGTATCTACTGTTATTTTCTGGTCCCTTAATATGTTGCTCAGTTTCTTAAAAGCATCTTTTGATATTCCTATACACATTTGAATTTCATAAATCCAAACAATGGACAAAGAAATAAAAAGAATTATCATCAATTTCATAAAGAAATATATAACAAGTGAAAAATTATGTCCTGACTTCTTTTAACTAGTGAATTTTATTATGTTCTGTAGAAAAAATAGCATAAAATTATAGATAGTGAAATACTGGTTGTTGAAAAATGTGTATAGTTGCTAGTGGTTAAATTCTGTTTTTGATAAGTAGATTCTAATCTTATCAAAAGATTTGGCATCTGATTTGTTTATTATCATGGAATAACCAGCTTCTGTTGTTAGATGTGAATAGATTTAGTGAGATATATATATATATATATATATATATATATATATATATATATATATATATATATACACACACACACACACACATATACAGGGTGAGAGTGCTATTTTAAGTTCACTACACACTCAGATCATTTATAATATTTTTTTAATTCAGATAACCCAGTCAGAGGAAGATGTTAACTCAAAAAATGAAAAGACATGCAGTCATTGTTGCTTTAGCTGCAAAACATAGTGATTTAAAAATCAGTGACTTTTTATATGTTGCCAGATAATTTGTTCATACGGTTCGGTTAGATCTAGAGGGATGTGATGGCAATGTTTCCCCTGTAGCAAAAAGAAAAAAGCATTCACAGCGCTCTGATACCATGAGAACATCAGAATTTATACGCAATGTTCAAAACATCATCAATGAGAACCGTGGAAGATCAATGAGGTACATTGCCAAAGAACTCCAGGTATCAGAGTGGACTATCAGAACCGTGGTACATCAGGACAAAGTGAAAAATCCCCATGAACATGGCACGCTTTGGTTTTTCTCTGACAAAAAAAAACTTTGACCAAGACCAGAAAACAAACAGACAGAATGACAGGTGGCTATGTGCATCTCCTTCTGAAATACCCACGGTGATGCACACCAAACATCCGGCTACTGTGATGGTTTTAGGAGTTGTGAGCAGTGAAGGTCATGTCATGCCACCTTACATTTTCCCACAAGGCCTTAGGGTGAATGCTGCTGAATACTTAATGTTCTTTAAACTGTTGTTAAGCCCTGGATAAATAAAGTATGCAATGGAAGGTCTTATGTCTTTCAACAGAACTCTGCACAAAGCTATTGTAAGCCAGGATTGGTTATCAGAGAATTTTTATGATCATTTGACCCCCAACATGTGGTTCCCTAACTCTCCAGATTTAAATCCTATGGACTATTACGTGTGGAGCGTCGTTGAAAAGGAGACTAATCAACATCCTCATAGTACCATAGCTGCACTGAAGGCCGCCATTGTCCAGGTGATGACCAAAATGAATAGGGACCACTTAATTGCAGCTTGTGGATGGTTTTGAGCTTGAATAGAAGCAGTCATTGAAGCCAAAGGTGATTTGATAGAATAATTAAATAAAGAAGTATCATGAAGGATATTTCTGTCAATTTGAATTAAATATATACATTGTTTGCTAAGATATTGCAGTTTATTTAACATACTAAAAATGTCCTCAAATAGCACTTGCACCCTGTGTGTGTGTGTGTGTGTGTGTATATATATATATTCATGTGTGCTTTTTATGATTTCTCATGACTGTAAAAAGGCCTGACCATGCATATTAGCAACCTGTTTTGCTTGTGCAGTTGATTCACTTAATTGTAAAAGTAACACTTGTAAATTTCAAAAATGGGAATCCATCTTTACAAGGTGTATTAATGGAAATTCTATTGAGAATTTTTTCAAAGTTAGAAATAGAATACAAAAAAAGTTATATTTAAATGCAGAAAACAAAAATGAAATCTTACATTTATAAATTGCTACTGACCTTTTTTTAGAAATCTACTGATATTTAACAAGGAAGGCATTTTTAAAAAGTAATATTCTCCTTAATTTTTAATAACTTCACAAAAAATCCCTCAATTTAACTCTTGCAATGGCAAAAGATGTTCCCTAAAAGCTAAACACAGTATTAAGAAACAGGAAAATTTTATTAGAAACAAATAAAAAAGCACTGAACAGTGATATAATATTAGTCCTATATGCCACAAATGAAGAAATTTGAGGCAACAGAAATATGATTCTACAGAAGGATACTGAGGATATCATATACTGAATGAACATGTGAATAATGAGGAAAATGAAAAAAAAAAAAAAAAGGGACACTTATATTTAGAATCAGAAACAGTTGAAATTTCTAGGACTCATGGTGAGGAAAGAGTGCTTGGAGAATTTGACAGTCATAGGAGATATTAAAGGAAAGAGAGAGAGAAGAAAGTGGTGAGTAACCTACATAATGTATAAGCTTGTGTAAACAGATGGCAGAATAGGTACCAAGAAAGATAGTGAAAAGACAAACCTTACTAAGAGCTACAAAGGATAGGAAGTTGTGGAGAGCTATGTCCTGTAGGGACACAGCATATAGAAGAATTCTGTATAGCAGAAAAAGAAGTTTTATGTGATTGTACTATGATGATTTTAATTTTTTTCTTAAGGATTTGGATCCTCTTTATTATTATTAAATAGCCAAGACAAATTTTGTGCCTCAACAGGAGATTAGAGTTTCATACAGTAATCCCACAAGAATAATTAAAAAAATAGGCATGATCCTCACTAGGTGTTCAAAACTTATAACCTTTTACCATAAAATTTAATAATTATCTCAGAATATTAAATAACTATATATATATATATATATATATATATATATATATATATATATAAGTAAAAACCATTAATAGGTCTAGAGATAAGAAGAGAGCTTTTGACAAGTTCTTTTTGGAGAGTATATATAGGAGAGTAAGTACCTTATTAATATGAGTAAATGAATTTTAATATTAATTTTACATATGTAATTTAATCAAATCTACCAACAAAAATATTACTTATTTAGTATACCTAACTTTTTTCTTTTATCAAAAATTTCTCATATTCCCAAAAATATATCTTGTTATACTTCAAGAGTCAAATAAATTTCTCCCTAATAACCACAAAGTCAAAAGTTAATCAGACATTGCCATCAAATTCACAAAATCAGAACACCTAGGATTGTTCTATTTCTGGAGCCAGTAGTTAGTTCAACTGGACAGTAAGAGAAGGTTACATCTATTTCCAGTTTCTTTTTTCTATGCGTATTGTAGTGTATGCCGAACCACTTGGCTATTCTTGATTAGGCTAGAGAGAGTGAGGCCCTAATCAAGTGGAGAAGAATTTCATTTTCAGCCATCTTGTTTCCCAAAGGTCAGCAGTCTTTCTTGAAAAGGTTCAGATTTCTCTTGTCATTACAACACTAAAACATTTTCAAGGAGAAGCAAGATATCCATAAACTTCATGTAAATCCTCCATATTTCTTAAAGATGCTAGACTGATTTTAACAAGACTCTATAGACAAATTATATATATATATATATATATATATATATATATATAATCAAATTAGTAACAAATAGAAACAAAACAGGCCATAACTTAGATTTGTAGAAATGCTACTGTAGTAAAAACAAAAAATTTAAAACAAACTATTATGGAGCAAATATCTAGAAGGAATAATAATAAATAATCAACATCAAATAGATATTCAAGAGCGACACTTCTTCATATTACCAATATTTATAAAAACCTATACTTAAAAAATGTAAGATTTAAATATTTACAAACTAGTATTATACACTGACTTATCATACAATTAAAATGCACTAATAAACCCAATTTAAAACAACTAAATTTAATATTTTATTCCTTTGTAAAACCACTATTTGATGAAGCACCATGTTAATAATGAAGTCCTAAGTGACGAAACCGGTCAACAAAATTTTTACCCATGTTGTCAAACACAGGTACGTATGTATGTACGTTTATGCTATGTTGAGGATACATTTTCTATCTTTGATTCCATCAGTGATACTATGGCCTTTTATACTCAACTTAATTCCCTTCATCCATCCTTGCAATTTACAATGGAAGTGGAGAATGATTGTACTTTGCCTTTTTTGGACATTCATGTTGAATGTAGAAATGATTTCTTTGTTTATTGTAAACTTATGTTCATAGGTCTGTACTTTAACTGGAATTCCTTTGTTACAAAAACATGTTAACTTCATTTTATAAAATGAAGTTATCACAAACATTTTCATGTTCCATAAAATAAAAAGTATTTTTATGCCAATTTTTTAAAATACCAATTATATTTATTCGTGGACAACACCTTATTTCTGTAAGGTGAAAAGATTACATAATTTTTGTCTATAATACCCATCTCATCACATACACAGTTCATAGCAAAATTTGTTTCTTGTAACGAAAAAAACAGTAAATTTAAAAAAAAATATACTGATTTATTTTGATGTATATCAATAGTCCTAAACTTTTTGTATCATGATCGGTGTCATGCAAGACAATTTTTCCACAGATGGGTAGATCTGGTGTTGGTCATGTGCATAACAAAATACAATAAACAAGGCTGTGATAGTCAATAAAATAGTAAAAAATGTTTTTATTCTTTCTGTGCAACTCTGCACCAGTCTGCAGCACTGTGATTGGGGACCACTGGTGTATATGATGTTAACCTCTAACACATTATAATAAAACTTGTATAATATTGGGAGAATGTTACATGCCAAATATACTAAGTAAATTGAAAAGAATGAACAGAAAATCAACATCCTCTACCAAGTGTTCCAAGAAATAGGACTCAAGATAAACCTTTCCAAAACAGAAACTATGACCTGAAACTGAAATGAAAGCGACGATGTCACATACCCTGAATCCATCATAAAAATTCAGGATGTGAAATTAGTAAATACTAAATACTTCAAATACCTTAGCATAAGGATCAATTATAACAAATTTAGTATAGGCAATAGGGTAATTGAACATAGAATTTTCTGCATCAGAGGTAGTTTCTCCCAATACCACAAATTGCTACAAAGCCAAAACACTAACCTGAAAACTTGAGTAATGTTCTTAAATAATTTTGACAGATCAAAACTTTGATATGGATGTCATGTATGTTGCCAATTCAGAAATATCTGTCACTTGTATACAAACACTTTCTAAGCACAATAGTTAAAAATTGCTTTGAACAAGTGAAGACTGAGAGTCTTGGCAAAGACTATCCTTCTTTGAACATTGTGAACTGGCAATACAGAATCACAGAGAACTGCACAAAATAACAGAAACCATATCAATTGAGGATTTCCAACAGCACCAACAAAAATGGATATCACATTTAACTTAGAAAATAATACCATAAACAAGATGTTGGCATCCCAAAGGAAACCTCCATCAATACTGGAAAGAACATTAACAGCTACTGGACTTAAGAAACCTATTTTCCTGAAAAATTGTTTTAAGACAAAAATTTTATAAATTTCAACTGAAAACAATACTGGCTGCTCAGTCAATGAATGCCAAATGTTTTCTTGTAGAAAAACTGCTAATATTACTATATATATATATATATATATATATAACTTTACATACTGCTTTTGTGCAATGGCAACTTCACTGTTTTCTGGGGAAATAGAATACTGCAATGTAATTTATTTTTGTAGATGAAATGACTACCTTCACCAAATTCATGAATTTATTTAAAAGAATATTTCGGACAAAATCTTTTATACATCTGTTATACCAGAACGTACCTATTTCTACTGTAAATAGACTCTCCCACAGATAAGTAGTAGCAGTCGCCAGTGAAGCTGAGTGAGTTGTGTGAGTCAGTCGATGTCGGACATTAAAGTATGACCCCCACAACTAGATTGCTGCGTCATTAACTATTATTTCAAGTTCCTAACATTTTGTACACCGAACCTAATTTAGGACCGACTGAGTGAAATACAAGCCTCCACTGTGAAAATTACTCTACAACAACATCGAAATGGATAGTATCATTATTCAGCCATCAAAGTATTTTCCATAGCTTTCTTTGATCTCATATAATCTTTTGGCTAAATTGTGTATTCCATCAAACAAAGGACAATACCAGTCTTGAGTCAATGAATTTTATTGCATGAAGAGAAACAAGTGATAGTCTGAAGGTGAAATGTTTGGAGAATATGTTGTATGCAGAAGAACTTTCCATCCCATCTTCATCATCATTTGCTGTATCACATTTACAACATGAAAACAGGTGATGTCATACAACAAAATCACTGGTCAATTTTTTCGTCTACAACAATGTGTCTATTAAAATAACCAATTCAGTTTTGTCTCAAATTTTTCCTACTTCTTAACTTAGCTCTTATTGTACCCTCCTACCGCAAAATTAAATAGGACAAGAAAAATAAGTAAAATGTGCTGAATATATATTTTCTATTTTATGATTTTCAGCAAAATATAGTAAAATTATCACTTTTCAGCACACAATTCTTATAAAAAGTATGTACACACAAAAGTAATAAAAACAACAGATTAAATTTTGAAGACATTTCTATGATTTCCCTAACATTTTGTAAAAGCTGCTACTACTGACAACAACATCAACTTAATCACACTGACAAGGCACATAAACTTTAGTTTTATATGGAATTTTATGCCTACCTATTTTCAGTCAGCCAGAAGACTGACAACCACTGACCTCTTTTAAACCCATCTAAAGTTTGCTTTATTTTAACACAGTACAAGAAATATTGATCTTCAATATATATTTTCTTAGTCTATGTATTATATTTCTTGTAACTTTTCATCTGCCAAGAGGCATAAAGTGAAAGAGAATATTTTATTGACAGGCTTCTGTCATGACAAATATGAAAGCAATTGCTAAATCAAAAAACTTGGAGTTAGAAAAATATCCAATAATTGGTCCAGTGTATATCATTTCATCCTTCTTTACTAACATATATTGATAAAACAACCACAATGTAGAACTTTTTACTTTAGTTTAAATAGTAACAAAAATACTTAAAAAGATGAAAAGCCAGAGATTTGTCCTCAGGATCTTTCATTTTTAAGCTAATGTTACAATTTACAGGTCATCTGTTTACTTCCCAGTCAGTGTAGTCAGAACAGATATTGATTGCATATATATAATAAATTCTTTTTAATACATTTCTAAACTAACAATGCCATTCTTCAGGCATAAAAAAATCTCTCATTATTGGAAAACAACTGCGAGAGCTTTCTCTAATTCAAAAACTAATCTTTTCAATATTCTAGCATACACTGGGAAAAGTAGCATGCATTTCTGTACTTCTTTTTTCCATTTCTTCACAAGCAAGGTGATAAAGCCACTAAAATGCAAGGGTCACTGAGTGAAAGAAACAGAAAATGTTAAAAGAAAAGGAGAATATTCAAGGATGACAACTGACACTGCACTTAAACTTTTGAAGATCAGAGTTGACTGGAAAACAGCAAGCTGGAAGACAGTTCCACAAGTGAAAAGTGAAAAAGAAGAAACTATCAGCAGAGAACTTTCACTTAACAATTTTAACAATAAAATGGTGAGACCTAGCTGCCAATCTAGTAATGAAATCAAGGTACCAATTATCATAAAATTATTTATAGAAAATTCATAGTGAAGATTAGAAAGTGACTGATACCGTGATGCCATGCCAGGATGGATGACATTGCAGCAATAAAAGCTAGATATTGTCTAGGTTTGGTTTGTTATGTTTTATGACATATTAACCTCAATGGGTTATTTAATGCCAACACAATATTTATTGCTGGTAATATTTTTTTTTCAAAACTGTATTGCTGATAATGTTTGTGTTTTTTCAAAAATTTATTGCTGGTAATAAAACCTATTTTTACACTTTCATAGTGTTTTGAACCCAGTTTGGGGCTTAACAAGTTGCCCATAGCTGGGACCCTAACAGGTGCTACCACCCCAGGTCAAGGTGAACCTGGAAACACCAGCAATTAAGAAGTTGCTTCACACTCCTCAAAACCTCTTGATCAGAGAACTTGCTGTTGGATGTAGTTTATTGTCATACCCAGGATGGAGATATTGTCTAGACTGAATACAAGATTACTGTTGTTTACTTGGCACTTAAATTTGAACCCATAGATGAGAGATAAAAAATAAAATAAGGTCAAAGAATGCATCAGCAAAAATACTAAAAGAAAACATCAAAGATGAGGATATTAGCTTGAATAAATTATGGAATAATAACAGTAACTCAGTACAGAATTTAAAAATGTACAAACAACTTTTAAGTGATCCCTACCTCAATTTCTTAGAGATCTTTTCAGTTATACATTTCAAAGATGTTAACCAACAATTTTGTCTAATGGATTTTTGGTTACTATTTACAACATAGGCAATCATCTCTAAAAGTATATTCATTTTTTTCTTCATATTTGTTTTGTAAAGTTTCAAAAAGACAATGTATGAAAAGTCTGAAAAAAGGTTACCTACCGCCACGATACTTATAATGTTCTTTTTGGGGTTTTTTCTAATTATTTTAATTCAGTCCTGACACACTCACTTAGAATATACACGACAATAAGAAATAAACAGAAAGCACTTTATAGTAAACGATTAAAAGTTAATCAACTCATTTTTAAATATCAATCTTATTGTGAATGTATCATAATAATTAGATTAATTAAGAACTGCAAATTAGCTCAGAGCAATTTTCACTGAAACTTTTCGATTAAGTGTGGCTCCTGCAGCAATAAAAGTTGCAATTTTCAAATATTTTGTTTCCTTTTTGATATTTATTCGGTCATATTTGTTATTTTCTTGAAGATTATCTTTCTTACAGAAACGAAATAAATATTAGAAACAATATACTTGATTTCCATTAAAATTTTATATAAAGGTATATTTGAAACCTATACATTTAAATACATATTTACACACAAGTAAATTTTGGGTTATTATGAAAGACAAAATCAGTCTTGTGTACACATGATAAAGAATGCAGAAAGCACAGAAAAACAAAGCATGTATGCATGTGTATATGACCAGCAAAGTGACAGAGAGGGGGGGAAAAAAAAAAAAAAGGAAAAGAAGTGAGAAATATAAAAAAATACAAGACTAGCTGTCCGTGAGAGAGGGCAAGACCAGCTGTGTGACAGAGAAAGTGTAAAATTGGTTGTGTGACATAGAAAGAGAGTACACAGTCAGCCATGTGATACACCCACACACACAAGATAGAGTTTACCCAACAATCTATATGACAGAGAGTTGGCCGCGTGACACAGAGAGAGAGAGAGAGTGTGTGTGTGTGTGTGTGTGTCGGCCGCGCGACACAGAGAGACTGTGTGTGTGTCGGCCGCGCGACACAGAGAGAGAGAGACTGTGTGTGTCGGCCGCACAACACAGAGAGAGAGAGAGAGAGTGTGTCGGCCGCGTGACACAGAGAGAGAGAGAGTGTGTGTGTCGGCCGCGTGACACAGAGAGTGTGTGTCAACAATTCTGCAAACAGACAGAGAGAGAGAGAGAAAGAGTGTCAGCTGCGCGACAAAGTGAGAGAGTGTGTCAGCCGTGCTACAAACAGAGAGAGAAAGAGAGAAAGAGAGAGAGAGTGAGAGTTGTGCGACAGAGAGAGTGTCAGTTGTGCGACAAAGTGAGAGAGAGTGTCAGTTGTGCGACAAACAGAGAGAGTCGGTTAATGCGACAAACAGAGAGAGAGTGTCAGTTGACAGCGACAAAAGAGAGAGTGTGTCACAGCGACAAACAGAGAGAGTGTGTCAGCCGTCACGACAAACAGAGAGAGTGTGTCAGCCGTGCGACAAACAGAGAGATGTGTGTGCGACAAACAGAGAGAATGTGTCAGCCGTCGACAAACAGAGAGAGTGTGTGTCAGTCATGCGACAAACAGAGAGAGTGTGTCAGCCGTGCGACAAACAGAGAGAGTGTGTCAGCCGTGCGACAAACAGAGAGAGTGTGTCAGCCGTGCGACAAACAGAGAGAGTGTGTCAGCCGTGTGACAAACAGAGAGAGTGTGTCAGCCGTGCGATAAACAGAGAGAGTGTGTCAGCCATGCTACAGAGAAAGAAAGAATGTCAGCATGTCATAAAGGAGAAAAGATTAAGAAACCTACTCAATCTTTTTCATCAGCCATATCAAATTATCATCTGAAATTAAATTTTCAAAATGGTAACACAAATTGCATTCTCCCACATGGTCAAAGTTGTTGCATTGACAACAGTGATCGGTCTTTCTTCCTAAAATGAGTAAAGCCAGGAGATCAAATAATGATTTTAAGGCAGTTGAAAAATTGGTACAATACAATCTTCCTAATCTCTTGCCCACCACACATTTAGTCTTGTACTAAGCTATATCTAGTAAATATAAAATAAACCTCTATAAATCTGATGTTAATGAAACAAAGATTTTAATGAACAAAAACTAATTTCTCTATGGAACTTGAATACACTCAGCTCAGAGTTGTGTCAACCCACAATTGCATGAATCTACTGATAATATTTGTAAAAGGCTAAACCACTAAAACCTACCAGAAGTTCTGATAGTTTTATATTGTAGCAACAACATAAAAATTCTAAGATGAACAAGAATGTAGAACTAAAAATTTTTGGAAACCATTTCTGCTTAATTTCAAATCTGCTGAAATAATGAAATACAGTAATTAATATCCAATATTGTTCAAATGCACAAATCCTTTTATAAATTTGCTATTGTTTGCACACTGTTTCAACTGAGCAATCAGAAATTGTAGATTGATATACCCAATGGACTAGTCAATTTGCACACAGCATCACATCAACCAAGTGCCAAGGTGATTCCAAATTACACTAACAAAATGGTACTTCCCAAATACCAACTTTGCTCAGCAAAGAAAACCAGTGTTGAAATCCATACTAGCTAGATTCACATACCTGGTTGACAGGTTGATATATGCAGCTTCCTTCAGTTTTCTCACCCCGCAACAATACTCTCCATCAATTATCTGGACATTATCCCAGAGACAGTAATGCATACCCTTTGCTCCAAATATAGCACATCATATTAGATTTTCCCACCTCACCTTCAGTTATAGCTTTCTTATGTTCATCAAGAATACATTACCACATATGTATGGTACGTTGTAAATGCAGTATATTGTCTGAAATCCTGAGATGAGTTGTCATTATTCCATTAGCTATCTGGACTGATATCTTCATCTTTGCTGTTTTTATCCCTACCTTCTGACCAATGTGTGCTTTAAATATCTTTCTTCCTCATGTAGATGGTTCAAGATCTGAGCATCAAAAATTCCTGTAGATAGGATTTTTTTTTTTTTTTTTTTAGACTGATGGATTACCATTGACTGCAAGGATACATGACACTGATTTTGAAACATTTATGGCAAGTGGAGACTCTACTAGATGAATTATACATCTGAGAAAGGCTGAAAAATGTAACTGATAAGACTAAATGAAGAAATAAAAAAAATTATAACAATACTAAATACAGTATACACTTCATCTGAATTTCTGAAAGATGTCATTACTATTATACATTGATTCTTTTAGAGTTTTTTTTCTTCCTATTGTATTGTTTTTTTCTCCTATTGTTTTTTATGCCACACCCACTAACCTTCTTCAGGTATGTCACATTTGGTAACCTCCCAGGTATAGTGAATGAAATTCATGATTTCATCTAGGGGGTATGTTGTTCTAATTTTGTCAAACATTTTACACATTTTGAAATTCTCAAGGAGGAACACCAAATGTAACAAGTAAAGAAAGGAAACTAATTTCTCTTGAACTTGAATTCACTATTAGGCAGAAAAACAAGGGCTCAATTTGGCATTATTTTCTGCCTGCCAACATACAAAGCACTAGTGCTGGGAAGGAGAAATATTCAATGATTTTTTTAAAAAAAGTATTCATTTTGAAGCTAAAATTTGTGTGAGCAAACCATTACACTCAATTTGTATATTGTCAATTTCAAATAAAGTGAAAAAAATGTCAATATTTATACAACTATTATAAACACCCAAATTAAACTCTTCATTGTGTAAATTGATATTTTGATGCCTTATAGAAAATAACAAATCATCAAATACAGTTGTGTACTACAAAATGTATCTATATTTTTTTTTTAAATATCTAAATCTTGAATAATCATTTGGAAATCATACCTGAGTATAAAATGAAAATTATAGATACATCTACATCGTCATTATTTGCTAATAGTTTCCATAGCAAAGATATCCAGTTTGTTAATGTGTTCCATTTGTATAATCAATGATAAAAATTGAAGCTGGTAACAGGTGTCCAAATTCAACTACCCAGTGCTACTGCCAACACATATAATCACAGATTTAAATAAACAAATTAAGAAAAGACAAATTATGAACAAGAACATTATTCACTAATAGATTAATTTTTCTTTGTATCAGTCAATACCATGAAATCCTGACAGAAT
Organism: Acanthosepion pharaonis; assembly: GCA_903632075.3. Classification (NCBI taxonomy): domain Eukaryota; kingdom Metazoa; phylum Mollusca; class Cephalopoda; order Sepiida; family Sepiidae; genus Acanthosepion; species Acanthosepion pharaonis. The sequence continues at coordinate 71,762 of CAHIKZ030000771.1, forward strand.
GTCCAAGAAATGGTTTTATAGCAAGAACCTTGGGTTATTTCTTTTCTCTTTTCTCCTATTTCAGCCTTGAAAATACATCTTCACTCTCATTATATCCTTTGGATATGTAATCTGACCAGTTTGCTGTAATGTTGTTATTTTTTTTTTAATTGCATTAAATTTGTTAAAGATGGGAGCCATTTAAGCTTTTCAAGGTAAAATTGTCCATATGTGCTAAATTATTGAAGGAAGACCACTCTCACAGTAACTGTGATATCACTTCCTGACACTGCTGTTCAGTTGAGGACCAGGATGTATATATGACTGACAGTTAAGTGATACTAATAGTGAACAATTTAAGAGTGATGTGTGACACAGTGGAAGGTAGGTGTTACAGTTCATGTAACTGCTACAAGTTACTTGTTATTGTATCAATCAAATACAAATACATTTATGAAAAACAATTGTTGTCTACTCTATGGTGAAAACCATTATTTACAACCTCATCCTCTCTCATTATATATTTATTTACAGGGTGTGATGGATAACTTGACATCTAAATTATGCAAAAATGAAAATAACAATGACATCTCATTTTAACAGATATATTTACCAAAATTACACAAAATATCTTTAAATACTAAAGAGTAAATTTTTTCAATAAAATCACCAATTACTTCAACCACAGCCACCAGATGACTTCAGAATCTCCTGCAACTCTACTGGACAGTCTCCTTGTTTAAGTTGGTGAATGCTGCCATAATCTTTGTCTTCAGTCCATCTTTGGTATTATAAGTAGTTTTGTTGGCCTCTCACTCAACTGCACCTCACACATAATAATCAAGGGGGCTGCAGTCTGGGGCGTTAGATGGCCAGATTTAAGGGGGTGATGTGGTTGCAGAAATTGTTTAACAGCCATGACTGGGTTCTCCTGCTTATGTAGCATAGTGTAGAGTACTGTTGCTAGACATAAAGGGCTTCCAGCAGTCACCTTCTAGACCCAGGTCAGCACTATTTCCTCAAGTCACTTGATGTAATCCTCCATGTTTTATTCTGAGGCCATCACAAACAAATTTGGGAGTTCTTATCAGAATGATCCGAGTGAGTTTTCTGAGCTGCTGTACCTTTGTAATCACCAGTAAATACATCCAACTCTTTCTGAATCTTCTGCACTGTCCTCAGACTGACACCAAAACACTCTGAAATGTTCATATTGGAGCTTCTGGTGAGAATGCCAAGCAGTGCAGCATGCAGTTTCCAAATTTCTGGCAGAGTGAATTGTGTCATGGTGCTATTTTTCTCACAGATGGTGCCCAACTAACCCTACCATACTTTGCAGTTGACAAATTCAAAAACAAACAACATGCACACACAAAATTAAAATATAAAATGGCGACATTTTACCTATCGCACTCTGTAGATAGAGAAAATAGGATGGTGAGAGAGAGAGGGGATGGAGGGGGTGAGAGGGAGGAATGGTTGGGGGAGGGTGAGAGATGGATGGATGGATGGAGAGGGAGAGTGGGAATGAAGATCAAAAGACTGTGGGATATAGATTATTAAAAGGGTAGTGAATTATGTTAATTTGTTGCAGCAAAATGTTAAAATTTATAAAACTTTCCCTTATTAGAACAAATTAAAAAAAAAAAAAAAAAAAAAAAAAAAAAACAAATGTGAGGAAGGCCATAGAACATTAAATGTGACTGACCAAAATTTATTAAAACAAATTGGTAACCACTTCTCAACCTCAGGTGTTCAAATGTTTTTCTCTAAAATTACATCTATCATATTCATAAGTCTCTACTGCTGGAATTTAAGTTTTTTTTAAGAATTTACCTTACTTCAAGCTGCTAAATTTACACATAGAATCAAAGGGGTAGTAGCAATTTGAAATAAACGACAGGATTGTAAGTTTTGATTTCATTGGCAAAAGCATAGAATGTAAAGACAGAATTAGTGCAAGAGGAGAAAAAGTTTTGGCTAGTCACAATCAATTAAATATTTGAAAGAACTTGCTGCTCTCTAGTGTGTTTGTGTACTTGTACATGCATATTATATAATTGTAGCCTAACGGTGAGTGCATGTGTCTGTGTGTGTGTAGAGAGAGAGACATTGAGACACCTGCAGACACTTACTCATATACACACTTCATCACACACACATATTAAGAGAAAGAGAGAGCATCAATGTTTAAAACAAAGAAAACCTTGAGAAATCACATTCTATCAGCAAGTTCTCCTGCAGTCAGATATTTACATCATCGGCACAAATAAAAAACAGTGAAAAGAATGCAAGTTAGCCAATAGATTTTCTTCCATTCTCCCTGTTGGAAGACGAGGAAAGGCAGAACAGAAAGATAAACATTCCTAAACATCTTTTTCCTTCCTTCAAGTTTTGTGAGCAATAAATGTTATAGAGTTTGGCAGAATTTCAGCACAGCCAGTTTGAAGGGTTATTTTAAGATAACACAATATTTGGGACATAAGAGAGTAACTTAATGATCATTAAACAACTCACTGTGAATTTCAGTGAATTAATACCAAATATTATAATATTCTCATAATTGATATATTTTTTTTTTTATCATCAAGTCATAATTCCTAGTCATATATTATCCAGTGCTTAGAATTAAAGCAGAAATTGAGGAAGTGTGTTAAATTTTCTTTAGTTGATTTACTCCAAATCCTTCTCACTCCTGTTGGAGGAACAAATCTCTGAATGGCTATGTGTTCAGTGGTGTAGCTGTACTCACCATACTTAGCCAATTGTCATTTGGAGATGCTATTTAACCCAAAGTTGGGGTAGATGCCCATTAACTCAGAGTTCATTTGCCCTTTAACAGCTCTTGTTTATTATGCTTTTGAGGTTCCACTTACCCTCCTAACCAGGATCTAGTGGAGAAGCCAGTTTAGTTGCTGATGACTCAGGTTTTGAATTCAGATTTGCCCTTCTCTTAGACCAGTTGCCAACCATGGTTATAGAATCTAGTCTGTCCTGCTTTTATTTACATTATTTACATGCAGACTATTATCTTCATTTTTGTTATGATCATCACAACATTTTGGTTGTTTTACCACCTGGTCTTCATCAGGTGCTTGTCGAACCAAGTAACCTTCAGGAATCTTTGAACTGAACCCTTTATTTAATCTCTATGCTGGGCAATGTGTAGTTGGTCTCAGTGGAAACTGGTAAAGCAATAACTGAGAAGTACTAAGTAAGAACTAGACAAGATATCATCCTTAGATATTCAGTGGAAAAAGAATAAATTTACCCCCGTAGATTAAATAAAAGGTTCAGTTTTAAATTTCCTAAAGGTTATCAGGATCAAAAAGCACCTGATGAAGGGTACAACATTGTGATAACAATAACAAATAATTTTATATATTTTCTTTTTTAGGAAACAATATGTGACAGATGTGCCTAAGAGATAATTATAGACATTTCCAATATAGTAATAATATTACTAATTAAATATTTCTTCTTTGTTTTCTAAGATTTCAGCTGGTTAATGTTCTGGTCATCTTCAACCAAAAGTCTACCAGGTAATGAAATGACATTGCAGCAGCAGGTGAGAATAGTCTATTCAGCTAGACCCCCAAAAAGTTTAAAACTTCAATTTATTTCCAGCTGATTCACAGGAGATAAAATGAATGTCATCAGAGTGAAATCAGGATTCACTTGGTTGTAAAATTTTTATGGAAGTAGTGTAGTTGCAATGCTTTAGACTGGGTATTTCATTTAATATATAGAGATTTTCCAAGCATAGCTTAGATGTGGCACAAGGCCAAAAGTATGGGGCACCCAGTGAGGATTGAACTCACTACTCAGTTATAATTGTTCTAGCAAGACAAGCTTGCTAACCATTACACTGCTTCGAGGTGCCCCTTCATTTAATATATATGTACACTCATATGATCTTTTAAAACCATTCAGAAAACTTTGCTTATTAAAATTATATACTCATTTATATAAGAAGGTGCACTAAATAATGAAATAATAATTACTAGCATAAAAACAAAAAACAAACTTTATGATGACTTTTCAACATTATTCAATTTCTCCAGTCTTCAGTGTCGATGAAACATTTTCCACTTTCATAATTATTTCCTCTATCTTAGCCTCATAAAAAGGCCCATTGTGTTATATGGAAAATATTAATCAGTGGAGGTTAGCAGCCTCTTCAGAATAAGTTAAAGTAACTGTTAAGAGATTTTTGTTAGTTAATTCTTCAGTCATTCCTGAATAAAGTTCTTTATTTGATAATTTTCATTAATTATCTTCAGTTGAAAGACTAAGTAATTTTATAAATCAAAAAAGAAAACTAAAATACCAGTTGAACCTAATAAAAATATTTCAACAATAATGTTATATTGGAAATGTAAAAAAGAAAATATATAAAATTATTTGAATAGATGTACATGCAATTTAAAAAAATTGTAATATGGTTTGTTTAATAAGTATATTTCAAATAAAATGAATTTTAATACTTAAATTAAGTATTAAAGAAATTACTTTTTAAAATTTCCAAATGGGGTACAAATATTTTAAAAAGAAATTCAAAGAAAATTATTTAATTCAAATAAAAGAATATTCTTCAAAATGAAACGTATATGGTGTTTAGAAAAAAAATTAAAAAAAGAATGATTTAGAAATGAAGGATTTAAAAACAAATTTTTTGTCTGCCATATTGAAATATTTTTGTCCAGTTCTCTGATCTATCACAGAAATATTTAGCACTACAAATATTATGACGCAGTTACATCAACTATCACACTATGTAATTCATAAGGTCTTAAGTAAATAAACAAGTCAGTTAAAAAAAAAAAAATAATAATAATAATAATCAAGGCTTATCTACAATGTAAGTCTGACAATGCTGTATTTAAAAAAAAAAAAAAAAAAAAAAAACAACAGTTATGATTATAATGTTGGCACTGGATGGTAGCTAGCAGCAGAACCATCCAAGACAACACTGTTTTCTCTAAGAGATTTCACCATTCTCTACTAAACTATTAACAGTTCCTATCATTCCTCGGCCGGCCATCTGTGGTTGGACTTAAAAGATAAGTTTATATTTCCATGTGCAAATCATGAAAATACATGTATAAGTAAATAAAGCAATAAATCTATAACTTAATGAAAAAAAGCATTTATTTTATTAACACAAATATTTGTTTTCAATATAATTTGGCAGTGAGTATTACTCACACAGATCGAATAAACAGAAAAAAAAAAAAAATTACATTGCAGAACATAGATGCAACTTTATATTTCACTATTATATTAGTAACCAAGACTAAAATCATTAGTAATGTATTTATATTGTATATAAAGATTCCCATCCCTCTTTTTTGGAAAACTACAGACTGAATACACTATTGGAAACTTTTACGTACACTTAATACATTAGATATATAATAGTCCTAATTCTATAACATTTACCTTAATGCCTGACCACTGAGAATCTTTTTCTTCATAATTTTCAACATACAGCACACAAACTGAATGTTGAAATTGTTTAAAACATTTCAGCTCAAAAATTATTCCCTTGTCCTTGCCTACCAAATATAAACATTAAAATCAGTTGTCATTCATATGTAATCACTATATTGTTGGAAGGTTTTCAAGTCCCAGATTAATAAATCCTACTCATATATATTACATAAATAGATTAGCTAACATATGTATGATTTTTTTATAGGATTGAAAATTGCTTAGTCTAATATGACAGGCTTATAAAGAAACTTGTAAACTTATCTCTGTATACAAATAACAATTCAAGTATTTTTTTTAATGTTGTCACATTTGGTTCTTAATATATTCATAAATTCTACAATATTATCCAAATAAAACAATTTCTCCTTAATTTTGAAAACACTTTAATGAAAAATAGAATTTTTGGAAAACACATATAAATTTGGCACTATACTTGTATTTATCAGCAGCCTCACTGAAATTGAATATGGCACAAGGCCATTTTAACGTATGTAGAAATAGAGATAAAATTGGTTAATTCTTTCACCATTTAACCTAAAGAAGCCTCAAACATCAGAAATTAACCCTTATTGTACTCAGAGAGATGCTTCCTGAAAGATGGAATCATTACAACTATTAATATTATTATTATTATTATTATTCCACCTAAAAATAAACAGGGTCATGATTTAAAGTAGAGTTCACATTCCAGTCCAGTACTTTCACTTACATGCTAATACCCTTGGAAAATATATGAATCCTCTTCTCTCCCCAACTATGGATAAATAGGAGGACAGACTGGGTTCTATAGCTTTGGATGGCAACTGGTCTATCGCTGAAAGAAATGGCAGCCTACTGCAGGAAAAAATCTGCCTTCTTAGTCATGTATTGAAAGATACATGATCACGTAAGCGTGTTTCACATATGGCACATAACTGAACATGTGCCAGTTATAACTGGATCTATGATATCCTAAAAAATGATATAAATTTGAAACTGACGATAATTGCAGAAAGAGTCTAACAAGTTCTCGATAAAAATGTTGAAGCACGAGCTGTTCCTTTGGACATCTCAAAAGTTTTCAACAGGATTTAGCATACAGGTTTTCACAAGTTGAAAAGTTACAGTGTCTCCAGAGAAATTTTTGAGCTGATCCAATCTTTCTTGTCAAATCATAAAATGAAAGTTATCTTGAACAGTAACTCTTCTAGATCCTTTTGTCCTAAGACAGTTGTCCCCCAAGACTCTAACCTTAGTCCTACTTTCTTTTTAATTTTCATTAACGACCTTCTCGATGGCATCATCTCTCAATTTGGTATCTATGCTGATGACACAACCATTTACTCCTGTTTCAACAGTAAGTCTGATCAGTCAAATGGTCAAATTGGCTACTGATGTCAAAAATGACCTTCAGTCTGTTGTTAACTAAGGCTTGTCAATTTTAATGCCTCCAAAACTCAACTGCTCTCTATTCATCATCTGAGAAACCCCTTTCTGCTTTCCATCAACATGGCTGATGCTAACCTCCAGGTGAGTGACTCGTTGAGCTTTCTTTGGTTAATGTTCTCAGCTGATGTGAAGTGAAACGATTATATTGAATCCATTGCTAGGTCAGCTGCTAAGAAAGTTGGTTTACTGTGGTGTGATAGACAATTTTTCTCTCCAGAATCCATCTTATATATCGATAAGTCTACCATTTATCTAAGCTTAGAATATTGCTACCACATATGGTCTGTTGCTCATGCTATTTATCTAAAAATCCTTGATAAAATCCAAAGAAGAATCAGCAATATTGTTGGTCCTGATCTGGCATCTCAATTTCAGTCACTTTCCCACTGCTGTAAAGTTTCATCCCTGTGCCTTTTCTAGAAATACTTTCTTCTTTTGTTCTAACTCCTTAGTAATATTTCTGTTTCCTAATTCTTCCACACCCAGTATCCACCTATGTCTTAGTGGCTTTACTGTCTTGCTTGGAAGGAACTTGTTTAACAAAAAAAAAAAAAAAAAACAGCTGTCAACTTGCTCCTATTTCTATAATCATGTTTAACATTAACATTTATTGTTAAAATATATTTCCAAAGTGATTTTGTGAGGACCAGGACTTTTCTTTACAAGCATTTAAAAAAAAAAAAAAAAAAAAATCAATTTCACCCCATGCAAGGTGATAAAGCCACTAAGACACAAGGGGTTACTGAGTATTATGAAGTGTGAAAGAATTAGAAAACAAACATTATTAAGGAGCTAGAAGGATAATCAGGAAGACAGTAGAAATAGAATATACAAAATTCATATGGTACAAAGTAGAGGGTACTCTATTTCTTACTTTTATCATTGGATAAACCATCTAAAAGCAATAAGATTATACTAAGACTGTTGAGCAATTTGTAACAGAAAGGACATCTAGCAGTGAAATATGACTTATGCACATTTATATCAAAATGGTGATCCATTTTTTTTCTTTTTTTTTCTTTTACAGCTTAACCCTTCATGAGTTATTTAAAGGCAAAACATTTTTGGGATTGTAAAAAAAAAATTTTTTATTTGTGAGTGAATATTACAAACCCAACTGGAATTTGAACTTAACTCTCCAACTTCTCATTCCAAGCCACTATTACATCACCTACACATCTACATGATCCACTGAAAATCAGATACTATTGACCACATGTAGATAATGTGACAAACATTACAATACCTATAAACACATTCAGACAAGATAAAAATATTATAATAATATATTTTTATTTTTTTTTTGTATTTCTAACAGTTCATAGGGAATCTTTTGAAAGATTATGTAGGTGCCTTATTTTCTACATATGGTATCTTTCAATAATCTTGATTCTTCTAAGAGATTTTAAATGCTGGTGTTCAGCGTCTCCTTTATCATATCAACTGATGGTTGCACATTTCTGTTTCATTTCAAGGGAGAAATCTTCACCTTCAAAACACTGAAACCAGGTTTGGGCAGTACAGCTAGATATGATTTCATTTTGTTCCACCTTTGAGCAGTTCCAACAACTATAAAGCCCAGTTTAAAATAATGCCTCAAAATTGCCAGAATCTCAATAATTGTATCTGCTATTATAACATCTGAAATAAAAGGTACAGATGAATAGTACTGATGATGATAAAAACACATGAAGATAATTACATATACAAATTACAAATGTAAGAACAAAATGACAGGAGAGTTCCAGATGATTTATACTAAACTGTTTGATCAACTGATAGAAAATTTCAAGATGAACATGATCACCATCAGGTTACTCACATTTCAGTTGTATTTGATTCACTTTGTCGTGTAGATTACCAGTACAATTGTTTTACTCAAGACAGGTGGTGTTTGTACAAAGACTTGTATATTTTTATACCTGTATGCATATTTTTTTTAAACACAACTTGAAGACAGACATTTTTAAACACTGTCTTTTCTTTTCTTAAATGGTGCACTTCTCAAAATGTAATAATAATAACTGATCTTCAAAGATACCTAGAAACTACGGAAGACTAGATGATGACTTGTATCAAAGAACATGAAATAAATAAGAAACTTTATTCTGTGATAAAGGAAGTCAACAAATTCAAAAGGAAATTACAAGTGATTCATAGAAAAGGAAGTAAGCCATAATCCACCTGCTGTAATGGCAAAGAACCTAAAAAAAAAGAAGGCAATAACAAATGCAATGGACCAAATGCAGACATGAAGGAAAGATAAACTTCATGGTCAATACTCTGCCTGTGCCAAATAAGCTGATTTAGACAAACCCAGTATCCATCAGTGGTTACATAGTGCAGGATTAAAAGCTAAAACTGAAGGTTTTATTCTTGCTACACAGCACCAATGCTTACTAACTAGAAATTATCAAGCAAACATACTGAAAAATAGTGTCAACCTGAAATGCAGGTCTGTGATGAATATCCAGAAACAATTGAGCATCTTGTGTCAGGTTGCAAAGTATATATTAGCATCCTAAACTATAAAACTTGCCATGACAGGGTGGTCCAGTATTTGTACTGGAAAATCTGTAACTTTTATACGAAGGAAACTGCAACCCAGACAACCCAGACCCAGTTACAGATATAGGACCTGTGACAGTTTTATGGGACTTTACAATACACACACAACAAAGCTAATTGCTCAGACATAGTGATCAAAGACCACAAAAATAGAATGTGCTTTCTTACAGATATGGCAGTTCTTGCAGACTGTAACGTAGCTTTGAAGATCTTAAAGTGGAAATTTCAAAAGTGTGGTACATGGGGATATCAATAATTCCAGTTGTGATTGGAGCCATTGTTTTGATTGGGAAATTTTCTGATAGATTAATTGAAGGGATCCCTGGCAGTCCATGCCTTAAAGAAATACAAAAAAAATGTTCTCACAAGTACAACTTACACCCTACAAATGACTTTATCTATGTAAAATATGTGCTTTCAGATTGTGTGTCTCTGTGTGTGTGTGTTTTTTTTTTTACACAAATGTTCAGTGGAAAATGTCATGATGCCATCTCTGACCTTAGGGCTGTGGTTAGGCCCCAGAAGGAAATGAGTATATAACAGAAATAAAAAAATAATAATAATATAGTGGTGTTATATAGATGTGTAGCATTAAATAAGCTTTGGAGAATAAGCCTGTAAAAAATTAAATACTTTTGATACACCCCAATATATAATATAATATAGTGGAGTCATGGTCTTTAAATATATACATAAAATCATTTGGATTAAAGGCCAGTAAAAAATAAAAATGCAAGAGCATACGGAAAACCATAAATTCCTTTCTCTACAAAGAACTTTACTATTTTGTCATTTGGTTAGTTGGTGGGTTGGGTTAAGAACTTTGTATATCCTTGTACATTTTTAGATGCTCTTATAAAGAAATTTAAGAAATTGTGACATTACAAACAATGCAGCTTGAAAATTTAATTAAGTCCATAAGCAATGCAATTTAATATACAACTTATAAGAAAACAGAAAGAGTGTTTTAAAATTGTACTGAATGCTTATAGGACAGATAAATGTAAATTTAAACTTTCAATTCAATAACATGAAAAAAATATTTTTAATTTTATAAGTCAATTATTTAAGGTCTTTGTTTTTCCCATTTCAATATTTCATGAATCAAGTAAAATCAAATCTTGTTCAAATTTATACAATTGTTCAGAGTTTTTTCATTTTTTTTTTCTTAAATGAATTATCTGAAAGTGTCTATTCCAAGAAATCCAGTAAATACACTACCTTGTTGAAATAGGCTCAAAAATAAAATGAAGATTCACTGCTTTATAGGACTGATATATAGCAAATTGAAGTGCTGCTTAAGAGATGTCTCTTCTACATATGGTGTCCTTTCAAAACATGGTCAGTTATGGCTTTCTACAACATCCTATCCCTTGTATTCCTTAGCAACATCTATCCTTATGTCAAGATTTCCACCCAACCATTCTGCCATCCATTCACATAAATTTGTCAAATAAATGACTCACTGCCTCCTCATGTCCCTCAATAGGTTCTGTGAGTGCCAGATTCTCTAAGCACTCTTTATGTGTCCCAGAAATTTCAGCTGTCTCTTTCTCATTTCATTTCCATTTTCCTTAGGATTTTGTTGCTTATATGTTCCATCTGTAGTATTCTTAGCATCCTCCTGGAGAAACACATTTCTGTTGCCTCCAGTTTTCTCTTCATCTATGACAAGATTGTCCAGCATACACTGCCATTTAATTAACTAAAGAAAACAGGCTTATACAAGAGGGTGCTGAAAAGTTCTTGGCCCAATTTCCAAAACTGATCAAATATCAGAATCTTTTTTTTTTTTTTAGGTAGATCATATTGGTGGTACCAAGAACTTTTCAGCATCCCTAACTTATTCATGACAATAGTATCTTCAAAAGTAGCGAATCGATAGCTATGAAATTATTTATTATGCTCCTAAAGACTCTATTGACTTCAGTATCTTCTTAACCTTTCAATTGTAATGTTTTTATGAATGTCCACTTAGTTGATTTTTTTCATCTGATTCATTTTTCAGCCTTCTACAGGCATAATCCATGTGAAAAAGCAAACTTTTAACTCTTTAGTCCCCATATCTTCTCATGTCAGGCATTACTGACAAACACTTGATGATTCCTGAACATACAAAAAATAAGCAAATCCACAAGATATTAATCATTTACTTCCATAACCTTGAAAATGTATGAACATAATTTTGATGTTATATAAATTAATAAACTGCGGGTGTTGGTTACATTATGAAAAGCCTTAATAGAACAATAGCCTTTTGTATATATAATATTAAACATTTTTATGAAAGTTAAAAAATGAATTTTTCTATTTAAGAAATTTTGTATATTACCAATTAACACTGGATTGTTCGGAAACACAAAAATATGATAAAGAGTAAATCAGGTTAGATTTTTAATTCATGTCACATTGGGATGAGTCCATGACAGAGAAATTGAATTTTTTTAATGTACAAAATGATGGAAAATGTTTATTTTGTTTCATTCTGATAAATTATCTGAAAGAACTTTACAAATAAAATATTGGATGACACCAATTTTTTTCCAAACAAAAGAGAAATCTGAAAATGTGTTGATGGTACTTTACTGAATAATGCACAAAGTTATCAGGGTACTACATGCATGGCAGCTGTGGAAACAATGGGCAAGGTTTCCTGATGGAGTACATCACTCCTCAGGCAAATTTTGAATTCAGAGTTGTCGTTCACTTTGCAAGCCACTGTCACGCGACTAATTAGTGAATGAGGTTGAGGATAATTTTTTTATAAGTTTACCTTACCTCATTGACCATAATCAAAATCATAGAGTCCACAGACCCCAGTTAATTGTGAACTACATAATCTTTTCCATGGCCGTATAGTATGTGTTTGGCCAGGGTTACACAATTTTTTTGAATTCAGTTGTCCTTCCCCTAGACTGATAACCAACTACAGCTAGAGAGCCCAATCTGACTTGTTATTTAACCCATAGCTAGGAGGAGAATAGATGGATTTATACATTTACAAAAAGGTATTTGTATAAAAGTGAATATAACAAATTCTGCCAAAATTTAAACCAAGTTCACTGATTTCTCATTGTGAGCTGTTAACCATTGCCCCATCAGTACATCCTATTAAAAAATTAATTGTAACAAAAACCGTTCGAGAAAATAAACAATGTACAAAGTTATGCAATTTGCAAATCACATATTTTTAGTTTTTTGTTAAATCATAAAACAAGTATGTAATAATTTTACTTTTTCCTTGATTGCTTTTTTTTTGGCATGTGTATCTAACTTTATAATGCCCATTACAGACAACTGCTGGGACTACATGCATAAGAACAGGGGGAAGATTTTTATAAGTAAATAATACGTAGCTATCTACAGGGAACTAGCTTGTTTCTTGATTAACAATATAAACTAGGATTTGTTCTGCAATTGATAATGGAGCAAAGAACAATAATGCTTATTAGTGACAGCAAAAGAAATAAGGCATGAGTAAAAGGCTTTTAAGGAGTTTATTAAATAGAAGAAATCTAAGGCTCATTTTATTGACTAAGGAATCCATTCTTGAGACAATAAAATGACATGTATCATTAGTGAAGAAGAGCAATAATAATGAAGACAATATTAGTAGAAGTGATGCCATTTTCCAGAAAACTCAAAATAGGAAGGGATACCTCCATGGGAATCTAAGAAACATCTGCAGTAAAAAGGAGAAAAATAGGCAAGATACTCACAGAGAAAAGTAGAAGGAAAAAGAGAAAGCTAGAGACAAAAACAGACAGAAATGAAAATGAGACAAATAGAAAAGAAATTGGGAGAGAGAGAGAGAGAACAGAGAGAGAGAGAGAACAGAGAGAGAGAGAGAACAGAGAGAGAGAGAGAACAGAGAGAGAGAGAGAACAGAGAGAGAGAGAGAGAGAAAACGGAGAGAGAGAAAACGGAGAGAGAGAAAACGGAGAGAGAGAAAACGGAGAGAAAACACAGAGAGAAAAACAGAAAGAGAAAACGGAGAGAGAGAGAACGGAGAGAGAGAAAACGGAGAGAGAGAAAAGACAGAAAGAGAAAACACAGAAAGAGAAAACGGAGAGAGAGAGAACACAGAAAGAGAAAACGGAGAGAGAGAGAACACAGAAAGAGAAAACGGAGAGAGAGAGAACACAGAAAGAGAAAACGGAGAGAGAGAGAACACAGAAAGAGAAAACGGAGAGAGAGAGAGAGAAAAGACAGAGAGAGAACAGAAAGAAAAAACAGAGAAAAAACAGAAAGAGAGAGAAAAAAAGACAACAGAAAAATAGAAGCAAAATAAAAATGGAAGAAAGTGAAAGGTAGTGGGGGTGGGGGAAACAAAATGAACAGACCATGGGCAGACAGCAGACAAGAATCAGCAGACAAGTCTGATGTCTTGGAAAGCCACGGTAATGTCTGTTATGACGGCAGCAGAAGCAACGGCGGCAGCAGTAGCAGCAACTACCGGCAGAGCATCAGGTGGAGAGAAGGGAGACAGGGAGGGGATAGGTTGTCAGCTCACAGCTGAGAAAGATGGAAGCCAGTTGAGATGCAAGAGCAAAGATGTGACTGCAGCAGCAGCTGCTGCAACCACCACCTTTGCAGACACCCTGGCTTTAAATGAAATGTCACATGCATTGTCACACATACACAGATTGTTTGGACATCAACAAATTCAAGTGTGCTCTTAAAAAAAAGAAAAAGAAAAAGAAAATGACAAATAGTCATATAGACTTAATTAAATACAATCACAATAATTTCGACAAATATGAAATTCATACACACTATATAGCAACCTGCATTGAAATTATGTGCATGTATTAAATGGGTATGCATAATCAGAATTTGGTGATATCACACACAAAATTTCATATATATATATATATATATATATATATATTGCAGTATAGGAAACGCAGTGGAGTAATGGTTAACAGCTCGGATTGAAGAATCAGAGAGCCGAGTTTGAATAACAGTCAAATCAATTACATTCAGTTACATGCAAATACCCTTGGGAAAGGTACGAATCCTCTTCTTCTCCCTCCAGTTATAGGCAAATAGCAGGACAGACTGGGTTCTATAGCCTTGGATGCAACTTGTCTAGGAGATGGACAACTCTGAATTCAAAACCTGCGGAGGGTTGTTTGGGGACCTTGTGGCAAATAGTGCACCAGGTCTCTGTATTCAGCCCTTCAAAAAGAGTGGATGGTTCTGCACAAAGCCTTCACCAATATAATCAAATCTCATGTGCTGGTGTCTGGCTGTCGGTTCCTAGGAAATGAGCTGCTTGACCCTCATATGTTGAATTCAACAGGAGGGTCAAATATAAAATATATTGCAGTAATCCCTCTTTTATAAAAGTTTCATTAAAGATGACTAGCAAAGAGCAATTAAGCTTTTTGTTCAAGTTTTCTTGTGCTTCTATGAGGGTTTTCTTTTCTGGGCATAAAGTGTGTAAAAATTGTCCAAACATTCTATATATGCAAGCACTTCTGGGCATTCTATAAGCCATTATCAAGGATGTTATCTACCCCCCCTTTCCCACATATCTAAATTTTTATATACGTGTAACTATAGTGACAGTGAAAGAGGAGGTATGGTGGAGTAATGGATAGCGGCTCAGATTGAAGAATCGGGGAGCAGAGTTTGAATTCCAGTAAAAATCCATTACATTCACTTAGGTGCTAATATCCTTGGGAAAGATATGAACCCTCTTCTTCTCCCACCAGTAAATAGCAGGACAGACCGGGTTCTATAGCCTTGGATGGCAACTGGTCTACCACAGAAAGAAATGGCAACCTACTGCAGGAAAAAAATCTGACTTGTCAGTCATGTGTCAAAAAATACATGATTGCCTAATGCATGGCATATAAGTCATGGGAATTTTATTTATTTTTCCAAACGGTTCTTATATAAACAAAAGAAAAATTGAATAAAAAATTTAATTGCAGTACCTTGTCAGTCATCATTAATAAGATTTTATAAAATATATATATATATATATATATATATATATATATATGGGTTCTATCTATAGCCTTGGATGGCAACTGGTCTATGAGAAGGACAACTCTGAATTCAAAACCTGCGGAGGATCATTTGGGAACCTTGTGACACATAGTGCACCAAGTCCCTGTATTCAGCTCTTCAAAAGTTGGTTCTGCACAAAGCCTTCACCACTATAATCAAATCTCATGCTGGTGTCTGGCTGTCAGTTCCTAGTAACTGAGCTGCTTGACCCTTTTATTTATATATATATATATGCACGCATGCACACACCTGTGCATTACAGTATGTAATCCATGCTTAATTATACAAGAGAGGAAATGTAATTAGCTACTTACTTTATGTGTTCAATCTGACACAAGGCCAAATTTATATGAGCACTACTGTAAAGCAATGCCAATGCAAGAAAATAAATCACTAAAAACAAAAAGACAAGTATGTAACCTAACATTCAATCTTCTAAATGCACTGAGTTGCACTTTATACTCTGTTTATTTTTGAAGGGGAGGGTGCTTTGGCCTTCAACTTAAATCGCAGGAAGTTGCAAATTTGTGCAGTTTTTGAAGGCCAAAGACTACAAGAAAGACAAAAAATGTAAAAAGCTAAAAATAAATTGTCAATCATGAAAATACTTCAAGCTGGATCTTTGAACAATTTAAGGCGCCACTAAAATTACCTTTTGTAAAAAAAACAATGAAAAAAATAATTTGCTCACCTCAAAAAATTATTTTCAGCTGCTGATTTCAGCAATAACATTGATTATTTGCAATCCATTCTATTTACTTGTTAATTTATATTTATAAAACATTTTATGTCACATGAATAAATTTCCCTTTCACCGTTTTTAAACTCTTCTCTTTTTTTGGTTTGATAAACAACAACTAAAAAAACAATAAAAGAAAAGCAGAAATGATTTTTGAAGACAAATCTAAAAGAGAAAAAAAGATAAGCAGAGAAAAAATTATTGTTTTATAAAATAAAATTAAATATTCACTTATATTGTCTTGTTTAATGTTATTCATTTATTACTATCTCTCTTGATATTGAGCAATAGAATGAGAAAGATGGCTAGCCTTAAAAATGGCATGTTCGAGAATTACCCAAGTCAACCATTTTTGGCAAAATGCAATCATTATCATATATCCCCAAAGATTCACTAAAAAATGAGCATATACAATGAAAAAATGCCCCAAACTTAATAAAAACAAAGTCTTATCCTCAAAATCTTTATATTATTAAGAAGAAAGACTAAAGGATTTTTTGATTATTAAATTATATATTTTTAATCCTTTTTAGAATCTTCAAAATTTTGGTTAAAATTTTTCTTGCATCAACTTTAATTAGTATTTTAGTATATTTTCGCAATGAAAGACATTGATTTGGAAATTCTCACAAAAAAAATCAAATAATAGTCAGATTTTAATTATAGTTTAAGGACTTATTCACAAATGAATGAAATTATTTTAAAAACAGGCCTGATGAGTGCATAAAACATGAAACAGTATATCACCTTTATATTTACATATGCTCTATCTCTAATATTGAGCACTTTATCCCATAAATATAACATAACTTAAAACTATATATATATATATATATATATATATATATATATATACACACACACACAGAGACAGACAGACAGACAGAGGGTGTATCAAAAATACTTTTACTTTGGAGCGGGTTTCTTACATCAAAGCAAGAGAAAAAGTCCATATAAACACGTCAGTAAATTCTTCATTTTTGAGTTATTAAGTTTAAAGAAAGTTTACAGTTGATGTTGCAGTGTTGACATGTAGACTAGGTAACATTTGTCATTCATGTATATTTGTGGTTAGTCAGTCTACAACATTTAACATGTGTAATAGTGAGTTAACAGAGAAGTATTCCATTTAACAATAGCAGGATATTCATATCATGAGCAGGCAGATATGATTTTTACATACGACCCACACAGATGGTAATGGATTAGAGGCTGTATGGTTGTATCAGAATGCATTTCCAGACCAAAGGCAGCTGAAGCATCCAACCTTTTCTCCTTATTTTGGTGTGAGGAACCTGTAAAGTTTGTAAAAGTATTTTTGATACACTATATATATATATATATGAAGAAATATACTCTGAATGTGTGCTATATTTATCGGATAAAGTGCTCAATATCAGAGATAGAATGTGTGTAAATATAAAAGTGAACATTGAAGTCAACACTTAGAGGCGACAGGCTGTTTCATGCTAGATGCAATAGTCAGGCCATATGGCCTGACAATTGCGTCTAGCATGAAACAACCTGTCACTTAAGTGTTGACTTCAATGTTCACTTTATATATATATATATATATATATATATATAAAGAATATGTGAATAGTATTTAGTAATCAATAATTCAGTATAAACTCAAAACCTTTAACCATTAAACTATTTTAAGATATAAAGGATGAAAGTAACTAAAACACAAGCTTGGAGACAAACAATAGTTAATATTTCAGTGTTTAATTCACAGTATCCTCAGATCATTATGAAAGGAAATAACCAATGAAGAAGTGAAACAAATTTTAAACAAATGGAATAAACATATTATTATGATAAGTGTTACAAAATATGAATAAATTGTACAGAGCTGAACATTTTGGAAAGTAAAGGCAAATAAGAGGCTGCAAGTATGGTAGAGGAATTCAGATTTTGAGGTAGATGGCTTCTCACTCAAAATTTTATCTGACAAGATAGCATAAGGTTATTGTTTTTGGAGAGGAAAAAAAACAAATGATGTATACGGATTTGATGTATGTTTAGTACTTTCATCAAAAAGGTTATTTTCTATTCTATAAATAAATTAAACAAAAAAAAAATACATGTGCAAACAAGGATAAACATCTCCACAATAAGATAGAGTGTCAAAAAGACGTATTTTTTTTTTCCCTTTGACACCACTATTATTTTAACTACCTCTATGTCTCGGCAATGTTCATTGTTTTAAAAAGTGATAAATAGTATTGTAATAAAACCTTAACATATTACAGTGAATTTTCTTTGTTCTTGAGAACTGTCAACAAAAATAATCAACACTTTATTTACACTATTATATTATTTATTGGAATGGTTGGCAAAACATTGGTTAATTGCTGATCCAAGCTTCATAATAAAGATTTCCTTATAGTTCATTCACTTTGAATGATAATTAAGTAAACATTTATAAATAAAAAATTGTTTTCACATTTATTTCTTTATAAATTGGTAAGTGATAAATATTGCATTGCATTAGTTTTCAGAATGTTGTAAAAATAAAATTATTCTTGTAAATAAACAATCTAATAAATAAATAGTGTTTAATGTAAAAAAAGTTTATAAATTCACTTCCATCATATGTTTAAGTTTTATTACAATTTTAATCATTTTTTTTTTTTAAACAATGAACATTGCTGAAGAGTGTGAAGGTAGTTAAAACATGCACTGTCATGGGAAAAACCATCGTTTTGACATGTCTTATTACGGGCATGTTTATCCATGTTTGCCAAAACATGTAAGTTTCTTTTAAAGAGAAAATACAGTATACACATATAGTTGCACCTTGTTATCCATGATATATATTTTTTTTAATTCTTTCTAATGTTTTTCATTTTTTATGGTAAAAAAACAAGGTCCAACATTTTTTTGTCTAAAAAGAAGAAAAAAAAGAATTATAATTAAAAATTTACTGTTATATAGCCAAAGTTAAGCATACATATTCAGTCCTTTAGATATGAGAAGGGACAACACTCTCTCCATTAATAAATATAAGCAACAGAAAAAAAAATTAAATTAAAGAAAAGCATTTCAGTGGGTTTTTTTGTTGGGGGGGGGTTAGTTTTTCATCCAGGATCTGATGACACAGACTATGATAATTTTGAGAACATTTAAATTAATATCTATATTTTCAAAATATTATTATTAAGAGATATATTATGCCTGTCCTGTTTTTATTTTACCCTACTGAAATATATTTGTCAAAGTAGTTTTAGTTTAATAAAAGTTTTGAACACAAAAGTTTTCCTGTAAATAACACCAGAGTTAGCAATTTCTTGGATAGTGATATCCTACCATATAATATCATGCAATATATTACCATAACTTAACTTCTTATAATATTGCAGTCTCAGTACAATAAAGATTTTCAAAAGAAAGCAAAAACAAATGTTTATGTAAAACTGAACTCATTCATTGTTAAGCTGAAATACCAACAGTTGGTTTGTCTCTATAATTGATGAACTAAGAACAAAACATTGAAGAAGAAAATAGTTCTTAACTTCCTGTAAGAGCCCAGTAAGGATTTCAAAGAGTTCAAAAATTGCTGAACTGAGTATACACAAATACATCAATAAGTCCACAACATTATGATGAAAAGTATTTTAGACAAAAAATGTTTTAATATAAGCTACCTTGTTTATCCAACACTTTTACACAAAAACATGAAAATCTCTGATCAAAATTCAGTTAATAACTGCATTGATCTACAGACTGACTCACCTTCATACTTTGTAATGAATTCAGTTCTTTTTAAGTGTTCCATAATTTGGATTTTGTGCCAAACAAAGCTAAAATTACTAAAAGAAAGCACCTTGCAATGGAGTAAGGGTTAGTCAGATGATCTAGCAAACCATTATAAAAGGCACATCAATAAATTTTTAGCCTAGCAATGAAAAATGGCATTTATTAACAAATAAAAAAAAATATTTTTCAACATCCTTTGTCAGTACACTTAATTCAGTGGTGAACATAAATCATATAGATCAAACATTATATGGAGAAAATTTCAAATCAAAATTCAGTTAATAAGTGTTAAGCTATGAACTTATTGATCCACCCTTATAAATTCCTTTATATATTACGAGCATAGTACCTATCAAAAACGACATTAAAGTATGTAAATTACTCTTTTGTATTTCTAGTTAGAATCTGAGTGTAGTATCTGTGCAATGTGTGAAACATGTTGCACACACACACACAATTATAAGTCTAGTTCTTTAAGGGTTTTTTAATTTTTTTTTTTTCTATTTACATTATTTGGACTATTGTCTGCATCTTTGTCACCATATTTATTACAATGTTTTGGCCGTTGTATACTTCGGCCTTCTTCAGGTGGTTGGAATGTCAAAATGAACACTTTATTTTGCTCACTGGGGTAGACTGTTCTAGTTCTACGTGCTATGTTTAATGGATGTCCGAGAGAGAATCCAGTACAATCGCTGGATAAAACAGAGACTACAAGCTCATATCTCCCAGAGGCTCGAGGATTTCTTCAACAGAATTTCTAATGAAGAAGACCAGAGAAGGATCCAAAATGACCTGGATAAATCCTTCAGACATGAATTCGATGTAGTCAAGGCTCACCAAGTACAAAAATTAAACAGATTGAAAGATCAGAAGGTGATGCACAAGGTCCATCACCCACCAGTGAAAGCAGTAATCAACATCAGCCAATATCAGCTGAGTGCCTCTGAGGAGTCAGTATTGAATAAGGGTCTTAACTTCGCCACAACCATCAGGTGAGTGCCATACTTGGACATCATTGCCAGAGTCAAGGAGGTGGCCTTGAACTTCCCTCAGGCTCAGGCGGATCAACTGAGATGGAAGGTGAGACAGACCTTGGAGAAGGCCAAACCACCCAGGTCAAACATCACGAAACTGGAGAGGTTGGCGATCGGATCCTTACAGAGGAACGAAAACATCATCATACTACTGGCTGACAAAGGCAATGTGACATGTAGTGATGGACAGATCAGATTATACAAGAAAGCTGGAAGACCTTGTTAGCAATAGTAGCTACAGCAAAGTAAAAAAGGATCCTACAATGAAAACGGAATGCAAACTGTCACAGATACTAATCAAGAACAAGGATCACTTCACACCTAAGACGTATAGGCAGTTATCTCAACATTACACCAAGCTACCTCACATATATGGTCTCCCTAAGATTCAAAAAGATGGTATTCCTCTCAGGCCGATTGTTAGTTGCCAAGGCTCTGTGTGCCACCCTCTGAGTTGCTTCATTGTAGATATAATTGACCTACTGATCGCAAAGTCTCCTTCATATGTCTGGAACTCCGCCCACTTCACGGAAATAATCAAAGATGCTCCCATCCTATCCAACCAGATGGTGAGCTTGGACGTGGTGAGTTTGTTCACCAAGGTACCCACGGAGGAGGCACTCTCAGTAGTCAGAGACAGATTGGCCTTTGACTCATCCCTAGAAGAATGGACCAGCATTCCAATGGATAATCTGATGGAGATGTTGACTTTCTGTACATAAACAACACACTTCAGAATGGGTTCACACATATATCAACAGGATGAGGGCTTAGTAATGGGTTCGCCATTATCACCAGCTATAGCGAATATATACATGGAATACTTTGAGGAAATGGCATTAGAATCTATATCTCTAAAGCCAACTATACGGTTAAGGTACATAGATGACACCTTCATACTCTGGAAACACCAGGAAGATGTTCAGGTTCTACTGGACCATGTGAACTCAATAAGACCTTCAATACACGATGGAGAAAGAGAGTAACAACACACTGCCATTCCTGGATGTTCTAATATCTCGAACAGAGCATGGGTTCAAGACATCCGTATACCATAAACCGACATTCACTTGACAGTACCTCAATTTCAACTCCCACCATCCATACAGCATAAAGAACACTGAGCGAAAGTCAAAAGTGGCAATCCAGAGACATTAGATAAAGAATTGGTCAGTATAAGTAGTACCCTATAATGTAAACAACTACCCTGGGTACATGGCAGCAGCCCCAAACAACTGGGATAGACAGGTACAAGAGGAGGACAACAACACTCAGAAAAGAGTCTGCCTGCCTTATGTGAAGGGGTTATCAGAGAAAATATAAAGGATCTGCAGTCCATATAACATCAGGACAACCTTCAAAAGCTGGATGACACTTCACAGATATCTCTCCCGAGTAAGAGAAGAACATGACTAAAGACTGTGTGTACGCTATCCTGCGAAGCTGCGGAAAGAAATATAAAGGGGAGACAGGTTGCCCCCTTAAGGTAAGGCTTCAAGAACCCCAGAAAGCTGTAACATGAGGGAAAGTGGAAAAAAATCAGGCATGGCTGACCACATATGGAGAGAAAAGGGAGATCACCGCCCTCTGTGAGATCTCCTGAATCAACCAAGCATAGAAATGAATACGATATGGGGAACCAGTAATAAGGAGTGCCAGAGAAAAGCGATAATAAAAACAAAAATTGCAATATGAATTCTGGTAAAATGGTTTCTGAAGACATTAGGTTTATAATACCCCAAAATTCATACACAAATGTCCTCAAGGATACATGGGACAGTGGATAAAGGCGTTGGTTAGATCCAGTGACAGTGTGAGTTCAATACCCGGTTAGTGGAGAACTTGGAGAGAGGAATTAACAGGAGATAACTGATAACTGACATCCATTAAACATGGCAAAATAAAGGGTTAACAGGAGATAACTGATAACTGACATCCATTAAACATGGCAAAATAAAGGGTTCAGTTCGATATTCCAACATACAACAGCCAAAACATTGTAATAAATATGGCGACAAAGATGAGGACAATAGTCCGAATAATGTAAATAGTGTACATAATACCTCATCTCAGAAATATAGACAGTTATTTTTTTTTCTATTCAAACCATCTTCTACTTGACAATTTATATTTAAATGTAAACTGGGAACCAGGAAAATAAGCTCAATAGAGAAATAAATAAAAAAAAACCCTCAACAAAGAACTTCATTAATCTTTTATCAAACTGGTATAAATGAAAAATTGCTGAGACATAGGAATCAACAATGCATGGTCAATCAGTTTCATACCTCAATGTAATCTTGAGACCAAAAATTGGACTGATATGTGAAACTGACACACTGTCAATAAATGCACTATTTTCAATATTGAGCTGTCTTCTATAAATATAGCTACTTTTAAACATGTGTATGTTTGTTAATGTACCTTGTTTCATCCTTGTAAAATTTTAATTAAGATGCTCAACCCTAGCATATAATTCATTCTGTAATTTATCTCCATGATAAATGTACTGAAAAAGAAATACTAAAAAAATTCTCTGGAAAGAAATTGTGTTGATCCATTTTACTATTAATCAGTAAATTTTTGCCCTATACCAAACTAAGTATAATAAATATAATGAGTACAAGTCATCATGGAAGGAGATTTTATCTGATAACATGCAAAATATATAAAGAAATCATTTCAAGTATTAAATGTCAGGAACAGTATAAAAACCTCTTCAAAGAAACTTCAATACTGCTGTCTCACTCTGATAAGGACTTAGATCTAAAAGGGAGAAAAAGGAGGTGTGTAATGCTTGTTTGTATGCAACTAGTTTGTTTTTTTTCCCTTAAATAGAAGGCAATTAAATGCTGAACTACCACCAGTTCTGTGTTGTGCCTACATGATAAATATACTGAGAACAAAGTATGGTATTATGCAACAGAGGCGACTAAAAGATAATCGGTGAGATTATTTTTTTTTTTTTTTAATATATCGGCTTTTCTTTCATCTTATCAAACCAGAATTTCGTACAAGATAAAAAATAAAAATAAAAATCTAAAATTATGAATTCACCAAGTCCATTCCACTCACTGCCCAAAACAGGTGCCATTTTCTGCACCCCACCCACCACACACTATTTTATCTTTCTACCTTAGTTTCCACCTGAGCCTCTCATTCATAAATAAAAGGTTTTTGAATTTAGTAACAACTAAGGGAGAGGTGGGTATGCAACTGTGTTAAGGTTCATGAATATGCAATTGTTTATGACCAGTACTACAAGTAGAAAATGATGAGAGTCAATGATAGTAGAAACAGGTAGGGGTGTGGTGAATTGACAGACAACTTCTTCACACAGGCAGATATAACAGGATGGACTAAAAGTGCTTTTCTTATTCATAAAATTAAAAGCTTCCTTTTGAAATAGTAAATTATTGTGCTTCAATTTTAAAAAAATTAATGTCAAGAAATTTGAAAATTACTTTCTTTTGATTGATTGATTCATTCATTCATTTTCTACAGCTCATCAATCATATGCAGGTTATTTAAAGCCAGAAAATATTCTTAGGTTATAAGAATTTTTTTTTGAGATATTAACAAATTAGTGATATAAGTCTTACTAATTAACCCGTAGCTATGGACTGAAGAATTTGATTAATACTTTTCCCAAGGATATTTGCACGTAAGTGAATATAACAAACCCAACAATTCAGAGCCATTATCTATTACACGAAATGCACATCCAAGCTTCAAGCACCCAGTGATTTCCAAGCAGTCACCCATCTAGGTACTGACCAGGATCAACATTGCTTAACTTTAGTGATTGTACAGGGAACCAGTGTTTCAATGTGATTTTACCATAAACCCACTTTCTTTTGAGGAAGGTAGATATAAATGTAAATGTATGTGGGTCATCTTTCAGGTCATGGGCGATCTTGACTTTCTACAACTTCCCATTTTTTGTTGATCAAAATATCTCGTCCCTTTAGTACTGGTCTTTGTCTTTTTTTCTGTTGTTTATTCACCCAAACTCTTCACTGTGTGTATGTGTGCATATATATATATATATATATAAAATCGACTCTCCCATCGAGATTCGACGTATGAGGGTCATGCAGATCAGTTTCCAGGAAACCGACAGCCCGACACCAGCACATGAGATTTGATTATAGTGGTGAAGGCCTCATGCAGGACCATTCACACTTTTTGAAGGGACAAATACAGAGACCTGGTGCATCGAATGCCACAAGGTTCCCAAACGACCCTCCGCAGGTTTTGAATTCAGAGTTGTCCTTCTCCTAGACCAGTTGCCATCCAAGGCTATAGAACCCAGTCTGTCCTGCTATTTTACCCATAGCTGGAGGGAGAGGAAGAGGATTCATACCTTTCCCAAGGGTATTAGCATGTAAGTGAATGTAATGGATTCGACTGGAATTCGAACTCGGCTCTGCGATTCCTCAATCCAAGCCGCTATCCATTACTCCACCGTGCCTCCTATAATATTCTTTATATATATATATATATATATATATATATAAAAGTATAAGATATATCATTAGATACTCCCTTACATAAAAAAATAAAAATATATAAAATATGCACATTTTGTTTGGTGATATATGCCATCATTATTACCTGAAAGTTAAATACTTTTATTGTAATGTCTGAATGAAGTTTAAAATGAAAAATACTTGATGCTTGTTTTCAGTCTTCAAAATGTGCAGAGGAGAAAAAAAAAAAGACATTAATTCTTTTAAATTTCTAAATTGTATATACAATTTTTTTATGCAAAGATCTTTTTTCCAAAGAGTTATTTTAAGAGACATGGGGCATGTGTTTATCATGACAATTATTCTTTATAGAATTTTACATAGGTAGAGCTGTTATTAAAAGTGTGTGCATGTGTCGAAGAATGAATTCAAAATAAAATTCTGATGTTCAGTCAGATCCTGCTACGTAGATTGGGCTGAGAACTTTTCAGCAGCCCCATCTCTCTCTCTCGTGTGTGTGTGTGTGTGTGTGTGTATATATATATATATATATATATATATATATATATATATATATATATCCAGGTAGGATAATAACAAAATAATGGTCTTATGACTATTTATTTGGGATAAACAAGTAAAAGGCTATTTTTTTTTTTTTTTGTGTTCGTAATGAAACGAGATAGACAATTTTGTGTCAATAACAGACAGAAAAATAGTCACACAGCTAAAGTTTGACATATTACAAATGAGCAATAGAGAAAATACAAAAATAAGCAATTTGGTGACAAACAGCTGGAGCTAAGAAAGAGAGCTTTAAAAACAAACAGAGAGAGAGAGAACGAAAGAGTAAGGATGAAAAGTGAATGTATTTCTCAAAGTAAAATGCCGTTAAATACATATATAATCTATAAGTGAGAAAGCAAATTGTGCATCAGTATCGAATAGATATTCATTAAGTATAGCCACGATATTGTGAGATCCAATGTGATTTGAACTTGTAATGATGTGGAAAATGAGCTTGCTCACAACTGTAGGCAGATATAAGCTTGCATCAAACAAAGACTGGGAATCGAGAGAAGTAGTACAGAAAAAATAATGGGGGAGGGAGTGACTTAAAAATAGATTATAAAATATTAATAAATATAAAAATATTAAATGCAGTTTAGTCAATATTTGCTAAGCTTAACCCAGACTGGTATGGGGTCCAAAAAAAAATAAAAAAAATAAAAAAAAAACCCTTTTTTTCCCCCCTAGTTGTACTCAGTATTGAGACAATAAAAATATACAATATTAAACTTATTTTTTAGTCTTCTACAAAGACAACAATGATGAGGATGACAACAATCAACAAATATACAAATGATGATCTTTACACAACGGCAAAGATTATTTCTTGCAAAATAATTTTTTTTTTCCTTTAGTAACTCATAAAGCTCACATAAATCTTAAAAATGCATTTAAAAAAGAACAGAAACCTGAGCTTGCAATGCATTTATTTAAGATCTTTTCTTTGTACATCACCTCCCACACCTCCCCATTTTTGTCTGTTAGTCTCAATCACCTGTTTACTTCAGCCTCCGACTGCATCTTCCCAAAACCAACACTTGTATATGCTTACTCTGGGTAATGCCAAATTTCTTGCATACGATGCAGTGTGTTGAACATCCAACAATTACACTTGCCTAAAGGGGGTGGGTGAAGCTGGTGAATATGTAAAATATAGATAGGAAATCATTAAGGAACTCACCCAGTTGCTGCTTCTTTTTCAGACACTTCTCCAAAATGAGAGGGAAGGGCAGAGCGAGGGAGGGGAAAGAGTACAAGTCTGGAAGATAGACTTCCCATTTTTCTTGGCCGCACAAAACTCAGAAATAAAAGAGTAAGTGCACGCACACACACACACAAACAATTAGCTTAATCTGACAAGGGTTTACACAAATACAATGTATGTGTGTAGTTATGTAAAAACTTAGCGTGGCACAAGGCCAAAACACGGTAGCACTTGTGAGAATGAAGCTAATGACATAATCCAATGCTCTATCAAACTAGTTAACTATTATTCTATATACATTATATGGATACAAAGTTGAAAGGTTTTCAGTAAAAAACATTTTCTAACCCTGTAGTCTGTCTTTAGCTTTCAATTGGAAATTTTGCCATATATATGTGTGCGTATGTGTGTGTGTGTGTAGGTGTATACACACACACAATTTCTGTTGTCTTTTGTTACACTTGCATATCATTGTAAATATCTACATATACATTTTGAGAAAGATACACAAACCTTAGAGGCTTGAAATGCAAAATATTAACCTTTTTACCAATCCATTTACTTTATACCAACAGTAGTACTATATATATATATATATATATATATATATATATATATATATATATATATATATATATAAAAAATGCACATACAGGTACAAAATTAAGGCCCACTGAATATGGAATAAAAAAAAAAGTAAACATTGTACCTCAACATTATCTCATTTTTATATATATATATATAAAATCTATCTCACTTGTATGGATATGAGTTTGTGACCCTAGGTTTCATGCTTTTGCGATCATCAGGGTCACACACATATATATATATATATATATATATATATATATATATATATTTATTTATTTATTTATTACACACACAAAAAATCATTATATTAAATATGCATCAAGTGTATATGTGTGTGCAAATGCAAATATTTGCAATATATACCCATATTCAAGAATTACATCATAAATACATACATTAGATCAACTGAGCACATTACATCACACATATATTACTTTAGTAAGAAATGCATTAAAATATATAAATAAAATCAAATGCGTATATTTAATAGATAATAATCAAAAGCCAAGAAAGGCTAAACTGTTACAAAAAAGCAACCCAGAAAAATAATACCAACTCCGATTAAGTTGCAGAACCTCCCCATATCGATTCTCAAATTTTTAAAAATTGAATTTTTTTTTTTTCTTATATAAACCTACTTAGAAATTTTGTATTATGTGAATTAATAACTTTCTTCAGGTTAATGGACAGATATATATATATATATATATATATATATATATATATTCTTAAAATGAATCTTGCCTGGATTTCAACACTGTAAATCGCAGCATACATAAGTCACATGATATGAGATTTATAAAGCTGGCTGTGGTGGTAGCAGCAGCAGCCGCCACCATGGTCGCAGTGGCAGTTTGGCAAGAGGATGAGATGCAGCAGCTGCAGCAACATTAATACAAGTGATTCAAATACAAAGATGAAAAGAAATTTGCATAAATTACAATCTCAATACAAATATAAACTTCAAGAAACATCTTTTACTATTTAAAAAAAGAAAAAAAATTTTTTTTTTATAAAACTTAAAATGCTGGTCTGTAGGGTCATACCATCAGAGTGGGGAAGAAAATTTGGGTGGAGTCAATGCCAGAGTCAATACATTTTTACCAACATCAACCCCAGTTTTAAAATAAAACTAAATATTGCTACAATATGACAATGTTTTTTTTTAAATATTAAATCTGAATTTTCTTCAATATTAACACATTATTTTTCAGAAAAATATTATTCTAAATACCACTGACATATTTTCTAAAAGATTATTTCAGTGCGAAAAAAAAAAAAAAAAATAACAGCCTTTTATGATGCTGGCTACATTTGGGCATTTTACCAAAACTCAAAGATAAAAAATATTTTGTGTCAGTATCCAGATATAATTACTAATTAATATACATATCTAATTACTATTCAGAGAGTGTGTGTGCATATATATATATATATATATATATATATATATATATATAAAAGACTCAGAATTGAATGTTCAATATGTCATAGCCCTACCGAAGAGTCTAGAAATTAAATAACTGGTTAAAGTAATGTTAAGACACAACATTGAGATTAAAGTTTAAATCCTACTTTTCATTAGATAGGTGTTTTCATATAAAAAAGGGTGTTTTAGAGCTTATGCCTTAATATCAGCTAAATCCCCAAATTGTTTTTAATGATTTGTTTCACATTGGCACTATTTGTGCTAAATCTCATATAATCAAGCCGCCATTTGTCTGTCTGTCAACACAAACTTTGAATTAAAAAATCTAATGTACTGATACAAGTCTGATGCAATTGTTGAAATGATTAGATGAATTATATTTAGAAAAACATTACAACACCCTAAGCTCGTAATTTGAGAAAATATTAACCTTTTCAAAGAACTCACACATTTATAAAAAAAAAAAAAAAAAAAAGAAAAAAAAAGTGAAACCTCTAATTTTCATAATCAAAGCAGCATTGTATAATATGTACTATGTCTACCTTATGATACCTGTTATATTTACATACAATTTTCATATACTAAATGTAACAATTATTATTGAACAGGGGCATGGAGATATGGCGAGAAATGGACTTTGCCAGGTCTATTTTTCCCAAGACCTACTAGGCCTGAATGAATACCAATGGATTGATTTGGAAGGAGCTGGTTATGTGCTCAGATGTACAGTAACCCTACAACCACACCCGATCAGTGAATTGATGATGATAAGACAAGTAGTGATTGTTAAAAGATGAAGTCAACTCCAAGACATCATGTGTTAATTATTTTTTCTAAAAAGATTATATATTAAGCTTAATGTGGAACATTCAATAAAATACTAATACTCTGCTTGTTCATAAGGACTTAAAAATAAAATGTTCTAGATTTGTTGACAAAACAGATCTTAGTCTGATACAAGGTCACAATTGTGGAGCATCAAATAGAGATTAAACGTACAACAGTTGTAATGAACTGTCATTTGTCTGTTACAAACCCTGAGATTTTACATGGAATTTAACTATCTTTCAGCTTCTAAAAGGACTTCATCGTACTAACTAAAGTAATGTTCTTATCAATGGTATTATATATATATATATATATATATACACACACACACACACACACATATAGGGAGATGGGGAGATATAGATGTAAAAGTCAGTTACAATTATAAACTGTGGGGAAACGTTGAAGATGTAGAATGCCAAATTTAAAAATTTCTGACTTCCAATATAAAATTTTGCTTTTTTACATTTTCAGTATTTTCTCTTAGTACATTATTATAAACGAACATTTACATTTATATCTACTCCGTCTTCCTCTCCATATATTTAGTTCCATCAATAAGGAACTATGCAATTATGCTGATGAAGTCTTTTAGACAACAAAATGTATTACACAGAATTTTTTCTACTTTGTCATTCAATTACCTAAAATCATTCTGATATAAAGAAACTTATGTAGATCATATTCTCCCATGGAATTTAACATATAAAGATGAAGGAAGAAAAAAAATGATCAAAATGAATTATTTGGTTGGAAAGCTACAACCCTTGAAAGATGCCCTATACAAAAACAAAGGAAAAAAAATATTCAACTCCTCCCACAACAAAGTTTTGGGGTTTTCTTTTTTAAACAGTACAAAGTTGTAGAAAGACTGGCCCCTATTACACCGGTTTACAAAAAAAGGTTAATAATCAAACCCCATACTGAAACTATTCAATTTGTATTTATCATTCCTCTTCAAACAAATTAAATAAAACAGTTTCAATTTATTTAAATTGTCCACACCATTACTAGACTTTTAGATTTGGATGCCTACTGCAGCAATGTGATAGTAAGTCTGTCCTTCAAGGTGCTTTTTGTAAATTTATAAATCACTGAATGCTCCACTTTTGTGACCTTGTACACAAGTGTGTGTGTGTGTGTGTGTGTGTGTGTGTGTGTATATATATATATATCACTTAAACATTATTTTTAAGGTGGATGCAGGTTCAAATCCTACCAGAGAGTACACATTTTTTCTTTAACAAGATTTATTGAATATATATATATATATATATATATATATATATATATATATATATATATATATATATATATATGCATGCATGCATGTTTTATTAAAAACAACAGACTATGGTTAAGCTTTTTATTTAATTTTTTTTTGTGTTCGAACAAGAGCTTTCTTTTCTGGACAAAGAGTGTGTAAAAACTATCCAAATGTTTTATAGTTCCGAGCACTTTTGGCTATACCTTTAGCCATTATCAAGGATGATTCAATTTTTCAGTTTAATTGAGTGTGTGCATTATGTGTATGTCTTAGTGCGTAGTAGGGATGTTTTAATTTCCGAATATGGTTAGCACATTGTGGCCTTGTTCATAGTTAATATTGTTAAGAGTTGGCTTTTTCTTTTTTATTATTAAAGCTTCCATTATTTTTAATCTTTTTTACAGTTGGATGCAGTTATTATATTTGTGTTTTCTACTAGTATGTTTCTAATGGAGTCTGGTAAGTTTGTGTGTGTGTTTAATTGGGTTCTAATGGAGCTATGATCAGATAGGTGTAATGTAAGGCCTCTGGATAAAGCATATATGAGAGAGTGAGAGAGATATTTCAAGCAGTGACATGCACATTGTTACAAAATTCTTGATCTGACACTTCACAAAATACAAACAAAAGATTTTCTTTATTTGGAAGGTTTCCTTGGACTAAGAACTTTTCAGCACCCCTATGCATGTGTATTGAGACTTAACTGACCATATTTCATTTATCAAATGTACAAGCCATCAAATCCAAAAAACCTACATAAACTGAACAATCAGAAAAATGCAATATTTTGTTTTTGCAAATGTCTTTTATATTTCTTGCCTCAATTCCTTTACAATTGGACAGTTTACTTAGGGTATATCAATTTGTTATACAAGAATAACCTAGTAGAATTTCACCAAGAAATCATGCTTTTTCTGAAATGTGTAAAGATAAAAAATGTGTTTTTTTTTTTATCTATCAAAAAGTGTTCCTTGATGAACACAATTTTGAAGACCAGTATTAGTATATTAATACTTTGATGTAGCACCTTTACTATTTCTCACATTTATTGTAGTAATGAACCATTTAACCTACAACAATCCTCCAGTGTCACCAATACCCACACTTCAGTAATGGTTTGCTTCTTCAAGATTTGATATCTTGAAGAAAAGAAGCAAACCATTATAGCATTAATGTCCTGTTCATGATTCATCATACATTTCTGGTAAATTTAAATCTGGGCTATTTGCAGACCAATCAAGAACTATTATCCTCTTCTCCCTAAACCATTCTTTTGTAGATTTTGCAGCATGGAATGGAGCAAGGTCATGCTGGAAGATAAATTTTTTGTCCTCAATCTATATTATAAAAAAAAATGATCTATGACATCTTGATAGCAGCATTAACAGATACTTTCAAGAAACAGATCTGTCCAATACCAGTGACAGATATACAACCATAAACCATAGATTGAGGGAACTTTACACTTCCCCTCCCCACACATTTACCATTATATCTCTCATGACTTTCACCAGACAAAGGAGACATAATCACCAAACGAAATACAGAATTTCGATTCATCAATGAAAATGACCTGGTTTCATTGATCAACAGACCAACCTTGATAGTCTCTCCAGCCCAGACTAAACACTTCAGTTTCTACTTAAAAATGAGTAATAGCATCAAAATTGTTTTCCTGCTGCCATATACAATTTGATGGAGTCTTTAGAGCATTGTAGATAGAGAAGTTGCCAGATTGTAGGCTTCAGAAATTTCATCACAATTAACAAATCATTTGGCAATAAAGATCCCAACAGTGGCAACCACTAAAATAGATAGCATATGTAACTCAAAGAGAAAATAATACTTGACATAATCAAGATGTTGATATTCCGCACTACTTCAAACAAAATGTTAGGAAGGAAAACCCCCATCAATACTGGAAATAGTAATAACAGCTACTGAAGTTGAAAAATGGTTTTTAGAGAAAGATTTTATAAATTTCAGTATTGGCTGCTCAGTCAGTGAATGACAAATGTTTCCTTATAGGGAAACGGCTAACATTACTGTTACCATTCAGCTGATGTTCCTCTTTAGATGTTGTTTTGACTTTGGAACAACAGTTGGACAATTTTAAACAAGTTCATCTTGTTATCTTTGCAACAGCAGAGCGAGAGCATCCCACTTCAACAGCTATCAGCTTTTGAGTTTTTCCAGCTTTCCACAAAGCATGAATGATATCTTTTTCTATCTCCAATACATTCCTTAACTCTTGCCATTGATAATACAGGGCAGAACATTGACGATTCCACACTTTTTATACCAATATTTTGACACTGAGAATATTCATGAAACGACCTCATATGTAAATGATTAAATTTCAACTGTCAGAAAGGAAATGCCAGATTTACATATATCGGATCGATATACTGTTTAGAGTAAACTATCCAATTTTAAACAATTTCAGGCTAGAAATATGATAGTCATTCCCATGTTGTTTATTTGTTCATTCCAGCATATTGTTTGTGTAGCATGAGGCCACGACCATGATGATGATCTAGTTTCACTAACAAGATTTTTTTTTAAATAATGAGATAACATTGCTTGCTTAACCTTCTGGTTTTGAATTGGCCAACCGAAGTTAGAGAGCCAAGTCTGCCCTGTTATTTCACCCATTGGTAGTGGATGTAAAGTAATAGATGGATTCATGCCTTTTTCAAAATCATCAGTGCAAAGTAAGCATAAATTTTCTCAATTAGAATTTGAAGCTGGCTTGCCAATTTTATTTTCTATGCTATTACCCACTGGGCCACAAATATCACCTGTGGTTCTAATGTAATCCCAATGTGACATGAATTAAAATGTAACCTGCTTTACTCCTTATCATTTTTATGTTTCTGAATAATCCAGTGTTAATCGGTAATATACAAAATTTCTTAAATAGAAAAATTCATTTTTTACCTTTCATAAAAATGCTTAATATTATATATACAAAAGGCTATTGTTCTATTAAGGCTTTTCATAATGTAACCAACACCCACAGTTTATTAATTTATATAACATCAAAATTATGTTCATACATTTTCAAGGTTATGGAAGTAAATGATTAATATCTTGTGGATTTTCTTATTTTTTGTATGTTCAGGAATCAAGTGTTTGTCAGTAATGCCTGACATGAGAAGATATGGGGACTAAAGAGTTAAAAGTTTGCTTTTTCCTGTAGAAGGTTGAAGAATGAACCTGACAGAACATTTTGAGAACAGCAAAGATACAAACAAAGAAGTGTCCACATAATGGTGAATATGGAAGAAATGTATCTTACCAACTGATAATGAGTGTTACAAGAAAGAATTCAGATTTTCACAATGAAAAGATTGTTTTGTCTAAATCAAGAAATGATAGAAAAATTTATAGAATTAGCTGAAGTCACATTGTAATTTAAAAACAAATCCAAATTATGTAAAATACACATATTCTGTTCTTCTATCATGACCTGTGAATTCACTTCAGCCATGGAAGCTTAGCATTTCTTATACCCAGCTAGAAACATTTTTTCTCACCTGTTCATAAAAGTAACCAGTTTATGACGTGCAACCAGTTTTAAAAAAAAAAAAAAAAAAAGAATTGACAAGATATTAAATATCGTTATTTAAGATAAAGTTACAAGTTTATAATAATTAACTACTTCTCATCAAGGTTGTCAATGAGTGTAATAGACATTTATTACTACCACTGCACAGCAGATAAATAGAAGACAACTGTAAACCAGCTGGGTCACTTTTCAAAATATGATGGTATATGATTATTATTGAATTCACTCTCTCACAGATAATGCTTATTTCTATGAATTGTGAAAAAGGGGAGAACTATTTGTATTTTGAGAGATTTTTTTTATTGACATACAATTATAAGAAAATAAATGATAGTACTTGATAATTAGAAAACTTTTTTTCTCTCAGTTGTGAAAACACAAAGCTTACAATATTAACATTTACTTGAGGGTCACCTAATTTTTTTTTTTTTGGTATTCTTTAAAAATCAGATTTTTAGTATTATGTAGATGTAAAGGAAGAGAATATATTGATGATCAATTTCTTTATGCATGTTATGCGTCCTTGGAAATGAGATTTAGATTTCTAACTCCAAAATATTTCAGGTATTCAGAGTTAAAATAAATTTGAAATAACAAAAATCCACAGAAAAAGGTTTCAAGAGAGAAATTTTGATCTTTTAACTTACCAAGTTCCACAGGGTAGATCTGAGTGTTAACATCAAGAATGAGGTACATCTTGAAAGATTCAGATTCGCAAAACAAGCGACTGACTGAAATGGGAAAAAAATAAGAGAATCAAAAAAATTAGAACAAATATTTTATTGTCTTTTATCAAATTAAAAGAAATCTGACATTATAATTTGGAATTTTCAATCTTTCAATTCTGTGAAAGCTTTAGTTTACATTATGTATATTTTATCCTTGCAATAGTTTCAGTATTCCAACATTTGGTTAATTAATGAAACAATCATATTTTAGGCAATAGTTCAACATTATCATACAACTATTATTAAAAAGTATAGCAATTTTAAAAGAACGAAAGTTTTTATGAATGCAATCAGTCTCTTTCCAATTAAGTAATTTATCATTTTATGCAATACAGAATATTAATAGGTCAAAAAAAAAAAAATCTTTTAATATTTACCAGATTAAACAGCAAAAAAAATAGATGCAGTAGAAATTTAAGGAATTACTGATATTTTTATTATAAAACAACTGATTGCTAAGCTCTATATATTACATTCTGTGAATGATGAAAAGGAGGTGTGAAATTTGTCAACAGGAAAAAGAGGAATAAGAAGTGTTGTTGGAGAACAAAAAAAAAAAAAAATGTTGTCTCTGAAGGTAAATTTTGACACACAAGGTGTTTTTCATTAAGTGTCAATGGTATTTAAAGAAAAACAAAATACTGGAATTATATTCAACCAATAAATGGCTGATAGCAAACACTATGAAAAGTTGAAAAATTACCAAGTATAATTAAATAACAATCAAATGGTCATTCCGAAATGTGCTATTAAATTTAAATGAGAATTTGCTTGTCTCATTTCATTTTGAGAAAGATTAATCTTGCAAATTTTGGAACATAAAATTTTTGAAAAATATTTTTTTTTCACAAGAATTAATTTTGGTGTGTGCATTTTTAGTTCAAAATATGCACTAATGAAACAAACAAGCAAATTTTAATTTTCTCAAATTTAAACTGTTTCAATCTATAGTATATATATATATATATATATATATATATATATATATATATATATATATATAGAGAGAGAGAGAGAGTGTGTGTGTGTGTGTGTGTGTGTGTGCGCATAGGGATCAACACATGGCTGTCAGTTTCATATTTCAATGCTATCTTCAGATTTGGTTTGAAGATCACATTGACAGTATAAAACTCAATCATCTTGGTGTGTTGATTCTATATATATATATATATATATATATATATATATATATATATATATGGATAATGGAAAAAGTACAGCTGAAAGCACTCATACATACAAAACATTAGGAAAATTTCTACATAATTTATGTCCAGAAAAGAAAATTATAACACAAAAAATTAAATAAAAACTCAACTGCAGTTCATTGTAAGATGTTTTTAATGAAACTTGTATAAAAAAGGGAATGCTGTCCATATGTGTGTATATATATATATATATATATATATATATATATATATATATATATATATATATATATATGTGTGTATGTATGTATGTAGAGATAGAGAGAGGGATTCTTCAGTATGTATGATATATGATTCTTTAGTATATGATATTTCTTTAGTGGTGGTAATTTGATCTGGCTCATTTTGTTATCAAAAAGAATGTAGACCTCAAAGTTAATCTTTGACAATATATTATTATGGGACATACTAGATTTCTCCTCATCAGACCAACCCTAATTTTGTAACTTAATTATTTTGGTGATATGATTAGTTCCTAACAGATGTTGCTAGTTTGTTATAAAGTTTTCTATTCGAAGAGGATAATGCTGTCAAAAGAGATGATACTCCATAAATAGATAACATTAAGGACTTCTCATAAAGACTTAGCTTCTGAGATATGTTGCATTCTTTATATAAATACTTCTTTTTTAATAGACTGAATGAGGAGCTTGAAGAACAAAGCAGCAGGACTAAACATTGTTGCAATAGAGATGCCAACAGACTCAATTGATTTGGTTAATGAAGTGATGAATAAAATGAGTAACTAAATAATGGAGAACCTCAATAGATCAATTGCCATAATGCTACTAAAGTAATCAGGAGTAATTGAAAGCAAACTAATAAATAATAATTCTAATGAATAAAACTTGTAGCAAAATTAAACCAGAAATTGCAAAAGAGTACTCTGGCTTTGTTCAAGGCACTGGAACAAGAAATGCAATTCTCATTATCAGAATGCTATCAGAACAAGCAACAGGAGTGCAGAAAGATCTGGATTTCAGAGATTGTGCAAAAACATTTGATAACGTACAACATGGAAGACTCTTTGTAATGTTAGAATAGCTTGATTCACACTAAAGAGATAGTCAAATACTCTGTAACCAGTAATGTCATTTTCTAATTGACACCAGATTGTAAGCAGGAAAATTAATCAAATTATCTTATAGATAATCTATTTAGAGTGGATCCACAAATTAATTCAGTGTTATTTCTCTACCAGATTGCACAATTATTGTTGAGCTAACAATCACTCAACCATCTATTAACAAAAGAAGTGTTATAAGCAATAAACATTATTTTTCACTTTCCCCAATAATTCATCACATTGCATTGTCAAGCTCACAAGGAATTTAAAAGAATGTTTTTCTGTTTATAAATTTAAAAGGGCAAAATCAATTGAACCCAGAGTGCTGGAACATGTATTCTAGTTTGGTAGAGTAGCTTTCTTCTCTTTGCCTAAATATTACAATCATAATAGCAAACACTTATACTATGACACTACACTCTCTGCATTTCTTTTGAATAGTAAAAATCAACAAATATTTCTACTTCATAAACTGTCTCCCTCTCTCTATGCTCTTTCCTCTCTTTGAATATATATATATATATATCTCAACCTGGCCCACTTCAAAAAAAAAAAAAATTTCAATGTTCAAACATCAGAATAATGATTTTAGAAAGTGGGAATATTTCAAGACCCAGATTTATATATATATATATATATATATATATATATAATTACACACAGAATAAGATCACATTTTTATACAACAAAACTGATTTCAAATTTTAATAAAACTGTTCCCCCACTCTCATATATATATATATAGTGTGTGTGTGCGTGCGTATTGAGGTCAACAGCAACAGTTTCATGCTTAAATGAAATCCTCAGGCAAATATATACAGAAGCTTGCATACATAAATAATAACTAGTACTTATTTAAATCAACAATGTGTATAACAGCCTTTTACTGTTACTGCTACAAGTAGTACAAGTAAGGTAGTTATGGAAGAGTGGATTGCCCAAGTGTTCACTCCTCCACACTTTTCTCAGCTATCATGGCATACCAGCAACAAAACATTAAGATATATACTGATAAAAGAAAGGGCAGGGACATGTGCATTCATGTCTTTATGAAGAGTATAGTGCTAAGTCAACCCAAGCATTTCCAGCAAAAAATTTAAACTGGCTTTACCAATTCCTTTTTCTGTATTGATAACCATTATGCCACATTCGTACACTAAAACACATACCAACATACACACTCACAACAATGTAAGGGGATGGTGGTAGGATTATTCCACTTATTCCCTTTCACCTTTCCTGGCTGATAGCCAAAGAGATTGCTCTGCCACACCCCAAAGGCTAAGCGGAATAAGACAAGTGAAAATGGACTTAAATTTCTTTTGAGTATTTTTCACCATATGGTCTCTCTGACTGACATCAAATTAATTACCCACTCAGAAAATAAAATATAATCTAAACAATAACATGTATCCAAGACGAAACATGTCTTTGCAAGCAATCCAAATTTTTGTC
The DNA here is from genome assembly GCA_903632075.3 of Acanthosepion pharaonis. Classification (NCBI taxonomy): domain Eukaryota; kingdom Metazoa; phylum Mollusca; class Cephalopoda; order Sepiida; family Sepiidae; genus Acanthosepion; species Acanthosepion pharaonis. The sequence continues at coordinate 111,181 of CAHIKZ030000771.1, forward strand.
CAGTAATGCATTTTTGCTTCTGTTCAATCAACCAGATATTGATCTAGTGATCAATTAGCACATTCCTGCCTAGAGTCAAATCAACAAACAGAGAAATTCTGAATAATTATCAATAAAAATTAGATCAATTATTTTGATCATCGATAGCTAATCACCTTACACTAGCAGGTGGTAGAAGAGTGGACAAAAGGCTAAAAGGTTTGAGATGCCATTATAAGAATGACATGAATTAGTTTTCTCAGCAAATTATTAAGCTCAACACAAACAATATTCTTTGCAACAAGTGGTTTCTTCTGAAACCAAATTCCCCATGATTCACACCTTTATAATGTGTAAACTTCTTGAACTAATTCTTTTTTAAAATGATGGGTATTTTCAAGCATATCAATTTTCAAGTATTTAAGTGTCAAATATTTAAAAGTCATTTAAGCAACAAATTGGTAACTGTAAGTTCTCATTGTTGAGTCGGTAAAATTTGTCATTACAAATTCACTGCCAAAAGAGAAAAGGGATTTAAAGTCACAAAATCCTTTCTGTCTATATTTATGAGACAATGCATTATTTTCACCCACTGATTTGCCATAACTTCTGTTCTCATCTTGGCTATTTCCAATAACAACCAAGATGAAGAGACTAGTTCAAAGAAATCAATAAAAACTCCATTTTTTTTACTAAAAAATATTCCCAAATTATTGAAATAAAAAATTTCAAATTCCTATTCAAGTATTGTTGCTTGTACTCAACTTTGGTACAAGACCAAATTTATGAGGGAACCAGTAAAGAGTAAAGTATGAATAGCTAGTTTTATAACCCCCAAATCTACTGCCTAGATTCAATATTAAAATCTAATAATTTACTAGATTGTGATAGCCAAAACACTCTCATGAGTAAGTTATCATCAGTCCCATGACCAGGTGTGGTCATAGAGTCAATGTCCAACTGAGCACCTGACCAGCTCCCTCACAAATATCTGGGTTGAAAGCCAGATATGTATTCATTCATGTATCACATGTCTTTGGCAAGTAAACCAGACAGAACCAATCCCTCTCCAAGTCAAACCACAGTCAATATCCTCCAACTTGAAGACTTTCCATGGTCTTGGATACACGAGCATTGATTCTATCAGGGGAACCCCTTGTGGTAGCTGGTGACTTAGTTGAGAAAGCCCAGCAATGCCATGTCGTCATCACACTGTCCACATACATAGCTATGAAGCCCAGTTTACCCAACATAATAAAAAGCACAAAAACAAACAAAAAAAAAAATTCTATAATCAACTTGTTTTCAGAAATTATATTTAATGCAAATCTTATTGATAAAACTGATTCAGAGTGTAAGCTTCACTTAAAAACAATAAATAAAAAAATAAAAATACAATACTTTTAGCTAAACAAAAAAAATTTTTTTTTTAAAATTAAAAAGTGGAACTATATCCAATAAATGTGCATTTATATTTCTGAGATAAAGTGTTATTACTATTATGCACTACTAATCCTTTCTGGTCATTTCCCTCATTTTTAATGCTTTGACCATTTGAGAAAGGCCAATGGAAAATGTCCAAAAACAGTTGAACCAAAAGGTGGCTTTAGCCACAAATAACTCATAAATGTATATTCTTTGTATTTAAAATTTTAATCCACTTTAATAGATTTTAAAACACTAACTACTAGGGGAAAAAAATCAATATATACAGTTAACAAATAAAGTTGAGATTAGATAGAGTACTTGCTGAGATCCACCCAGAGGCATTCAAGTGACCCTGCTTATTCCAAAATAAAAGTCCTGATACAGATCAGCTGCCAAACTTGATCCCAAAATTGTACAACACTGGGTTGGGCTCTCAGAAGATAATACAAAAGTGAAGCAAACAACAAGTTGGGCAAGTGGAGAATATTTAACAAATAAGATCAGGTGACTTTTTATATCCTAACATTAAATCTCTTTATACTATGGCAGGATGGTATTCAAGCAGCCAGCCTTCTCCATGGATAGGTTATCAACCTTAAAATACTTGCCAAACAGATTCATTACACATTACTTATTACCTATTCTACTGCCAAGATGCAGATCAATGGTTAGAGCATCAAACTGAAAGCTTCAAGATCAACAGATTAATTTTTGTAGAATTGTCATTGACACTCTGAAGATTAGTACAAAACTGATGAACAAAAGTAATGTTTTATATTAATTCAATGATGATAACAATTGTTCTGTTGTGTCTTGCCTTAAGGTGTGGTCAATGAACCTCCACCATCTTCACTGTACCTTGATACCAAGGTGTTCTTTGGCAGCACACTAGAGCAGTTCCACCATTTTCACATGATCTTGCCACCTAATCTTTAGCACTGACCTGGGTCACTAAGGAAAAAAGGAGGAGGAGAAGACCAAGAATGACATGGCAAAGGACTATAGAGAAGAAGGAAGCAATAGGCTGGCAATTCTTGGGTGAGGTACAATTGGCAGTTACAGATATTCAATGGAGACCTTATATGCCACAATGCACCAGTCAGATAGCTGATTGTTCCTTTATAGGATTTTTAGATAAATGGTATATACTAGATAAATGAGTATATACTAGATAAATGAGTATATACTAGATAAATGAGTATATACTAGATAAATATATATACTAGATAAATGAGTATATACTAGATAAATGAGTATATACTAGATAAATGAGTATATACTAGATAAATGAGTATATACTAGATAAATGAGTATATACTAGATAAATAGTATATACTAGATAAATGAGTATATACTAGATAAATGAGTATATACTAGATAAATGAGTATATACTAGATAAATGAGTATATACTAGATAAATGAGTATATACTAGATAAATGAGTATATACTAGATAAATGAGTATATACTAGATAAATGAGTATATACTAGATAAATGAGTATATACTAGATAAATGAGTATATACTAGATAAATGAGTATATACTAGATAAATGAGTATATACTAGATAAATGAGTATATACTAGATAAATGAGTATATACTAGATAAATGAGTATATACTAGATAAATGAGTATATACTAGATAAATGAGTATATACTAGATAGACAACTAGGTTTCATCATTCTACAGTTGAAATGGCTTGATGCAAACCATAAGTTCTATGCTAACAGTTTCTTTTCTTGCACTTCTCACTTGTGGAACACTTCTGGCCCCACCATAATAATATCAATAATTTCATTTTAGTGGATTTTAAAAAGAAAATTAAAAATTAATTTACAATATAAAGTCAAACAATTTTAAGATTTTGAAATAAAGTGTCTAAAATGTAATAGTATTTTTTATCTTACCTTGTCCACCTAAGGTTTCATATTCTTAAATTAAAAAAAAGAATCCTCATATTTCCAAAACTAAGTGGTTGTCTTAGGAATAATTATACAAAATGAGTTATTTATGTATGCTAAGATAACATCAGACTAATGAAATTTAGTTCCCAACGATCAGAATTTATACTTAAAAGCATTTATAGTAATTTTATACATTGATAATGCATTAGTAGCTATTACTAGGAGCTGAGAATTGTAGCTGTCAACTTGTTATATATGACAGTGATAAATCCACATGCATGCAACTATACACACACAGAGATAAAGGCACAAACCATTTGAAAACATATATAGCATACTGATTAAGCATGCTTAATTTGAGTCTGCTGACAAACAAGTGCATATAAACTGAAAAATAAGTAAAGTATTTATAATTTATAGAAAAATATTAGTCATGATGATAAAATAAATATATTCAAGATTTTATAAAAATAAAATAAGTTAAATTAGAAAATGACAAATTCTTGTCCCAACAATAGACAGGGGGTGGGGAGTAACAGCTTATATATTATGACCGAGAAAAAAATTTTCTTTTCTAATGAGTTACTTCTTATTCATATCCAAATAAAAAATATTCTCTGGTCAAATAAATAATACTTTACAGGAAAATAACTGTGTGGAATTGATGTTCTCTATTGGAGACAATTACCATTGTCATGGTTAGGTAAATTTTCAAACGGGAGAATAAAAAGGAATAGTTTGGACTTTTTTCCCCATTAACTTAAGAATTTCAAACAGAACAACAGACATGGAACAATGAGGGAAATCAATGTATAGACAAACCAAGTGGTGATTTTAATTTTACATAGAAACCAGCATACAGAATAAATTCAGCAGTTTAGGCCCTTTGTACTGAGACCAATGCAAGGTTATTTGAAAAGCTTATGACCCTATAAACATTTTAAAAACTTCAATAACAGGGGTCAAAAAGAAAAGGAGCAATAATTCGTTAATAACAAAGGAAGCACTTTCAATGTTGTCTGATAACACTACCAATACAAAATCTTAACACTCACTTAGATGACTCTTCAAAACATTTTAGTTAAAGAAATAAAAAAAATTAAGTAACATTTAAATACCATGAGATATAGTTTACAGATACGAGAGGCCAAAGAAAAGTTCTATCAACTTTTGTCATTTCTTGGTCATCCATACTTTAGCTGTCCCTTGATAGGTTTGTAAAGAGAAGACTTTTCTTACATATAGGTAAGGAAAGCTAAAATGTGTTGTGTTGTTACAAAGCAACAAACATTCTCATATATAACATCTGGAGTAGTAGGAAATATATAAGTATGAGAAAGAAGTATAAAAAATACATTACTTTGTATGTTTTGACTGTAAAACAAGTCAAAAGTGTAAATTCTACAGAAATTTTCTCACTTCACTTCAATAAATTCTATTTTAAGTTAAATTCTAGACATTTTGACAAAAGTTATGAAATAGTGCAAAAAAAAAAAAAAAAAAAAATTTAAAAAGGTATACTCAAATAAAAAGCTGGTTGTGTTGTTTTATTTTTTTTATTGATAATGAATGTAATTAATGGAGAGTATAAGTCTATATAAATAAAACAAAATACACGTGTGTGTGTGTGTGTGTGTGTGTGTGTATGGTTTTGTATTTAAAGACAAATTATTACTGAAAAATAATATATGCATAACTTTTGCAGATATTTGAAATTTAAATTGCTCTGGGTAAAATAGCAAGGCAGACTGGGCTTCCTAGTCTTGAGTGGTAGACAGGTTAAGAGGAAGACAATTCTGAATTCAAACATGGGTTAGGTGTAGGGCTAGCAATTTCACTCCATAAAACCTACTTGTTACTGAAATTAAAGCACCATTACTTTATACATTGTTGTTGAAACAAGTATAATTTAATTAGGTACAGATTTGTATTTAGTAAGATTGAGCTAATCAAGTCAATAGAGCTGACATAAGCGGAGGAAGTTAAACACACTTAGTAGATAGGTAGATATGAATGTATTAATATATATTTTGTAGTTATAGTTAGAACACTAGAAATTTACAAAAGGGAAACTCAATAAATTAACTTCCTAGCTATAGCTACAGACAAGAAATAACAAAAATAATAATTGTCTCTTTTGTTAGCAGGAACAATAATAGCCTCTTATTTTATTAATAGAGACTAACTGCAAATTTGTACAGCTTATAGCTTGCTATCAATGTTAAAAGGTTCCAGCAAATCTTTGGTTAATTTTAACAATCACATTTTTACAAGCAATAACTTCAAAAGTAGTGTTATCAATTTCAAAAAATATTATATATGAAGAGATGTACCTAAGAAAAAAAAAAATAAGTAAAAAGGAGAAACGATATCTAAGGTTTAAAATGCATTTTAAGAATGAAAAATCTTTCTTGAAGAATTTATTTTAGTTTTAATTCCAAGCTAATAGATTAAATTTAATATCTCCAATAATCAAAATACTTTCCTGTATTTTCAACCAAATTTACATTGATTGGAATGATTTTTTTCCTGATTACAGGTAAAATCAATTGTCCATATTGACAAATCTGTCAACATAATTCTCTTTATTAATTACAATTAGAAAATAGTTTTTATTCAATAACAATATCACTTGACCACGACAAAATAAAACAGACTTTTAAAAGATTTAAAAGTTTATAAATTATTCTAAATAAAAAAAAAATTAAAAAAAAAACATTCTTGTAAGAATTCATTCTTCTTCATGCACCATGTCCCTTCAGGATATAGGTGATCGTGCCCCTCTCCCCCACAATTTCCTGTCCTTTGTAGCTCTTAATAAGTTTTGTCTTTGTTATTTCTCCTAAACACTGTTCCTCCATTCATTTACTCAAGCTTTCTAACTAAGGTATGCATGTTTTTCTTCTGTTCCTCTTGCCTTCAATATGTCAGGTGAGTATCAAATTTTCCAAGCCCTTCTTCCTTATTATGTACCCTAGAAATTTCAGCTGTCTGTACCTGATGTCAACTATAAGTTTCCTTTTTGTGTCCATTTTCTCTTGAACCTCATTGTTGTTCACATATTTGGTTCATGGTATTCTAAGTATACTTCTGTAGAACCACATTTCTGTTGCTTCAAGTCTATTCTTCATCTATGAGGAGATTGTCCAGCATTCACTGCCATATAGAAGGGCAGATATCACATAATAGTTCAGTACTCTTTTTTTTTGTTTCTAACAAAGTTTTCCTGTCTCTTAGTACTCTGCTTAGCTTTAGGAAACAATCTTTGGCTATCCCAATGTGCTTTCAGATTTCAGTATCACACTTTACATCGTCTGTTAAAACACTTCCCAGATATTTAAATTTTTTGATTTGTTTGATTTTTTTTTTTATCATCTGCATATTTTATGTTGTTAAGGTTGAAGTTGCCAATAATGAATCCTGGTAGGACTTCTAATTCTCTCAGAATTGCCTTACTGTATAGGTTGAATAAATCTTGTGAGACAAGACATCCTTGTCTTACACTATTTCTATTTTTGTATATCTTCTGAACTCATTTTCTGTCTGTATGCAGGCAGTATGCCACTAGTACAGGTTCTTGATTATTCTAACCTCCTTAAATATGTGATGGTTCCAACAGATCTTTGTGGTGTACTTTATTGAATGCCTTTGCATAATCTATAAAACATGGGTACAAGATTCATAAAAGAAACTTTTCATAAGACAATAACGTCTATAATATATTTTATTAAAAGCTTTTCTAAGTAAATAATATCTTAATTTTGTTGCATTTTTTTATTTTATGATTCAGAGCAGATTTTCTGTAATGTAAGGTTGTTTGACAAAAGGAAATTTGTGATTTAAATTCTCTGTGCATTTTTCCTTATAACTCATATAAAAATGAAGCACTACAAAAAAGAATTTCCCAAAATAAACAGATGTAAATCTGCTACTCCTGCTTAACACATTGCTCTTCATCAGAATTGAGCACTCTGGCTGCTGACCTAGCGTTTACAAATATCATGTATATAATACATTAAAAGTTCCCTTTCTTTGGCATGCACCGATAGCTTAGGGGTTGAGTCTCTGACTGATGCAAAATCGGTCAAGTTTCGATCACGGCTTGAAGCAATTGGATGTCTAGCCACACTGATGGACTGTGATACAGTGAAACAGGCTGTCTGTGGAGAAACCTTTTAAAAACAATTTCATTTATTTGCAAATAAGTCCTAAAAGTTTCATTAACATCTGACAATTGAATTTTTGTAAGAATTTCCAAATCATTGCAAAAAGACTTTCAAATTTCTTATACAAATTTATGTTCCCACATTGACACTAGAAAAACAAAATTTTTAACCCAAAATTTGAACATTCTAAAAATGATTAAAATAAATTCATTTTTACCTAAAAATAATAATAATAATGATTTTTTTCCTCTTAATAATAAAAAGGATTTTGATGATAAAACTTTGTTCTTTTTAAGTTTTGGGCATCTTTTCATCATGTCACACTCATTTTTTAGTGAATCTTTGGAGGTACTAACATAAAGACAATTATTACTTCAAACGTTATTTTATTAATGTGGACACTTTTTATTTGAAATAGACACATCATTTTTATTTATTATTAAACCATGTGCATTAGTCATTCAGCCTGCTTGTGCATTCACACTGTTTAATAATAAATAAAAATAGGGTATCTATTTCAAATAAGAAGTGTCTACTATAATAATGTTTAAAGTAATAAAAATGTCTAAAAATAAATACCTAATTCTTTAGAAATAAAGACAATTGTAACAGCTAAGTATATATTTAGCTAATACAATTGTCTTTAATCTCTTAGTTATGAATATACACTATAGCAAATACAGAAGTAAGAAAATTAAATAAGCACAGCCTCTTTAATTTATTGCAATGACAATGACTATTGTCTCATTCAAAACAATACACACATATTCTTTGTAGAAAAGATCATAAAAAAGTTTCCTTGTATAATTTTCCTAAAATAAACAAATTATTTATAAACAAAAAGTAACCAAATTTGATCTGCAGAAATTCAGGGTGAGAAGTTAATATAAATTGGAAATATTGTGATTAAATAAATTATATTTAATTAAAGCAGTATAAAGTTTCATCGAAAAATGAAACCACCATAGCCTCATTTCATTCACTGCAGTGACTATCTCTCACTTAAAAAAAAAAAAAAAAAATTACGGTTAGGTGCTTAGTTCATTATTTTGATTAAATAAGAGGAACTGTAATAAAAATAGTCTTTATCTCTAGTGAAAGACGGAACCAGCATAACTTCTTATTTTATTAACTAAAATGACTATCCCTAATTCCGACCATACTATCATGATTGTAAATAAGATTTTAAAAATATATAATGTTCTTTGCAAAATTTTGTAGCTGAAGATAAACATATTTATGTAGAGATTTTCTCTGATCAACAAAATTTTTAAATTTGAAAAGAGAAAAAAGATGTCCAAAATATCATTTGCTTTTAAGTTCAATTTTTTTCTTCAAATGCAAAGTTTTCAGTTTCAATTGCAATCACAAGCAATACTTTCATTTAGATGAAATGGAAACTATAGAAGTGTAAACAGATAGTAAAGTTATACTACCAATGAAATGCCATATCTGAAGGCAGTAAAGAACACCACTTTAACCTATTTACAATTAATATTACAGTATTATGGAGTTAAGCTAATATATTGTTTATGGTGTCTGGATTAACGTTAGCTTATCAGACTCTTCAACTTCACAAATACAGGCATCTTTTAGGCATTTATTTATTTTTAGTGAGGAAGCATATATTAAAGATGATATATGTTGGGAAAGTAATTATTATGAGAAAGTAAAAGATCTTTTAGTTCAATACTTGCAGTGGAGTAAGTTAAATAACAACAAAAACAAACTAATTAAAGTAACTTGACATTAAAGTTTACTTTAGAATCTTGGGACACAAGCCACAGCCAATGACATAACACAATTGTAATTTGTAATATTTTCAAAATCATCACATCTGCTGAAGAGAGCCATAAAAGCAATGAAATAGAAGTGTTGGTAAACAATCCAAAAAGTAGTCAGCTTAATAATATCACAACGACCAACCACATACAACAATTATTTCTTTCTCTCAAATATTGAAGATTTTCAATTGTACATTTAAAGATACAAAAAGACTGACTGAAGTTAGAACTTCTCCTAGAGCAACCTCAAATGGTGTACAGTAAGAGTACTGACACCATTGCAAAAACTTGTGCTTTTGTTGCCTCTTAAGAAGAGAGTATGCTGACATAGACATATGGGTAAGAAAAAGAAACTAAGATTTAGAATAGACGAATCAATGTCATTAATGTTATAATTTGGCATTAAAGTGTTTCTACTAATGGGCCTTTACTTTCAGCTAAGTATAAAGAAGACGCCCCCAAAATAGGGGATGGATACATTTTACATATAGCAGTCACTGCTGCTATCTTCATTAACGTACTAGGGATTTTTCATACCTAAAATCAATATGATTGCAACAAAGTGAACAAAGGCAAAGAGAGAGAGAAAAAAAAATGGGGAGCCAATAAAAAAAAATATCAAGTGCAGAATAAACTTGTCAAGAATGCTTGAAACAAAACAACCAACTTGAATTATATAGATCAAAGTGTATATATGTGTGTGTATATATATATATATATAAGTCAGATATTATATATATATATTTTTTATATATATAGTCAGATATATATATATATATATATATATATATATATATATATATATATAGTCAGATATATATATATATATATATATATATATAGTCATATATTATATATATATAGTCAGATATTATATATATATATATATATATATAGTCAGATATATATATATATATATATATATAGTCAGATATTATATATATATATATATATATATATTATATATATATATATATATATATATATATATATTATATATATATATATATATATATATATAGTCAGATATTATATATTATATATATATATATATAGTCAGATATATATATATATATATATATATAGTCAGATATTATATATATATATATATATATATATATATATATATATATATATATACACACACACACAACAAATCGGACTATATATATATATATATATATATATATATATATATACAAACACACATATATATATATATATATATATATATATATATATATATGGTGGACTTTCCTGTTGTATTCAATGTATGAGGGTCAAGCAGCTCAGTTCCTAGGAACCGACAGCTAAACACCAGCACATATGATTTGATTATAGTTGTGAAAGCTTTGTGCAGAACCAACCACACTTTTTGAAGTGTGGTTGGTTCTGCAAAAATGTTTGTTTTTTTTTTTTTTGTTCTGTATATATATATATATATATATATATATATATATATATATATATATATATATATATATATATATATAATAAATATGTATGTATGTCCGTAATTAAATATCTGACAAAAACAATAAAATACAGAGAAAGCTTTCTGTAAAAAAAAACAAAAAAAAACACACACACACACACACACACACAGCTCTCAATGAAACCTTATATGAAATAAAAATATATTTAAAAAGGGAAAAGAAAAACTGACAATATCAGATAGATCTGCATTTACACTCTAATCAGAGCTGGGGGTTCCAACCATTTAAACATCCAGCAACACACTCTTCTTAACTCAGACAAATTCACTAGAGTTATTCCTACCCCATGGATACCAACGTCATGTTTTAAAAATTCCCATGACATCATCATCAGCCAATCGGAGTTAACAATCAATATCAGATGACCAGTGTTACTATATTCAGTAGGTAGAAATTTTAAGAGCATTTTACAAGAAAAACAACAGTCATGAATTGGTTTTAATAAGTGATAGTAAAAGTTGCTAGAAAATAAATATTTTCATAAATATCAAAAACTTCAAAAATATCATTTTAATGTGTAAAATACACACAATTCAGCATGGAAGTGAAATTAAAAAAACAATATGAATGACAAAATGTCTGTCTAGTTAAAGAACAAAAAATAACTTATAAATCTTTAATAAAACTTGCAAACTAATTAAAATATTTTATATAAATTATGAAGAATGTATTTTTTTATTAAACTAACAACAGGTCTCCTATTGTAATTAAATAAAATCAACCTTTTTTTCAATTTAAACTTCCAAGTATATAATTAGCATTTATTTTTTAAAAATTTATATATAAAAAAAAAATTACCTATAAAGTTCAATATGCTGAAGTGACCAATACCAACATATCCCTGTTAAACAGAATCACCCCCATACAATCCTAAAATGGATACTATATAAAAGTGAATCAAACAGTAATATGGATGTTCAGGCCCTCCTTTCCCCGCTTCCCCCAAAAATCATGTCTGAGGTCATAATTCTGTCATAAAAATCAGTCTTGCAAGACCAATATCATAAAATACTGGGGCCATAAATAAGAAGAGTAAAAAATTCACATCACAACTCATAATACACAATTACCTCTTCACCCATGAAGAGGTAAAAACAATTTTGTGGTCCAAAGTAGAGTTCTTTTATTGAAGTAAGGTTATGATTGGTCAAGACTGGAAAGGAAGCACAAACAATTACCATATTTCAAGGCCTCCTAAAGTCAATCCAATCTTGATTCAGATTTTCTTTTTCGCCAGATAGCACAAAGAACAAGAATTCTTTTCCAAGGTAAGACTTGGTTTTCTCCATCACCACAAAAATAAAATACAGTCAACCTGTTTCTTAACTAAAATAACATTAACTTACAGTGCTAACATTGAAACTTGAAATGACTGAAATTACTCACAATATTTGCTAGTTCAAAGTAAATCATCTAAGCTCTATTTCATGCTTTGGTAAACAGCCTCCTAGCCATAATAGAAGCACATCAGATACAGTGTGATATTTGAATATTTTTTTTTAAATTTGATTTGTGTAATAAGTGGGAAAAAAAAAAAAAAATAAAATAAAATGTTGCATCCAGTTTCAACAATGACAATGTCTAGTATATATAAGGAAGTGCTAAAATGTTGTCAAGCCCAGCTACTTCCTAAAATCTGACCCAAATGACCAAATATTGGAAATTAATTTAGAATATCTTTTTGGTCATGCTGAGAAATTTTCAGCACCTCCTTGTACATGAAGGAACAGGCAATGAAACTGTTGTTGGCATGTAAACTGAAATTGCTGTTCATTTCGAACTAATTTTCTTGGGAAAAGTATAACTAATTCTCCCCAGACTATTTTGTCTCATAAAAAGATATCTTAACAAAATATCACATTACTGGTTTGCCATGTTAGTTCTCCCCTATCTTGCTTGTATAGATATTGGGAGCTAAAAGTTCAAAAACATATTGGAATTTTCCTTTTTTTCTAATGCCTTTACGAAAAAATATGAATCCTTAGTGAGAAATATCTTGATAAAAAAAATTTTTTTTTAAAAAATGCTTCACTGATGGTATGTCAAAATAGCTGACAAAAAAGTATTGTGTTTAGTACTGACTTTGGCTTCAATTCTTAAAACCTCAATATTATACCCATAGCTGATAATTTTCTCCTTTTTTATCTGGCTTTATTTTATGCGTGACAGTAGTCATAGCATTGTTTCAAGGAAAGAGAAAGAGGGAGACAACTGAGAGGATACATACCAACCGGTTTGCCAATATCTCATTGCCACATGCTGACTTGCCTCACTAAAGAATCTGAGTGTATCAAGACATACTGACCCTTCAAATTCTGACGGCAATCTCAATGGCCTTCATGTCTTTTTGGTCTTATATCAAAACTTAAATAAAGACCATCTATTAGAATTCCATGCTCACAGGGGTTTTCTGATTAGTAGTTTGTTATTCTGGGCCAACCTACACATTCAGTAACAAAAGAATGGACAAATTTGGATGAACCATTTTCTGATGACTACTATCCTGGTTAGAAAAAAAAACTAAAAGTTGTCAATCTGAACAGAAAGCCAGCATATATATTACTTTAATCTTTATTTCTAGTGGATACCAGTATTTGAAATAGATGCCCTGTTTTTATTTTGAACAGTGTGCATTACATACCTTGAGATATCTCAATAAAGAAAGTGTGCTCTCCAACAAGGTACAAATCCATCTCACTTTGTAGGAGAAACCACCATTTGATCTGGTGTGCCTTAGAAAAAAACGAATCCATTAATTGTTTAGAAATTATATATATATATATATGATGCAATGGATAAATTGTCATCTAAATTAGGCAAAATTGAATATAGCACTGACATCTCATTTTAACAGATATATTTACCAAAATAATTACACAAAAATAACTTAAAACACTGCAGAGTAAATAAAATTGCTTGAACCAGAGCCTGCAGATGACTTAGGAATCACTTGCAACTCTTCTAGATGATCTCCTTGATTAAGTTGGTGAATGCTGCAATAATCCTTGTTCATCTTTGGTATTGCAAGGCATTTTGTTGTGTTCTTGCTCAAATGTGCCCACACATAATAATCAAGAAGGTTGCAGTCTGAGGAGCTAAGTAGCCAGATGCAAGTGGTGATGGAGTTGCAGAAATTATCTGACAGATATGACTGGGTTCTCCTGCTTGTGTGGCATGCAGAGTTGAGTTGACAGACATAGGGTCTTCCAGCCGCTACCTTCTTGACTCAGGGCTGCACTACCTCTTCAAGGCACTTGATGTAGGCCTCCATGTTGAGTTCAAGACCATCAACAACAAATTCAGGAATTCTTTTCTTATCAGAATGATCAGAGTGAGTTTTCCAAACTGCTGTACCTTCATAATCACCATTAGATGCATCCAACTTTTTCTGAAACCTCTGCATTGTCCTCAGACTGACACTCAAACACTGAAATCTTTGTATCAGAGCTTCCAATGTGAATGCCAAGCAGTACAGTATGCAGTTGCCAAATTTTTGGCAGAGTGAATTGCATCATGATGCATGTTTTCTCACAGATGGTGCCCAACTGACCCTACTATACTGTATAGTCGAAAAAAATCAAAAACAATGACTGAAATTAAAAATATAAAATGGCAACAATTTACCCATCACTTTTCTTTAATGATTGGATGATTAATCAGAATAGGAAGTATCAAAACTTTTGGGAGTATTGATTTCAACATTGGAGAATTTTGAACGTAATTTCTGATTCCAAAAACAATTCTTTGGATTTTCTTTTGTTTAAAACTTAATTTTCCACTCCTGATGCTAATGATAAAAATGATATAAATATTTATTGACTTTAAACTATCAGTAAAACTAAAATCTATAGACCATAATAACATAATAATAATTGATTATGATGTAAATTTATTATAAAAAAAAAAAAAAAAAAAGTTTTTACTCAGTACTGAATTTTCCATAAAGTTCATTAGTTTAAAAAGTCTGTTTCAATTAAAAATAAAATTTTTAATTCTTTTTTTTTTAAACATTGTTAATTCACCACCCATTTAATATAAATTATTTATTAATAATTATAATAAAAATTATGTAATATAAACAGAAAATGAATTCATGTTATTGTTCTACCAGCCACTCTTTTAAGACAATTTTTATTTTAATTTTTAAAAATAAAAAAATGTCTTGTCTGCATTCAAAAACCTAGAAAAAAAAATTAGAATCTGAGTATATAAAATTTTATTTTAAAATTCAGATTTTCAACCATTTGTAAGTAGAAATTAAAAATAACATTCTATATAAGGAGTTTTGATCAGCACTTAAACCAAAGGGTTCCATATAACAGTGGCGGTAAGCATCTACATTTCTTTTGGTGATAATTCCATACATTCAAATGAATGTATAGAATTCTTACAAACATCACATTTGATTTCTTCACCTAAAAAAGTGACCTTGTGCCACAAATTATCCTTGTGGTGAGGCAGTTAAATTACTACAATTTCTTGTACACTTCTCAATGTAAGTCTTACAAAAACATTTTTCACTGAAAACATTTTCACATAATTTGTTTTTAAAATAATTTTAATACAAAAAATGATTTTTTAAGTCTCAGTTATTAAAAAGATTTATTTTCGTTTATGCACCATACTATTTAAACAAAAATAAATCTTTTCAATAATTGAAACTTAAAAGAGTAAACATTTTTATGAAACTTTTTTCTTTTTTCAATATTCATGTATCTCTTACAATTGGATTTAATTTTATTTTACTAATATTTTTCTTTGGCATAATTGAACTTTTCTGTTTTACTTTTTATAAGTAGAATTTTATAAAAAAGTTAAAAATGAGTATTTTTATCTTGCATGATTAAGCTAGGTTTTTTTTTTTTTTTTAAGATGATTTTTTTAATATTTTTAAAATAAAACTAACAAAATTTCATATTCTAATAATCTAATAAATAACTGAAAAAACAAAAAAACAAAACAAAAAAAACTGACCCATGCAAAAAATACACATTTACATAGGTACCTCCACTAATTTGGTATATGTAAGGTTTAAAATGAAATTTTAAAAATGAAAAAACTGTCTTGAAGATTTCATTTTAGCTTTAATTGAAAGCTAAATGATTTAAAACTTACTATTTCCAGTAAGAAAAATATTTGATTTTTGCAAGACTTTCAAGAGAGAGGTTAAAATTTGCTATACTAAAAGTTAATACAACTACTGATGAAAGAAAAACAAGTTGTTTTTAAAAAAAAAAAAAAAAAAAAAAAAAAAATTTCGAATGTTCTAAAAAGGAGTAAAAGATTTAATTGAATAATCAAAAATACTTTGATCCTTCCTCTTAATAATAACAAAGATTTTGACGATAAAACTGTTTTCATTATGTTTGGAGCATGTTTCTATCATGGTATGCTGATTTTTTAGGGTTTTCATAGAGGTACCTACATTTACAGTTGTTCTCATTCTTATGAAGATTTTAATCATTTTTAATCTTATCTTTATTTTAAAGCTTTGTAACAGTTGAATCTCATAGGTTATAAAATGATTAAGTTGAAATCAACATTATTTAGCTTTCAGTTTCCTAATATTTTTTTTTAATTTATTGTAAACTTTGCTAACATTGCTTATATCTCTTATAAAAAGGTCATGTTATTACTGTTGTTGTTGTACTTTTACTCTTTTTACACTTTTTCTTTTAACAAAAATAAAACACTTTTTGATTCTTTTAAAATTATTAAATTTTTTTATTGATGAGAAATTTATTTTAAACAGTAAAACTTAGTGATTTTTTTTTTTTTGATAAGATTGAAGACCCTTTATTATTTAAGTTGCCATGATAATTCATATGTAATTCTTATTAAATGTTTATAAGCAAATTTAAAATTTGCATTTATTTTATTCACTGTCCTGCAGGAATAGGTACTCCTTGTACTTTATTAAAATATATGCATGAGATAAACCACAATACATAAGATACCTTTTGTTGCTATATATTATATATATATATATATATATATATATATATATATATATATATATATATATATATAAAGGTGTCTCTTACTTTAGAAGTGCATTTAATTGTCACCCCTAAATTTGTTCCATTCACTGAAAAATGCAACATATATAAAGGTGGATAAAAAAATAGACCCTTTTTTTATTTTACAATTAATAGCAAAGCATTAGTTGAATCTTTACAAATTATACACATTTTTATTTTTATCTAAGAATAGTGAAAAATTTTAATTTTAACCAATGATCATTATTTTCAGTCCCCCAATAATGACAAGTGGATCCAATGTCAAGCAGAAAAATGTAGTTTGGAAGTTTTTCAAGATTACTGATAAAAACCAAAGTAAAGCAATATGTCAACTGTGCAATATGCAAGTAGCTAGAGGAGCAAAAGCTGCCTTCTTCACCACAACAAATATGTTGAAAGACTTAAATACAAAGCATCGTAAAGAACTCAAAAAGGAAAGAAGAGATGAAAAGAACACTGCCTATCAACTATTCAATTATAATTAAATGGAAAAATTTGTCAGTGAGTCTTTTAAGCAACAAACCTGACATGAAGTTATTGATCAAAGTAAAACTTGGGATATAGTAAAGCCCCCAAAAATCATAAAATGTACTGGACTGCAATTGACCTGCAAACTTTTTCTGCTGTAGAAGACCTTGGTTTTAAAAACTATTGAACCATATAAGTCCAAATTAACAAATTCCCTCTCAAAAGTATATAAAAAGAAAATATGCAATATATATATATATATATATATATATATATATATATATATATATATATATATATATATATATATATATATATATATGTAAATAAAATAAGAAAGGAGAAAATCAACCCTGCTACTCTTTTATTTCTGACTAGTGATGGCTTGACTGCTAGTTCAGCAAATTTATCCTTTTTAAGGATAACATCTCATTGGATCACTGCAAATTTTGAACAAAAATGCACAGTTTTAAGAATTACTCCATTAAAAGTATTACACACTGCAATAAATATAAATGAATGTATCACAGAGACAGTACAACAATTTAATATTTCTCATAGTAAAATTCATGTTCTCATAAGGGATAATGTGGCTAAAATGGCAGCAGCAGCAGTACCAGCCCAACACGAGTCATTACCTTGTTTTTTACACACCTTGCAGTTGACCATTAATGATGCCATCTTTGTACAAAGGTATGTGAAGAATATGCTTTTCGTTTGTAAACAAATAGTTGGGTACTTCAATCACTCACCTGCAGCTTTTGCAAAGTACCAGGAATACCAGAAAGAAATTAATTCACTAGATCATAAATTTATTCAGGATGTCCAAACAAGATTGGACAAGCAGTACTATATGATGTCCAGAGTATTTGAACAAAAAAATGATCTCATCTCATATTGTAGTGATCATGCAAGATCACATTGTTTAAAATCCAACCAATGGAAGATTTTAAAGAAATTACTGAAAATACTTAATTCATTGATTGTACAAATTTATTAAGTAATAGAGAAGCAAGTTCCTCTTATATTATACCAAACATTAAAGTCATTTACCACTTTTTTTAAAAGGGGAGAAAAGGGCCTTTTTAATGGGTTAGGTTCAATCCTTTCAATATGGAAAACTTCTTTTAATGCTCAATTTAACAGCTGCTTGGAAGACAAAAACCTTATTATAGTAACATATCTCAATCCCAGGTTCAACATTGGTTTCCTTGAAAATAACTACAATGGTCTGCCTAATGACAAGGCTACTGCAGAATAGTTCACTCAAGATATCTATTCTATAACTGAAGGAAAAACAGACACTTCACCCAAAGTATCACAAGGCATGGAGAATGACTTGTTTGCTATGTCTGAAGACAAAAATGATAATGATAGTGACTTTAATTTCACTTTTACGAAGTGCCTCACCAAATTAAAGAAAAAAGTGATGAAGGAAAAGGGGAGCCAATGTGTACAAGAATACAGGATAAAGCAGTCAGTGAAACAAAGAAATATATTTATTAAAACATGAAATGCCAAAATATATTGCATTAAAAAATATAAAAAATGATGAAGTTTTTCAGTGGTGGAAATCAAATAAAAATGAATTTTCCATCATTGCACTTTTAGCCAGGAAATATCTATCAGCACCTCCACTCTTCTGTTGAAAGTGAACAATTATTTAGTATTTGAGATAATATTTACTTACCAAAAAGAAATCAGCTGAAAGGTGTAACAGGAGAGATAATGTTCTTAGATTATAATTTCAGAATTTTAGGATTTAAATATAAGTAGCTAGGTACTTAAGAAATTGTTCTCTTTATTGTTTAAACTCTTTCCCAATTTTTTTAAAAAAAAAAAAAAAAAAAAAAAAAGAAAAAAGGATATCTAACTTTATTTCATAAGCTTTTGTATTCATTTTTCTACTAAATGTTTTAATAAATGTACTTTGCTCATTAAGTTTCTCAAACCAACAGTAGGGTCTGAAAATAATGAATTTTAATCATTGTAGGTATCAGAATCAGAAATTTAGAACAGTATTGGGAATTGTATCAAAATCGGTAAAACTACTGGTATTGTCTCATCACTACTTTTCACATTCATCATTTTATTTTGGAATGTGGAACCATTATTTTCCCTTCCTATACATGACATTTCCAGTGTCCCTCTTTGCAAGTTCCTGGAACTGTTCTCTCCACATTAACTATACACAGACACTCACAAAGTAAACACCAGCAGTTCTAAATTGTTTATTATTCATGTTAGGAGAATCAAGAACATATATTGGTACTTCCCTACTTACAAACATTTACATTACTAAATTTCAAAGATATATGAGTAAAACTGTCTGCAAATTCAAATTTTGGACACTGAATTATTTTGGAAATTCAGCAGCCATGCAATGAGATGATTTTACAGTTAACTGCTCAACATCATCTATGAACTTGATTCTTTTATTGGTGTGTGTCTATGACAGCACAATATTATTCATGGTTACTTGTTTTTCCCATATATTGCATACATGTTTTTAGAATTTATCCTGTTTAACCCTAGAATACTAACCATCAATTAAAGTTATACCACTAATAGCATGGGTATGTCATACCCAATTTTGAAAATATAAAAAAAAAAAATTAAACATAAATCTTTATTTGAAATATTTTACATGAAGGCACTTCAAACTTTGTACTTTGAGTTAACATTAATAGGAACTGAAAAACATTATTTAGGTAAAAAAAAATTACATACTGAAAATTGTAATTAAAAATAGGAAAGTTTGCGCTGGTACTATATACCTTTGATTAGTGTTCTAGGGTTAACAACATGCCACCATTGTTTAAGAAATTATTATTTATACGATACTTTGAGGCCTTGTTAAAATGCTTATAATTCAAAGATATTATACTGCAGTATCTTTAATTAGTAATTTCTTTTTAACCTCATTTGCCTATGTGGTAAGCAGTAGCAATGTAAATTGTTCAGACTGAGCAGCAAAACTTCAAAAAGAGTGACAAGGTGAAAAATGTGTAAAAAAATAAATTAGCAGGCTTTATTGATAAGGAGATTACCAGTTAAGGAATGTATAAATAATTATAACTTTTTTTTTTTTTTTAGTAATCAACCGAAATCAGCCATTTAATCTGTATAAACAATCAACTCAGATAAAATACATAAACTGTAAAACCTATTGTTACCAATAGATAGAACCAAATACTTCCACAGTGAATCTTTGCAATTTAAGAATAAAACAACTTCAGCACAATGCTTTCAGAATGGAACAACTTTGACACAATACTTACAAAGTGTATCCTATTTCACATCAAAATATACTGTGTGAATTTTCCTTAAGTAACATCTATACAAGCAAGCAAGGAACATTTTAACATAAAAAAGAAAAAAAAACAAAACAAACTTTGGGACCTATCTTGTCCATGAGTAGGTAAGTAGGACTGTATTCTTGCAAATGAATAGTCTCATTTGTGAAAGGTAAGAAAAATAAACATGCACACAAAATTGCAGCCTGCTTTGTGACCTAGATATTAACATATTTCCCCACTGGTAAAGAGCCAAGATTCTTAATGATGAGTTTGAAGGTAAGTAAACCCTCCTCACTTGAAAGATTAATATAATAATTATCTCCCTACCCACCTGTATTCACCACAGCACTATCTGACCTTGAGTTAGATAAAGCTCAGCATTACAAATATTAAGAAATTATATTTTGTATGGCTGAAATACTTATTAATTTTTTTTTTCTTTAACTAAATGCAGAAGTTAAAACACCAATTTCTGTTTGGGACAGACAAGATAACATGCCATAGAACAGTATCAAAATGATAATATCACTGTATACAATGGAAATTTGCAAATTTACATTGGCAATGTCACTAATAGTGAACATTTCAATCTATATCTTAAGATATTTCAAATATTTTAACACAATTATGTACATCAGATCATCTGTTGTACATATTAGTTGATTTAGATAAAAAATACAACCCTTCAATCTGGAAAAAAAAAGATTTTATATTTTCATAGTTTGTTTAATGCTGATTTTCAAGATTTGGAAAATTGATGCAACAATTTTCCTCCAATCATTTTTGCTTATTTAGCCTTATGCAAGACTAGGTGTATAAATATTAAGAGAGTGTTTGTTCCCTACCTCCAAGCATAATTAAAAACAGCTTTAAATCAATCTTTGTTGTTTCAAACTTAGACTGATTCAGATAATTTTCCCCAAGAAACCACCTTTATTATAGAAAAAAAACAAGTTTATCTTTTTATCACTTCACCCCAAACAAGGCAATAGAGCCACTAAAATGAAAGAATATGAGAAAAAGAAAAACATTATTAAGGAGAAAAAACAATAAATGAAAAAGAATTAAGTCAAACAATAACGATTGACATTGCATATAAATCTTTGAAAACCAAATTTGACTGGAAAACAAGAAGGTAGAAGAGAGTTCCACAAGAAAGAAATACGAGAGAAGAAACTGTTAGCATAGAACTTGCAGTTATATCTCACAATTTCAACTATAAAATGATGGGACCTAGCTGCCAATCTAGTATTGCACTTAAATTTGTAAAGTCAAGGTACCAAAGAGGAAAGTTCGTAAAAACAGATACCATGTAAATATTTATAGAAAAGTACAGGGAAGCTATGTTACAGCAGTGGGAAAGTGACCGAAGCAGAGATGCCAGAACTGATAACATTTTTTTTTTCTTAATTTTATCAAGAATCTCTAGATACATAGCAGAAGCACCAGACCAAATATGGCAACAATATTCAATGCGTGGACGAATGGCAGACATCTATTACATTTATGTAGAACATATTTTAACAGTATTGTAATTCATAGTATTTTTTTTTTAAATCCAACATTATTTCTTACTATAAACATTATTTTTAGTGGGTACATTTTTACTGATGTGCTCCCCAGCCTTCTTCAGGTGTCTGTTGATCAGATTAACCTTCAGGGAATTTGAAACTGAATCCTTTAATTTACAAGAGTAGATATTTTTTCATTACCTCATCCATGTTTAGAGATATCTAGTTTTAGCTTTTAATACTGTTCAGTTATTGCTCACTATTTCCACAGAGTTCAAGCCTGCACTACCTAGTCCAGAGATTGAACTCATAATTACTATGTCATTAATGTAAATAATATAAATGATGATTCCAGAAATTCAGACAAAATGTCTTAAATAAGTTCCTTTTAAAATTAAAATGGAACAAAAACTGAAAAGCTTTTCATGTTGAAGACAGAGAAAATTAATCTTATAGTATATTATCATATTTAAAAGCGTGAAAAGCAAAAATAATTAAAGATAGACAATAATTTAATTAGGGCAGTCTAATTAGGTCAAGTGCTTCACACATTTATTTTGGTCAATCATCAATAAAGTAACATCATTAATTCTTAAGAGACTGTGAGATGCTTATAACTAATCATAATTAGTCAAAAAGGTAAAATTTCTGGGGCGTATCTATATGGGGAATCTAATTTGTTGGGAGTCAAGTATTTTATCACAGAACAGAAATTGAAATGTCACTCTTTAAGTAAGAAAATCAATTTGTTTATACCTGAGTATACTTAGCTAAAACTTAGTATACTTGCAGCCAGTTCATGTACTGATAAAAAACAAAAAGATATCAATAATATAAAATATGCTCTGTGTATCCAATTTAAGATTTCTCAATGATTCTTCTAATAAGAATTTCTCAAATTCCACATATCCCAAATGGGAGCAATCATTCAGATCACTTTGAGAAACATTTTTATATGTATTTAATAAGCTTAGGTTAATCTGTGGAGTATCCAATGTGGATTTAACTCTCTCCAAAATAAATGATTTGCTAGACTTACTCCAAGGATGAAGTAGCAAAAACAGTTTTGACATAAATTTTGACAGATATAAAAAAAAGCTGATTGAAAGCAACTAAGTATGAAATATTAATAGACCAAGTCAGACAAATAAGAGATAATTTATTTACAAAGCTTTGATACATATGGCACAAGGCCAGTTTTGGGGTACCCGGTAAGAGTTGAACTCAGTATAATAGTCTACAAGACTAGCTCACTAACCATTACACTAGGTGTTCAAGATATCAACTAAGTACAGCTTAGTCTGGCACAAGGCCACATAAATAAGACACTCTTAAGAAATGAATACAATATTTGCATATTATTTGATCAATCTAGCTTGTTAACCCTCATTTTATGTTAGGTACCTAAATATAAAGTAAATTTAGCTAAAAGTCATAAAATCATTAAGTATAGAGTACATTGCAATATTAATAGTCTGTGAGATTAGCTCATTAATCAATGTCCCCTGGTGAGTTACCCAAGCAACCTTTTCATATGTTCACAGAGCTCTTTGCTTTGTCAGATTTTCTGTTGTCTTTACTCTATTACTGCAGTTCAATAACAATAATAGAGACAACAAAAATGGAGAGAACTTAGAAATGAAATTAATCTTCAATGTCTTAATGAAGACACAAAAGACTAATTTGATTTTAAAGCATTTTTTGTTGTTGTTGCCTCCAAGGGCAGTGATAAGAAAAACAAAACCTTACACACACTCATATGTATTCCAGAAGATTCGAGGGTTTTTTTTAGGAGAGGCATTTATAACTGTCCTAGATTATTCTAATTTTAGTATATCATTACTATACATCTAATAAGCTGACCTGCCAACTTTTTTTTTTATTCCAGATTGAAGGAGATGACTGCAACAGCTCTTTGAACACCCTACTAAACACTGCTTGTGACTAACTAGTTTGCAGAATGCAGTCAGGATTTGAAGCTCACTATGTAATAAAGTTTTGTGTTAAACTAGGCAAAAATGTTACAGAAACTTATAAAATGTTGCAGGCTGCTTATGGATTGATGTTTTTTGCTGACACAAGAAATTCAAGGACAGTAAAGAGGAAGTCATTAAAACATTAGAGCTGGTTAAGAAAATTTGCAATTTTCTGGATGATGATCATTGTGTGTCTACAAAGACAAACATACAGTTATAAATTGATTTTCTTACTTAATGAGCAACATTTCAATTTCTCTTCTACAATAAAATATTTGACTCCTAACAAATTAGATTATAATATATATTATATATATATATATATATATATATATATATATATATATATGCACCAGAAATTTTACCTTTTGACTATTTATAATTAATTACAAGCATCTTATAGTCTTTCAAGAATTGTAACTGTAAACAGAATTATTATTAAAGATCTGAAAATGCACAAAATTTGTTCCTGGGGTGCTCAGTGATTAAAAGAAGGAAAGATATGTTGGTGACAATAAGGAGATGGTTGAGCTCATAACCCCCAATGTAAGAATACTTGAGTTTCTTGTGGCCTGTGATGAAAGCTGAATCTACTGTTATGATCCAGAGTGCCCAACGGAAGCATCCCAATTCCCCCAGACCCAAGAAGGCCAGGTGAAGCAAGTCCACTGGGAAGCTCATAGTCCCCTTTTTCAACAGCATGGACATCATCTATATCCTCTGGGTTCCCTATGACTAGATAGTCAACAAAGAATACTTTGTGGAGGTTTTAATGGAGTCTGAGAAGAGATTTTGTCACAAAAAGACCAGAACTCTTTAACAAATAAAAAGGCTGAAATTTTAATTTCAGGAATTTCATTAAGTAAAAGTAGGAGGGAACATATGTAAAAAAATAAATAAATAAAAATATTTTTACCAAGAAAAAAAAAAAAGAAAAATAACAATTCATTTGTGAATACGCCCCGAAAATTTCATTGAAATCTGACAATTATTTGATTTTTGCAAGAATTTCCAAAACAATGTTTTTTACTGCAAAAAAGATGCTAATTTCCTATCTTAATCTTTGGCCGACCATTGATGCAAGAAAAATTTTGAATGTGCTTGAAAGGATTAAAAAATTTAATAAAATAAAAAATTATTTTAGTCCTTCCTCTTAATAATAACATATTTTGATAATAAAATCTTGTTTTTATCAAGTTTGGGGCCTTTTTCATCATACTATGCTCTTTTTTTAGCAAAACATTGGAGGTACCTATTTCAGCCATTATAAAAGGATATATTTAAGGAATAAAGACTGTATTTGTTGGAAATTTCTTTCTTTGAACAGAGCAAAACAACTTTACAAAGTCTACAATATGCGTGCGTACACGTGTTTATGAAATTAGATCAATAAATTCATAGCTTGATCCAGTTATCTGAAATTTTCACTGCGTAAAGTTTGATCTATAAAAAAAATACGTTTAATATAGTCTTTTTTGTCAATGCACTTATCCCAATGATCTTTTTTTTTAATCATTTTATCCCAATTTCAATCAGCCAAATGACCAGCTCTAGTCATAGGGTTGCTGTACAGAAGAGCACTTGACCAGCTCTGTCCATATGGCTCAGTTGCATGCCAATGTCAGAATCTCTGAATGATCTTCCAGTCCACTCAGCACTATCTCTTCTTTCTTTCAAAGGTGGAACTTTGTAGGATAGCAGTAAAAAGATTGAGAGCTCTTTGACATGTTTAGAGATACTAAAAGAACTGTAAGTTGTGGAGAGCTATGATTACCAACATAATGAAAGGACATGGCACTTGGAGTCATTGCAGTTATTTCTTAACTATAACATAAATTATAATTACTCTACATGAGAGAGTACAGAAAAGTTCTTACTCAACTCACAAGCCCTTACCACAAAAGTTTGATTTTTTTTTTATCATTTTACCTCAAGTAAGGGAATAAAGCCTTAAGGAACAAGGGAGTTACTGGGAGTGAAAGAGACTCAGAAAGCATTAGTAAGTAGACAGGATAACAAAAGAACAAGATTCAAAAAGGCAGAAAATGATGATTGACATTGCATTCAAAATGTTTGGTCATTTTGTCAGATTTTGGCAAGTTGGTTGAATAAAGAATGCTTAGAGCCCACTTATTGATTATTAAATGTTCATATAACACATAATATCACAGGCAAGATTCATTAAACAAATCCACAACAATTCTAATTCACTCGAATGATTACATACATAATGACATAGAAAATATGAAAACCATCTATTGATTTAAGTAGATGCCAAAATTTCTATCATACATTTAGATATAGCAAATATAATATTAATAATTCAAAAAGTTGATCATTTAATACTTATCTATCTGCTAAAAGACTTATGTAAATACATTAACTTCAGAGGCAAGTCTCAAGGGTAAAATGTTACATTCTCTCCTTTTATCCCAATACATATGAAGAATAATTTGTCATAGTCCCCTCTTGATTTGTGTTGCTGTAAGAAAGAGAAACATGTTACCAGTTTCCACCAGCTCTGACCTTTACTCACCATTGATTCGTTTTCTACAGCTTATCAACTTTTTGCAGGTTATTTAAAGCCAGAAAGTCTTTTTTAGAGTGTCAGAATTTTTTTTTTTGAAATAATAGTTTAGTAATAAAAGTCTTACTACTTAACCCATAGCTGGGAGGAGAAGAAGAGGTGGATTCATACCTTTCCCCAAGGGAAAGGGTGTTTCAACATGTTTACTTGCTATATGGAGGAAATGAGAGTGATTTGACTATGGGAGTCAAATCACCCTCATTTCCTCCATATTCCATTTGTCACAAGGACGTTTAACTCCAACAGCTTTTCTCAAGAACTGCTACTTTATGGAACAGGTTCCTATGTGGATACTTCCCTGAACACTACACTGAATCTCTACAAGTCAAGGGTAAATTGTTATCAATTCACCTTATCTTCATCATTTTCGCTTATATATATATATATATATATATATCACACCTCATTCAGTAACACTACTTCTTGAGTCTTGTATTAATTGAACTTTAGCACTTAAAAAAAATAAAATAAAATAAAACAGCATTAACATTTTAAAGCAGAATTTAATCATTAACTACCAATTTGTTTTCAATTTTCGACCTAAAATTTGTTTTATCAAGCTTTGACAGAAGCTGCATAGTATACATTGAAAATGGGGAAAAATGGTATTGTCAGTGGTCAGGATTTTAATGCAAGCATTATTGATAGAATAAGATTATTATAGGTACAAATATGGATCAATAAGTCTATAACTTAACATCTTAGGTTATAGACTTATTCACTGAATTTTTATCTGACATTTCATTGTATAATGTTCAATCTATGTAATTAATATTTACTATTGACTTAATCTCATTTCTTATGAATGCTCTTATATTGTTATTATTTCATCATAATATTATATTATTTAACATGAACTTATATGCATATTGATGCATCAAAGTAAATGTAAATGCATTAATACAGATTTTACTACAGAAATACACTGAAAATGAAATGGATCATCAGCAGTTAGGAATTAATGCAAGAATTACGGATAATGTAAAGGTATTAAAAATGATTTTACTATGCTTCAATCTATAACTAGTTGTTTATATAACCTATGTAACCTTATGATATCATGGATAAAGTATTTTAAACAAATTCTATTATTTATTTCTGCATGGAACAAGTCCCAAAATCCACGAATGCTAAAACCTCTTATACAAAATGATGAAGTATTTGCATTAACTTGTGCACATAGGCTTCAAATGCCAAAGACTTTAAATTGAGCCTAGAATACTTATTATATTATTTATATATTATAATACTTATTATATTACTTAATAACTTCATTACTGGAATTATGAACAAAAATATTTGGACCATGGCATTCTATATAAAGACCGAGTCATAATGTAGAGAAGGGATGTTGAGAAAATCTCAACCCCCAAAAAAAACTCTGTGAGGGTGCAGGCTGGGGAAATGAGCAAAGGTACTTACCTTAAGTTGCAAAAAAAAATATCTACTTCTGTGACGTAGCTTCTCCATCAGATAATTTACATAGCATAACAAAGGGTTTAAAAAAAGAAAAAAAAAAGAAAAAAAAAAGAAAGGAAGAAACATTTCCTTTATAACCACTTCAGTGATCACAAGTCACAAGACCTTGTAACTATGAAAAATTGGTAAACAGTTTTTAGTCAACCAGAACAACAACCCAGGTAAGTACCTTACTACTCCAATCTGAACTGTCAATTTTTCCACAGGGAGAGAACTGGAAGCTGGTTTTAAAGGTTCCTTGATCCAGTGAGAGCAGCGGGGCATTTTAGTTTCAGTTTGAACTACCTACTACACTAGTGTTGTTGGCTTAAAAAATTCAAAGAAATTTTTCCTTACATTTGGATTATCATTTATCTTATATAATTGAACTAAGTAAAAGATTTATTTATTTTATTTTGAGTTGTCATATTATTTTTTTATGTAGATTGTAAAAACAAACTTTGGGGTCTGTAATTTACTACACAAAAATGGTATTTAGGAATCTTAGTCTTGTTAGTTTGAATTTTAAGCTTCTTATTTTTTTTCACTTAAAGTTTAAGGTTCTTCTCAAAAAAAAAATAAAATAAAATAAAAACAAACAAACATGCTTTGCTTCTCCCAGGTTTTTTTTTTTTTATACACGCTTCTGTTTTAACTGCAAAATTTATTTATATAATTCTTTTATGAGTAATTTGTGCTTTTATTTTAAACATTAAACTATTTTAGTTTAGTTAAAATCTACCATTAAATGTAAAATAGAAGCAAATGTAATATTTTGTATTATGAATGAAAAAAAAAACAAAAAAAACATTTAAGAATGTTTTTACGTAAATTTAATGATATATAATTATAATTAAGTTCTAAATATTTAATTCAGTCTTTTTTTAATATTGTAAAAACGTTGTGAGTGTGAATGAAATTAATCCTGTTGCTCAGTCATTTTTCCAGGGTCTTCTAACTAGAGTTTTTAAAAAGTATGGTAAAAAATTTTAGCTTAGTCACTAACTCAATGTTTTTCTCTTAAAAGTTTATTATTCATTATTTTTGTTAAAAGTTTATACAATGTTCTTGAAAAAAAAAAAAAAAAAAAGCAAAGCAAACAATTACACTTTAAAAAATGAATTCCCTTTTTTATGCCTTATATGTTTGTTTCTAAAAGTTAAAAAAAAACAAAAAACAGAGTATGATTCTTTTTATACCACATTTTCTTTTTGTTATTGATTGAACTCTAATAATTTAATTATTAAAATTAAAGAAAAAAAAATGAATTAATAAATAATATTACATAAAGTTAATGTCTAGTTTTTAACAGATTTAGGTCTTTTCAAAGAAGTTTCTCTATGCTTGTTTTTAATTTTATAGTTCAAAATTTATTAATAAATTACCATTATTACTTCATAAAGTTACTTTAATATTTTTTCTCTAATATTGTTGTTATTCGTAAAGAACAAATACATTCATAGAATCATTTTTTATTAGTTACGTTTTACTTTAAAGGTAAAATAAACAAATATAAATCTTTTAGATAATTTCTTAAATTTTCTGTTAAGCTGTAAAATAGAACCAAATGTCATTTTTATTACAAAATTAATGAAAAAGGTATTTAAAAATCTTTTTATGTAAATTTAATGTCATACTAAAATTTATATTTAATTTCATATTCTAATAAATGTGGTGAACAAAATATTAACCCTACTGCTGCTTGCTGTTCAGTCATTTTTCCAGGTTCTTCTAAAGTATTTATTTATTTACTCGAGTACAAAACTAACTTTTGAGACAAGAAGGTTGAGATTAAAATGCACTGTGGTGAATTGCCCATCATGAGGCATTGCTCCAAAAATAGCCAAAGCCCTCTACTCTTGTCATTCCCCTTGTGTGGCAACTCAGGCACCCTAGCTCCCCCCTCCCCCTTTAAATCAAGGAGGCGGTGTTGCCTGGAGGAGTAGCACTCTGGGAGAGAACCAGGCAATAACTGATCTCACATTGACAAGTGTCAGAAATTTAGATACTTAACTTGATAATTAAAAGATTACATAATATTTTGAAAACCATTATTAACAATATTAACAAAACCAATATAAAAAAAAAATGGACTTAAAAAGTAAATTTTCAGGTTTAAGGCAACTCTCTAAAATTTGTTTTTAGCTTAATGGTATGGGGGAGGTAAAAGTTGAAATTAATAGTATAATTAATTTAGCATGAAAAGTTACCCCTAAATTGAAGCAGTAAAAGAAATAATTGTGCTTAAGAAGCTTAATCTATCATTTCAGATATTACCTAGTTTCCAGCAATACTCCGGAAATGTTGTTGCATGCAAAACAAATTACAGAAGCCATCAAGTCGAAATCGTGTGTGAGATAAATAAAATATCAATTCGTTATTCAAAAGACAAAGATGAGAGATGAAATCAGTTTCAAATGCCAATCTGAATGTTACAAACAATACAGTTATTTGTCAACTACATTGGCCTTCAAATTTTGATACCATAGAAGTTCACGGAAAAATGCGTACCAAAACTCCACCATCAGTATGGCCAGGTGTGCAAAAAAAAAAAAAAAAAGAATCAAATACCAACACTCTCTGCTGTCCAAAGGGATATAAAAAAAAAAACCCTCCAGTACTGCTTGAAATCCAATTGATGATGAAATGAATGTTTTTTAAGAATTAAATAAAATCAATTATACAAATTTGAAAGAAAGTCTAATCAACAACAAAAAAGACTATGTCCAGTTGTAGTATTTTTGGCTGAAAATATTTTAACTGTTCAGTTGTCAAAAGTTATCAATGGTATCCCTCTCTTTATGTTGAGAAGTTATAAAAATTCGCAGTTTAAAACCTTTCATTATGAAGTATTATACTAGCAGCCTGTCCAAAAACCATATAAATACAGTTGATACTTGGAAGAAATTATCCAATATTTAAATTCTATGGTTTTTGATCACAAGAAGGATATCTTGAGTTAGCACTTTTCAGCAATGGCACCTTAAATTAAATAATTGAGAAGAAATACATCTTAGATATAGTAATATGTGCTTTTGAGTACTATGCAACATCAGTCATTGTACAATAGACTAAGATATAATTTTCAATTACTATGATTAGCTTCAGAGCGTTTTCAGAAAAAAAAAAAAAAGAAACATAATGCACTTCTCACTCAGTCTGCAGATAAGAATGACACAGCCATCTTCGTAAACAAGATCTTGACATGGTGGAAAATTTTAAATGTTAAATGCCTTCAAATTGATAAATGATGCAATGACTCTATACTAGCTGAAATCAGATCTTTGAATGACAGCTGACTTGATTTTATCATTGAGTTTGGTCAAATGGTTCTTAATATGGCTGGCAGTCAAGGTAATCATATAAAACGATTATCCAAACAAACTGCTATGACATTACACCATATTTGCAATGGAATTGTTAGTCTATGTCAACACCTTTTAGCTACAAGCCATAAATATGTGCTACTTGGGCAATTTACAACTGATCCACTAGAAAAAGAATTTAGTAAACTTCATCAAGGATCAGGTGGTAACTATTTTATAAATGTCCAACAGCACATTGAAAAGCTGCATATTAAGCAGACATCTTTACTTTTAAATCAGAATGTAAATATTGATGCTTTTGATGTTAGACCAGGTCACTAATGTACATCTTCTGATTATAAACTTTGTAAGGAAGGTTCAGAAATATTGGACAATCTGGAAAATTAAGAACCATCTCTTTCTGAAGAAATAAAAATGACTTTCATATGCATAGCTGGATATGTTAAAAGAAATAATAATCAATCCAAGAATATGAAACCTATTCTTATTATGAATAGTATGGAAAATATACCAATTCAATTGACCATGGAAAACTAAAGTTTCATTTTTTGAACATGCAGAGAAAGCATGCTAATCTTTTTGCAAATATAGTTTTGAAAAACTTTTGCAAACATTATACACACAGATCAAATAACCTGCTTTAAAGATTTTGAAACTTTCCTAGAATGATTTTGTTTTATTTGTCTTTATTTCCGAGATAATTGATGCCCTCCAGCCTTTTACATTTACTGCAAAATGAACCCAATAACTTTAATGGAAATTTGAACTGGACTCTTTATTCAATTCCTGGGAGTAGACTGAATAAAGGGTTAAGTGAGACCTGTAAATAGTGTGAATGTTTCGGTTTCAACATTATGTGGATTATATCTTTTACCAGAAATCTTAAGTACCTTTTTGTTTAATATTTATCAGTGTCAACAACAAAAAAGACATTTTCATTTATTTAACTTTCAACACATCCTATTATTGTCAGGTTTGGGTCAAAATGTTATTGTTAAGTATTTTCAAAAAAAGTCAACATTTCTTCCAGAATTTCTGAAAATCAAGCATTTTTCAATAGGCCTTCAGTTCTTGCTTCTCAGTTGTATGAGCAAGCCTGAGGGAGAGGGAAAAATGTACAAAAGTAAATTTTATCATCAAAATCATTGTGGTATTACTCAGAAGGAAAATGAGATGAATTCCTGATATAAAAATTATTAGTGTAAATAGAATTACATATTTTTTTTTAAATATTAGTGTGGAAAATTGTTTAAGTAAAAAATAAAAAAAAATGATTGAATTTATAATAAAATTTTCAATACGCACAAACAGTAAACAAATAAAACATGAACCCATAATTCTGAAATGAGTGCTGGAGGATTTGTAAAATGGTTCAACTGACTATGCACCGCTTTATTTGTGAAATGCCACGTTTGCACACACATCACTTTGTTTGTGAAATGCCATGGCTGCACATATATTGCATCATTTGTGAAAAGCAGTGGTTGCACATGCATCACTTCATTAGTGAAATGCAGTGGCTAAACATGCGTCATTTGATTTGTGAAATGGCATGGCTGCACATACAGCACTTCATCTGTGAAATATGGCTGGCTACACATTACATTTTCAAATTCGATTTTGTAAGAGTACCTCCTCAGAAATGCTATAATGCAGCCAGCTGTATATATTTGAAAATTACAAATTTTGCATACACAAGACTGACATCTTGGAGCAAAGATTTCCCCCACCTGTCTTTTTTGAAAATCTACAAAATATATCTACAGATATGTACAGACATACTTCTGTTTATAGACAGATATACAGTGAAATGGAAAGTAAACACCTGTCTAACATTTTAATATAACATATATCCATGTTAATTTTCTCTTACAAGAAAAAAAAAAAAAAAAAAAAAAAAAAAGACTTATTCTAATTGACACCAGATTCTAAGCAGGGAAATTAATCAAATTATCTTATAGACAATCTATTTAGAGTGGATCCACAAATTAATTCAGTGTTATTTCTCTACCAGATTACACAATTAGTGTCGAGCTAACAATCACTCAACCATTTAACAAAAGAAGACAGTGTTGTAAGAAATAACAAACATTATTTTTCATTTTTCCTCAATAATTCATCACATTGCATTCTCAATCTCACAAGGAATTTAAAAGACATTTTTTTATTTATAAATTTAAATGGTAAAAAATTAATTGAACACAAATAAATCAAAATAACACTTAATTCTAGTTCAGAGGAATATCTGTTCTTTCTTTTCTTTATTTAAATAGTGCAACAATAATAACTAGAAATACCAGTGAAAACTTCACGACTTTCCTATTTAAAGCTTCTGATGAATCATAATTCTGAAGTTAATGAGTTTGAAAGTTCTATGACTATAAAATAAGCATGAAAATTCCGAGTGCATCATCAAATATTTGAGCTTAACTTTAAAAAAGTACAATAATAAGCATAAATATAAATAGAGATCATTATTCAAAGTAGTTAGATGATACAAATGAAAAGACTAAAAATTGACAAGGTTTTCCATTTCACCAAAGCAGATGTTAAACACATAAGTGTTATTATCTCTATCTTCTTTTTCTTCCTGAAATCAAACAGCATTTCTGATGTGTCTTTTCCATTTTTCCTCACAATCAAAACAGAATAGTTCATTATTTATGAAGTATTGGCATAGTGTAACAGATGTGCTAAGGAACAACCTGAATTATATGATAGCAAATATAACTACTAATATAGTACACTGTTGAACCTTTACCATTGAGTAATAGATAAGTATAAGATATCATTTCTATTCCATATTCTCTCTGCTCTTTCTTCTCTTTGAATATATGAGGGTGTACTGAAAAGTTCTCAGCCTGACCCACTTCCCAAAATCTGAGCATTATTTTGTCACTATATACAAAAATTGTTCTTTAATATTTGTGTTTATTTTTTTTTTTAATTTGTTTCAGACCATTGCCTGAACCATGCCAATGGAAAGTGTGCATTTTTCAAGTGTTGAACTTCAGACCATCGTGAAATTCCTGTTGGATGAGTGGTATGATGCAAAAAAAAAAAAAAAAAAAAAAAAAAGGAGGCAAGAAAGGAAGCTCTCATTGCTACTGAAAAGGGACATTAATAACTACTGTACTTGAGAAACCTATTTTACTGAGAAATTGTTTGAATAAAAAGATTTTATAAATTTCAACCAAAAAGCAGCACTGGCTGCTTGGTCACTGAATGCCAACTGTTTCCTTATAAGGAAACTGCTAATATTACCATTACAAATCAACTAAATATATACAAAGAACATTTTTGTCATCAAAATTATATATATTGTGTGTGTGTGTATGCACAAAAAGGTGTTGAAAAGTTCTCAGCCTACCTAAGAAGGGTTTCCAACGCTTTTATATTTAAATATTTCATATTTTCTAAATTTCAACCAAGAGAAGCACTAAATGCTCACTCAATGAATGCCAAATGTTTCCTTATAAGGAAATGGCTAATATTACCATTACCATATAGTAACAGATACCAATCATACAGGAAGAGGTTATATGCCAACTTCCAGCATGTAGATTTTGAGATTCAAGATGCAGCTTTGCAGGTGTTCAAAAGTGTCAATGACTGAAATTGATCATGTTTAGAACTTAATTTTAGCCAATTAAAAATCTCAAGACTTGAGACAAGATATCAAAGAAATACATTGGATTTATAATTATTGAGCATCTGTCTACATTTCTGAGATGAGGTATTGTAATTATTTTGCCATATATATTCATGTTTCAGCCATTGTATGCTCCAGCCTTCTTCATGTGATTGGAATTTCGAATTGAACCCTTTATTTCGTCCACCAGGGTAGATTGTTCTAGTCCCACCTGCAAGGAGGCAAGAAAGGAAGCTCTCATTGCTACTGAAAAGGGACATTAATAACTACTGTACTTGAGAAACCTATTTTACTGAGAAATTGTTTGAATAAAAAGATTTTATAAATTTCAACCAAAAAGCAGCACTGGCTGCTTGGTCACTGAATGCCAACTGTTTCCTTGTCTCAGTATCAATTATCTCCCTTTAACTCAACTCTCCAAGTTTTTTGTTCACCTTACCTCAGCCATTCAATAGCCAGGTATTGAACTCACAACTATTTGGTCAAGTTACTGGATTCAACCAATGCTTTTATCCACTGGACCATGTGTCCTTGAGGACATCATTGTATGAATTTTTGGGACTTATAAACCTAATGTCTTGGTATCATTTTTTTTTTTTTTTTTTTTTTTTTTTTTTTTTTAATCAGAGCTCATATTGTAATTTTGTTATTATTTTTTTTCTCAAATACTCTATATTACTGGTTCCCATATTGTAATCATTTCTTTACTTGGCCAGCTATATGTACTGATTCCTTAAATCTTCATATTTTTCCAGTGATGTTTTCTATTATTTCAACCTCACCCTACAGGGGATGGTGATCCCCCTTTTCCCTCCATATGTGGTCAGCTACACCTGATTTATCTTAAGGAGCCAGCCTATTTTCTCCTTTACATTTCTTACCACAGCCGCATGGGAAGGTGTACACACAGTCCTTAATTATGTTTTCCTCTATGTAAGGTCTTACTCGGAAGAGGTGTCTGCAAAGTGATGAACCACATTTGAAGGTAATCCTGATGTCATATGGACCACAGAACTTTTGTATTTTTTCTCCAAT
Organism: Acanthosepion pharaonis; assembly: GCA_903632075.3. Taxonomy (NCBI): domain Eukaryota; kingdom Metazoa; phylum Mollusca; class Cephalopoda; order Sepiida; family Sepiidae; genus Acanthosepion; species Acanthosepion pharaonis. The sequence goes on from CAHIKZ030000771.1 coordinate 147,272, forward strand.
TCCAATCATCTGAAGAAGGCTAGAGCATACAATGGCCAAAACATCATAAATATGGCAACAAAGATGAGGACAACAGATATAACAATGTAAATAATTATTGAGCAGTTGGGTATGCAGAATCAAGTCAAGTGGGTGCCTCAATGTTTGAATGCCAATTAGAATATCAAGTGGATACCTACAAGTTGATCGTGCAGCATTTTTAAAGTTCTGATGATAATTTGATACATTGAAACACTGGATCTCATAAGACCACCGAAGTTAAGCAACATCGAGCCTGGTCAATACCTAAATAGGTGATCACTTGGGAATACTAGATGATATAATGGATATTGTCTTGGAATTGGAAAGCAGAAAGAAGAGTTCCAATTCCCGTAAGGTTTGTTATGTTCACTTACATGCAAATACTCTTGGGAAAGGTATGAATCCAGCTCTTCTCCCTCCAGCTATGGGTTATTGAGTAGGACTTGTATCAGTAAATCATTATCTCCAATCTAACAATCTAAAAAAGTATTTTTTGGCTTTAAATAGCATGCAAAAGGTTGATAAACAGTAAAAAACACTGAATCAATGATAATGTGTTATCTTCAGAAGAGCCAAACAATACAGAATACTATTCTAACCTGTGGTGCCAATTAATTAAAAGAGTTATTGAGAAAAAGATAAGTAAAACTGTAGAAAGGTGTTCTCTTTTTGCAAGACAATGCATCTACTCACAAGGCTGGCAAGATGACTGATGTTTTTAAGAATTTAAGTGTAAAGACCATTCTTCCTACTCACCAGATCTTGCCCCCATCTGGTAATTTTATCTTTTCAAATCTTAAAAGAAGATTGGAGGAAATTTTCAAATCCTTCAGAGGTGATGGTAAAACAGTATCCCACAGACCAAATATTAGAATTTTTTTTTTCAAAGAGTTAAAGAAAATGTGCCAACTGTCTTTAATGGGAATATGTGGAATGGCACAGATATTTTACAGCTCTAAATCATTCCCTTTTTGATCAAACCAGAGATTTTCAGCACCCCCTCATAAGCTAAGCTTAGTAAATATCTGTGTGTGTTTTGTTACATAATACTGGTGAGCAGTTAGCTTTGCAGACCATTGCTACTGTGTAGTGAGCTCAATTCTCATTATGTTGCCTACACTTATGACCTTGAACCATACTAAGCTCAATACCAATAATTCTCAAAAAACATCACAAAGTATCAGAGCCATCACCCATCTCTACAGAAAAAATGTTATTTTAATATGCAAGAATAAAAAAAAAATATCAACACCTGAACAGTTGCTTCTTCGCCAAAGCTTGTACCACAATATCAGGTGAGGTGCAATTTGTAGCTTCCAAACAAGCAAATTCTAAAAAGTCTGGCCCAAGAAACCTAATGCATCAGCAGGATGCAAGAAGAGAGAAAGGAGAAGAAAAAAAATACAAACTTGGATCCAATTCGTTCACCATTTTGCCAACCATCAATAATACTGGTGATAGCTCAATGGTAAAAGGCTTGAACTATTCAGTGGGTAATGTTTATGATAAATACATGTTTGGTGAGGTTTGTAAAGATTATAGTCAGGTAAAGAAAAATAAAACAAAATTAGAATATTTATATTTCTTAATAAATCCAAGTATAAACTATAAAAAGGATAGAAAGAAGAAAAAAAGATAGCTGGGTCAAATAAGTATGTCAGTTAATCACAAACAAAACAAACACAGGTTGTTCTATGTGCCTTCAGGTTGTTGGTGATCATGGTTCTCCACAATTTCCTATCCTTTGTAGTAGTTAGTAAGTTCTGTCTATTCACAGTCCTTCCAAATCTGTCTTGCCATTCATTTACACAAGCTTGTTATGTAGGTTAAAACTTTTACTACAAATAGGTGTTGCACCAACAAAAACATTTAAAGAAGTTGTAATAAAAAGAAGAATTTTTTTTAAAAAGAAGTCACCAACTTCAGTGCAAAAGGGAAAAATAAAAGATTCTATGAATTTGGATCCAATTCTGTTACCATTTTTGCCAATCATCAAATATTGATCACAAAGAACTTTATTATCTAATTCAAAAGCTTCAATAGAAGATTTTGTATTAATTACATAATAAAGTTTAAAAAGTGCAGGCTAGTTGAGGTTTAAGATTAGAGTTAACCAAAGAATAACAAGTGGACTATTCTTAAAACTGAATTATTTCATGATGTAAAATTAAAGCTTATGGAGCTTTAAATGGTAAAGATGCTCCTAAAAAAAATCACATAGGCTATACTTATCTTCTATTCTGTACTATTTACATTAATTCCTGACATACCCATTTCCTTGATTTTCAAGGCATTTCTATAGTAAAACTTATTAGCAATACATAAATCCTTATTCTCATAGTAAAACATGCTATAACATCCGATTACTGACAATCCCTTTCTTTCTGGTTTTCAATGAATTTCATTATATAATGAGTGATGCATAAAGTATACTGGGTTCTCTCTTTGGTTGACATACCAAAATGATTACTCTGAATTCCAAACTGGAGAAGTCAACTAGAGACCACTCCACAATGTTAACCAAAAGGAATATGTGGAGAGACATGATCACACATATCCTGAAAAAAAAAAAAAAAAAAGGAAAACTCTGAATTTCAAATTGTGGAGACGGAAATGGGAAACCAATCCACTATCTTTCCCAAGAAGTTATGGAAATTCACAGATAACAAAGAAAAGGTATCTGTGGAGAGCTACATCCTGTAAAAACATAGCATTTAAAAATAAATTGAGTAATGCTTGCATTAATTCCAGACTACTAAAAATCCAATTTGCTTGATTTTCTATAAGAAATAATAAAATCATTTACAATACATTTAGATTAATAGTCTTTCACTGCCACTAATGCTTCTACTAACTCCTGACCACTAAACTGACTTTCACCTGATTTTCAACAAATCTTTCTCCCCTGACAGAAATAAAATTTACTTTGAGGGACAGAAAATAACTAAAGTGCCCCAGAAGAATGGTATCATCACATTAAAGTTGGTGGGCAACAAGAAAAAAAAGAAAAGAAGACAACAAAAAGAAAAGAAGACAACAACAAAAAAAAGACAAAAAAAAAAGAAAAAAAAGAAAAAAAAAGAAGAAAAAAAAGAAAAAAAAAAGAAGAAAAAAAAAGAAAAAAAAGAAGAAAAAAAAAGAAAAAAAAAGAAGAAAAAAGAAGAAAAAAAAGAAGAAAAAAAAGAAGAAAAAAAAGAAAAAAAAAAAGAAGAAAAAAAAGAAGAAAAAAAAGAAGAAAAAAAAGAAAAAAAAAAGAAAGACAAAACATTGCCTAGACATACTGGGTTCAAATGCAGTCAGCATTAAAATGGACCCATGGTTATAGTTTAATTTTACTCCCCACCTAACACCAGAATTTGAGGCTTTACTTTACATGTAATCATTTAGTTCCATGTAAGTTTGGACATAATTGTTTAATAACTCCTACGAGTGATAGTATGGGTTATATAAACATCTTGTTGTAATGATAAGTGGCCAATTACAGAATGAGTCATTGATTTATTTTTTCCTTTTTACTAAAGATATATAATATATACCTGAAGATATTTTTACAGTAGACAAAAATCAATTTTAACCCTAGAATACTAACCATCAATTAAAGTTACACCACTACTAACCATGGGTATATCATACCCAATTTTTAAAATATCAAAAATATATTAAATATAAATCTTTATTTGAAATATTTTACATACAGGCACTTCAAACTTTGTACTTTGAGTTAACATTAATAGGAAATAAAAAACATTATTTAGGTAAGAAAATCAGGTACTGAAAATTGTAATTAAAAATAGGAAAATTTACACTGGGTATATTATACCCATGGTTAGTGTTCTAGGGTTAAGCAAAAAGCATTTTCAAATGAAGAGGATAAGCAAAGTTTTGAGAAAGTTTGTTACCAAGTGTCATTCTGCGTTTTTTTTTTGTTTTTTGTTTTATTTTTTTTTATGTACAAATGTTATACTTTTCTACCTAGGATCTGAATGGGAATCTGTAACCAATTCTCCCTCGTCCTTCTCTGCCAAGAACCCTACATAATAATATTAAACAGGAAGGAAGAAGAAAGTAAAGGAAAAGAGTGAGAGGGAGTTGGGGAAAGGTTGAAGATTAAAAGAAAGGAAAAAGATGAAAAGGAAAAAATAGAAAGAGGAGAATAGAATGAAAAGAAAAACAGACTGGCTGGCTATCAAGAGACAATGAATGAATGATTGAAAGGTAGAAATAGAAAGGTGTAAAAAAGTGATGATGCATTAAAAGTTTTTATAGCAAAATGAAACAAATGCGAAAAAGAAGAGAGGATAAAGTAGATGTACATTCCTTATTTGTTTTTCACATAGGAAACCATTACATATTTGTATAACATTTAGATAAAAATATAGACAACAAGGATTATAAAGGAGAGAATGAGAAAATAGAAACAAAGAGAGGGGAGATGGGCTGAGGCATGTGATCAAAGGATAAACTTAGTTGTCAACTCTCATAGAATATTCAGTTTCAATGAGTTACTAACAAAAATTATATTCAACAAATAGTAACTTCCAGTATTGTAGTTAAGTTCATAGATCACATACAAACTGACAATGAAATTGCAACATCCTAAAGGACAATGCTGATTTTGATCAGGGTACAGAATATGCATGTTACAGTGTAGTAAATAGTCTAATAAAATTTAGTCTATGGCCACCTTGTGACACAATGACACTCATACCAATGTACCATCAGTTTGTAAGGTTCAGTGTGATCAAAGATTCCAGTACAAGCAGGTGCCATACTGTAGAAATACATTTGAGCTCATTTTGTTCAAGTTGTTATTCAGAGGGATCAGATTGTGAGCATTTAAAAGGTTGGATGAACATTTTAAAGAATTGTTGTACATGCTAATTCAAATGTAATTCAAGGTTAGCAAAAGTGGTCAAAGGAATATTCCCACACTTGTAAACCAGGTTTAGGATGGCCACACAGCAGAGAGGCTTACCAAGATTAATGCATTGTAAAGCTAGCAGTGATAGACTGTCAGATGCCAATAGCAGAGATCAGAGAAAATGTGAACCCAAGAATGTGAACTGGAAGTAGTTTACTTACAGCAGGATTAAGAGTGTGTGTATGTCTCCAGCTAGATTTTCATTTACACCATGACATCATTTTGTATATCCCTAATAGTAACAAAAGTGGATCATTCAGAGGATCAAATGGAATTCTATAGTATTCACTGATGCAAGGAGACTAACTTCTGACAATATTTATTTGCATGTGTGATCTAGACCTGGAAAAAGAATACTTTCCAGAATGTACTGACTCGCAACACAGCACAGGGTACTATAAGTGACAATTCTCACTCATCTTTGATGTTTGTAAAGGGCAAGCTGAACAACATGTGCATTTAAAACCTTGTTCCAATCTGCTCTGCTGCCATTCCTGCAACAGGAAGGCAATGTACTATTCTACTAGTATAGTATCTTCCAACATGATGCTTTTAATATTCAGAATGTATTAAAAATTGTTTGACAACAATCACTAGATCTATTCCCCATTGAACAAGCATAGGATTACATTAGATTTGTTCAATTCATCCACCTACAAATCTCACTATGTTGTGTCAACAGGTACAAAAGGCATGGAATAAAATAACACAAGATGGTATTCACCATCTATATATAATACAGATAGTGAATATGCATATAAAAGTAGAAGCCTGTTAACACCCAATGAGGATATACAGTATATTAATATGGGGTCTACATACTACTGATAGGTGTCAACAAAACTCTGGAGTCTGGATGCTGAAGATAACATCAATCAGTTAAGTGACAAATTTTTTAATGACATTAATATATATATATATATATATATATATATATATATATATATATATATATATATATATATACACACACACTTGTGCGTGTGTGTTTAAAATAGGATACAGAATCCTGCCAAAGTTTTTAAGAAATTTGACAAATGGAAAACCTTTCATTGAAACTAGATCTGAATATGTGTTTCACGTTTCTATGCTTCATCAGATCCAAAAATGAAAGAAGAAATGTGTGTATGTGTATTTGTGTGTACACTTAAATAATGAATCATAGGACTTTTTCCCTAAGTTGGTGTTTCTCATGATTAAAGAAAGAAAGAAGAAAATGAGTGACTTAAAAAAAAAAAAAAAATAACAGTTAATATTTAAGTATTCACACAAATACATATTTATTTATTCTGTTTTTGGATCTGATGAAGCCTAATCAAATCTAGTTTCAATGAAACATTTTTCTATTTGTCAAATTTCTTATATATTACACACACCCTTATCTCTACATATCTATATAAGAATGCCATTCAAATCTGCAAGGAGGGATAGATAGAGGAGCGACACTCTTAAGGTTAATAATGGGTGTTTATTTTTTTTTTTTACTTTTATTACTGCATGGGTGGCAAGGTAGTTATGAGGAGGTTGTTTCTCCAAATGTCACTCACCCATTCTCTTCCCTATCAAATATTGTGGCATGCCAGTAACCTAGCACAGGAACAATGCATAAAAAAAAGTTAACTGATCATTTTCCAAAGATAAACTCGATTAAGTGATTGCATAAGAGGTGAAGGAAAGTCCACCATCCAATCCACTTTACAAAATATCATTAAGTGACTAAACATCAGAATTTTTTTTTTTTTAAATCTCTTTTTGGTTGGGCCAAAAACTATTCTGTATTTCTTGTTTGGTTACACATATTTCATTAATAACAATAAAAAGATTTTTTTTTAAGAATTTTTTTTTAATTGTTCTCATTTTCTAACAATTTTGGCAGAAATGCCTCCCACATAATGGTAAGACATTAGCTAGATGAAGGCATCATTGCACTAATATCTTACCATTATGCAAGAGGTATTTCTGCCACACCCTGTATTTTGTTTAGTATTTCCAGATTATGAACATATTTCCTGAAACTGTTTCTTCAAATGCCTTTGGTAATCTTCAGGGAGTAAGGTTGTTTTTAATCAAGACAAAATTTTGCTTTCTTTCACACACCATATTTTGATAATTTTAATTGGGCTATATACCTTATTGGTGAAATTGAAATGTTTATCATATCAGGTATTATAACTTATATTCAGTTAGATATTCATTTACTCATGGATGCTAATCCAATGTGTGTGTGTAATACACAAGGCACTATTCAAAACGAGGACCTTTAAGGTGCAAAATGGCTTCCTCAACAGAACAATGAAAATGAGGTTTCTTCTTTCTTGGTGCAGTCATTTCAAGTGATATATATGCCATTAGATAATATTGTCAATAGCCACTGAATTTTCAGAGATCCAATAAGTTAGTAATAATAACAAAAAAAAAATCTGTAGATTACTTAAAATAGTCAAATAATGCCAATTCTAGCACAAGATTACATTATTTGATCTACCAATAAAACAAACTGTCTTAGAAAGACACAAAAAGAAAATACTAATCATCACTTTGTAACAGGTGCTCTTTTGTAATGCGCCATATTTTATCGCATTTATCTCAGGTTATAGATATACAAATGTATATTACTAAGCGGATGTAATTTGTACATTTATGAAATGAAAAGCATCAAGTTATTAAATGTACCCAATTTGCTTTTATCAGACAAGAATATTTTTCAGAATCACATTTTTTTAATATATATAATCAAGTAATGCATTTAAGGAAATATAGAAATAAAAATACTTCCTAATTAATCATCAGAAAGTGGTGAGGAAAGTAAGACCAAAAATATCTTGCCACATCAACATCTAAATGTGCTATATAACAGCAAGCATTAGAAATGATTTTCATCCTCTACTTTTGCCTAAACAGAAACTGCTTATCAAAAATGATTGAGAAAATTATAGTTATTCCAAAATACTTTAAAAAATCCATCTTCCTTTTACCTCAAAAGCTACCAAGAGATGCATATTCTTAATGGTTTAATTCGATAACTAGATAATATAAGTTTTGTATAAAATAATGATATCTAAACATTTAAAAACACCAAAATCTAAACGAGTCAAATGTGTTGGTAAGTATATAGCAAACAAATCTGTAACCAGTTAAACATTGTACATAAAGCCATGGGATTTATAACTACTACAGACTTATATCCAAGTGACCCTTATAAAAAAATGGTTATCTTAGTAAAAAGTTACCAACTTTTGAATAAACTTGTATTAATGGATGTTACTGAACTGGCACTTGGATGTATTCAGAGCCAGAAAAGGTGAGTGTTTAAGGTAAAAAGAGTAAAAACCTCTGCAGAGTGACAGGTGATATTTGTACAATGGTCATTAATTATGCAAAGAAGCAGAAGATACCAAAAGAACAGAACCAACTGATGAATATTAGATTTAAAAAAAAAAAAAAAAAAGTACTTGATTTAAAGACGAAGACATTAAAGAAAAAAATATTGAGTTTTTTTGTTTTTTTTAATTAAAATAATTTCTGTTGCAAAGACTGGTTAGTGAAAGATTTAACATTTTATATAGACACAAGAGAACGGTAAATTAAGGCCATGCTACGATGTAAATATACAGAAGTCAAAGTAATGACCAAAAGGACGAAACAGTTTTAAAATCAAGAAAAAAATTTGCCAATTTTCCAAATAGTAAATATGAAATATGCTTACCTTCACCAAGAAGAAACTAATATTTTCTGTGTGCGCACACATTTTTCTTTAAAAATATGTAGCAGCTGTCCAAATGGCAGGAAAGATAGAGAATAGTACATAATAAAGGAGAATTTTTCCAGAAAATTAACACTTATATGGGTCACAGTTGCAATTGTAAATTTTTTTTTTTTTTAAATTTAAGATATATAGAGAACAAGTCCTTATGTTAGCGACGTGAAATACTGCAGACAAAACAGCAGAATTGAATTGCTACCTTCATTACCATGATTAAAAACGGACACAAAGTTCAGAAGACAAGGTCATATATCAGTAACACTTGTAGAATGCAAAAATTTTCCATTTAAAAGGCTTGTGATTTCAGCATAGTACTGACCAAATTAACTCACTATTTAGGCTAGTTTTATATATTTTTATTTTATACAGTACAAGGCAAAAAGAAAATATTAAGAGGAAATGTGTAGTGAACCTACCTGCCTTGAAAATCAGCATTCAAAATCCAGGGTATGAACATCAACACCTGGCATTGTTATACAATTATCAGTCACAAGGCAGGCTAGAACCTAATAATACACTTCTCACTCTTAATTCATAGTCTTATTTAAATCTAGAATCTAGATATTGTTTATTTTTCAACCTTAGCCATATTTTTTTATTCAAAGGTTGTTTATAAAATGCAAGCAAACAAATCTTTTAATTCATAAAGCATAGAAAATATAAAAATATCAAGGGTGTTGCTGCTCCACTCAACGAAACATCAATTACTAAGTTAAGAATAGTTTTGGCATAAGGCCACAAGTGTGTGGCACATAGTGAGGATCAAATTCAGTAATGATCTTTCATACTGGTTTGTTAACCATTATTTCATCATGAAGCACTCATGTACATTTACAAATATTTAAGATTAGCTTAAGCTGACATAAGGCCTCAAGTGTGGAGCACTCAATAAGAAACACACTAATCTGTGAGATTAGCTTTTTATTATGTTACAGTAGGCACCATTCCATACTAAGCTAATTTGGTCACAAGGCAAAAGTAGTGAGCACCCTGAGAGTATTTATAATCTGCTAAACCAGCTTGTTGACCATTACAACATAAGTATAATTTATCATCTTCATCGTGGGGAAGAAATACTGAACATAAGATATAGATAAAGATAAAACCCCCAAAAATGTTGGTGGACTCCCCCCCCCCGCCACTGATTAACTCATCACACTATACACCTAAATTTTCCAAATAGGGAAATGTCCGAAAGCAAATACAAAAGCTGAATTTAAAATTTTAAAATAATAATAATAATACAAAGAAACAAACTGAAAATTAAAAATGCTGATCCCTAAGAAAAAAAAAAAGGAAGTGTGACGACACTGCAGCAGGTCTGAGAAATGGTGCAATATTATTGGTGAGAAAAAATACAAGAATAAAAATCACAATAAAGATACAGCTAATCTGTTACATAGAACCCTGTAGTCATTGTAAATTTGTCCCTCAAAAGAGAAAAAAAAATAGACACACACACATACATATATAAAGTGTATGCTTATTGAGATATCATCTACCTAATAGCATTTCAACTTGTAGCCAAGGCAGTAATAGTAGTAGTTGTACCATTAATGTCATTCCCTACTAGTAATAACATTAGTAAGCAATAGCAAATATTGACTCCATCAATGAACAGAGAATTTCAACAGACAGCCAAGTACAAGAATATTGGAAAGGCGAGGAGGTTGAGGAAAAGGGGTGAAAAATTACACTAGGCAAGTTAACTGACCTTCATTTAAAGATGCGCATAGTACAGCATGGGAGTATATTATATATATATATATATATATATCAGAACAATGTTAGGCAAATTAAAATTTTTCCATTTTGTCATTAATTTGGCTAACATAGTACAGTATATAATATATACTTGCATTGTCTCGTTATTGTTGATATGGTTTCAGCTTTAGAAAAAAGTTCCAAAAGTAAAATTTGTTGCAAAGAAAAGAAAAACAATCTAGAAGTATAAAGAGAAAAGAAGAAAAACAATCTAGAAGTATAAAGAGAAAAGAAGAAAAACAATCTAGAAGTATAAAGAGAAAAGAAGAAAAACAATCTAGAAGTATAAAGAGAAAAGAAGAAAAACAATCTAGAAGTATAAAGAGAAAAGAAGAAAAAAATCTGCAAATGATGGAGAGAAGAAGAAAAAAATCTGCAAATGATGGAGAGAAGAAGAAAAAATCTGCAAATGATGGAGAGAAGAAAAAAAATCTGCATCTGATGAAGAGAAGAAGAAAAAAACAAATGATAGAAGAAAAAAAATCTGCAAATGATGGAGAGAAGAAGAAAAAAATCTGCAAATGATGGAGAGAAGAAGATGGAGAGAAGAAAAAAAATCTGCAAATGATGGAGAGAAGAAGAAAAAAAATCTGCAAATGATGGAGAGAAGAAGAAAAAAAATCTGCAAATGATGGAGAGAAGAAGAAAAAAATCTGCAAATGATGGAGAGAAGAAGAAAAAAATCTGCAAATGATGGAGAGAAGAAGAAAAAAATCTGCAAATGATGGAGAGAAGAAGAAAAAAATCTGCAAATGATGGAGAGAAGAAGAAAAAAATCTGCAAATGATGGAGAAAAAATCTGCAAAAGAAGAAGAAAAAATCTGCAAATGATGGAGAGAAGAAGAAAAAAAATCTGCAAATGATGGAGAGAAGAAGAAAAAAATCTGCAAATGATGGAGAGAAGAAGAAAAAAATCTGCAAATGATGGAGAGAAGAAGAAAAAAATCTGCAAATGATGGAGAGAAGATGAAGAAATCTGGAAATGATGGAAAGATGAAGAAATCTGGAAATGATGGAAAGATGAAGAAATCTGGAAATGATGGAAAGATGAAGAAATCTGGAAATGATGGAGAGAAGAGGAAAAAAATAAAGATTTCATATTACCCTATCTAGGAAAGGGTGAAAAATGGTGTAAGGGCCCAAAGAAAACAAAAGTGAATTTGAATTATTTTTGTAATAAGTTTTGAGAGTTATTTTCAAATAGCCATATGGTTCATAACTGAAGAAAATGTTAAGAAAAAAAAAAAAGATACATAAAAATGAAAATCTACAAAATCCTCTAAAATCTCCAAACCAGGCTTCTGCGTCTTTCTACTTACCAACCCGACAGGGAGAGAAAAACAATTACACAATGACTCCAATAAAAAGAAGTATTAATTGCTTTAATTTAACTTTAATTTGCATCCTTAAAGGAAAGGGTTTTGTTTTCTCAATAATTTTTTTTTTTTTTATCATTTTTCACCATTTTTAATCACTTTAATTTTTCTTTGAATTATTTAGAATTATTTCATTTTTTTTTTTTAATACTTTATTTTTATTTATCTATTTTTCAAAATATTTTTCAGTAATTTAAAATTTATTCTTTTATAAAATATTCTTTTCAGATAATTTTTAATTAAATATTTGGAAAATGAATTTAAAAAAAAAATTGAATCTCAATATTATTTAAGATTTTTATTTTATTTTTTTTTAAATTTCGAGATATTATTTGCATAATTCTACCCGCAACTCCCTTGGAATTATCACCTTTTAGTTGTTTTTAAATCATTTACGCCACAACTTTTCCTTTTATATATTAAAAAAAAAAGTTAATACTTCTACAGAGTGTGTGCGTGCGTATAGAGAGATTTTAAAATAGTGCGTATTGTCTTTCTGGCCAAGCAAAAACAAACAAACAAAAAAAAAAAAAAAAACAGACACCTGATTGAAAGGAATGACGTAAACTATTGCACAAGACCGCTATTCGCGTCGCTCACTCATCATAATCCGAAAAACAGACGGCGGCGGCAGAGACAGCTTTTGCTTCTGCCGTCGTCGGTCAGTCGTATTTGTTTGGGTGTCGTGACAGTTCTCATTCCACGATTTTATTGCATTCTTGTGAGATAATTCTTGCTTGACATTGTTAAAACTAAAAGCGAAAAAAAAAAAAAAAAAAAAAAAAAATTGCTTACTTTTTTTCCAATAAAATAACGCCATTAGGGAGGGGAAATAGATGTGATTAATTTTATTGGAAAACAAAAAACAAAAAACAAAAAAAAAAAAAAAAAGTGAAAATTATTTTTGCATTGAAAAATTTTACTTTTTGGCATGTGTCGGGGAAAATTTTTTTTTTTTTTTAAAGTCTACTTTTCCAGAACAGTCTCGGTCAATCTGACACAACTATATTCTACAATAATACTTAAGTTACTAATATCTATTTCAACACCTTTTTAGCATCTCCCCTGTACCTCTGTTCTGTTTCACCTTGCACAGAAAAGTAAAATTTTTAATGGACTTCATATCGCATTCTTTTTCAAGTCTTTGTCTCGTCGTAAAAATGAAATAAACGGGGAAAATAACCGAAAATATTTAATTTCTCAAAACTTAGTATCCAGTACTATTTGCGATAGTAAAATAAAAGATAAAATAATCACATGATGGAACACTTCCCTCCTCCATAAGCAATGTTGATCAGTCGGCATTATCTGTAGCAAAATTAATATTCATTTTTTTTCCCTATGAAAATCGGAAATTTTACATTTGTTCACAAAGATCTTGTACGACTGTCCAAAAATGAAACATATTCGCAATATAAGGCAGATTAAAAACAAAAACAAAACAAAAACACTGAAGTTACTAAGACCAGACTAGACACCAAGACGGCAGATTCCAACAGACATGTGGAAATAAACCCGATGACAGGGAAAGAAAAATAAAACAGAAATTGACAAACATCGGCACGGAACAAATAGTTAATCGGTAAAAACACAGGTACTTAACAGAATATATACGTAATTATACAATCTGGATTTAATATATAATTATTTTTCGTATAAAAAAAAGGTAATACTTAATTATATGTTTTCAGACTGGATAACAAACAGTAACACCTGTCGTCACTTTTTCTTCATTGCCGAATAAAAAGAGAAAAAAATCATCACAAGGTTTTGCTTTCTCAAGTATTTGCTTATTATTATACTTTTTTACCTGTTAGTTAATATAAAGGGATTATTTAGCCCCTTTTTACTACCCGTTTTAATCAGCTAGCGAGCCCTTTCTACATAATTTTCCGTTTTTCGTTCTTTAAGAGAATTCGAGGGAAACGGGTAGCAGAACCCTCATTTTTTTCTCAAGATGTCTATTCATTTCTTTATCTTTTTGTTTTCCTTAAACTTTTTAAATTTGTTCTTAAATTTATTAATTAAGATATAAGAAACTTCCACAATGTTAAGAAAAAATGTATGAAAACAAAGCCATTGTAAGAAGAAAGATAAGGTGTTTTTTACTAACCTCCATCCATAAAGGCAGACAGCAAAGTATTGCGTTTTTCATAACATTTCCGACTTGGTATTTCTTCAACCTGACTAACAGCATTTTTTTTTTCGAGTAACAATTAATTACGAACATGTGATGAACGGACACTTTTTTTTTTTTTTTTTTTTTTTTTTTTTTGCAGGTTTAAATAAATTAGAATAATTCTTTTTAAAGGAAGAACAATATTAAGTAACGTATTTGTTTTTGTAACAGCTATAAAGTCGTTGGGTTGTTGGAGTGTGTGCAACAATTATAATAATATTCGTGGCTCACACACGAAATACTTCTTTTTAAACGATGACATGTTGCAAAGCAAAGTTTGCAATAATGGTGACTACTTTTTCCGATATAGAAGCTTTTTAAAAAAAAATCTTACAATCCAGTTGAGTAGAAGTAATTAGTTTTACAGTACACTATATACCAGTAGCGTTGATCAGTAACAGCAAGAAGAGATGGCTTGTTTGTGGTACCGAATACTAGTAACATTGCAACTGTTACCAACTTGTATAAATTGCGCACAAGGGTAATTCTGGACTTACTCGAATTATTAGTTAGTGACTACTAGTGAATGGTGTGTACAGTGTAACTGTAAGGGTTTGGTTGAAAACCAGCATTTTCTACAAAAGGAATTTGTGTGTTTGTGTACAAGTAATTACGCAGTTTGTGTGCGTCGATGTGTATATATTTGCGTACATTGTATACACTTGTGTTGTACTAATAAGGGACAACGAAGAGATAAAAGGGAAAATACCATCTGTGGCAAGAAAGTGAGTAAGTGAAATGATGTTTAACATCCGTTAGTGTTTGTGCATTGATGACAATTCACGCTTCACGTTGAGGTTCAGTAGTAACTGGCCAAGGTCCAACTGGTGCGCAGTATTAAAAAAAAAAAAAAAGAAGAAAAAAAAGTTATTCAATTTTAAAGCACATGGACTGCAACAGACACGATTGCTTTGGGCTGGTGCAGATCTTTCTATATCTATGAAATTTGAATCAGAATTCGTCAGTTTTGATGCCTGATGATTGGCATCGGTTACTATATCGAACGTACAACTATCAGAAACGTGTGCGCCGATCTATATATACATAACATAAAACAATTTACACATTTTAAATAAGCAGACACCGGCTGTCATTTGCACAAAATTTATGCATCAAAGTTAACTCACGCATACACGGTGCTTGCTGCAGTTGAATCGGCTCAACTACAAAACTAGTCGTTGTAGGTAGACACTAGACAGACAGGCAGAAAGACAATATGATGCGCACCGGCTATAGCGTTGAACTTACCATCACACGCACACAACTCACACATACATATTCAAGCTTTATCATATGCATATAGACACACCTAAAAAGCAAGTCACGAGGAAGATGATCAAAGTTTGACAGAAGAAACCTTTTGTTAGGGAAAGGTTTTTTAAACTTAGAGGGAAATAAAAACCTGTCTGTATTAATTGTGGGGGATCATAATTGAACGCGGTTTTATTTTCACATCTTTTGAATGTAGGTTTATACAAAGAGGTTGAAACTAAAACGAAAGGGGGGGGGTTAAAAAAAAAAAGGTGGGTCGGGTAATTTGTATGAAGTCATTTTTCATAAAATATTTTCACCCATACATGAAAACTGAAAAGATACGTTTTTAAAGTGATTTAAATTTAATATGCATTAAGATTCCAGGGTAGAAAGAAATGAACGGTATATAAAAACAACTAAAAAGACATTGAAAAACGAACAAAAATTAATAATTAAATAAATTTTGTTTGATAAGATTAACATTTACACACACACACGTAAAAAAATGAATAAAATAAAACTAAAAGTAACATTGTAATCCAATAAGAGAAGTGTTTTGAAACCTTTTCATTATGAAACATTTTTTATTGTGTAAACGAGTTGCTAGTTAAACTTGAACCGAAAACCTTAGTCATAAAAAACTGTCTTTCTCTTCATACACACGACCATTATACCGAAAATCTCAGATTATCTGACCAGACAGCATTTCCCGTGTCTCACAAGTCATTTCACAGTTCTTGAAATCATGTCACCAGAAAATAACGAACCACATTTTCAGTATTTTTTCTTTCTTTCATAGATGAAGCTACTTTCCGCCTTAGTGATTGAATGTTGTAATTTGCTAAATAAATTTTATGATGTAAAAAAAATTGCAAGTATCAACGTTATTGTTGTTGTTACCCGTAAAGTCAGAAATGTTACGTTTGCTAGAGCAAAAGAATGACAGAATGATCAGGGCTTCTTAGGTAAGAAGAGTTAGTTAGCCACTGGACATCACTAATTAAAGGACAAGTTTTTCTTAAGCTTACAGAGTTCAAATCTTGTCGGCGCTACAAGATTGTTTCAATTATTCCACTACCAGAGAATTTGTGTGATACGAATTAAAGTGAATGAAAGTTTGTTTTTTTTTTAATAGCAAATAGCAAGTTAAAAACGAAGTTTCTCAAATAGTGGTATACTGGTAAAGAGAAGAAAATAAAACGAAAGAGAGAGAAGAGGAACGGGGGGGAAGAGAGAGAGGGGGGAGGAGAGGGGGGAGAAGAGGAACGGGGTGGAGAGAGCGAAGCGACGGGAGAGAGAGAGCGAAGCGACGGCGGTGAGGGAGAGAGAAAGAGGTACGGATGAAGAGGGAGAGGGGACAGACGGGGAGACGCAACGAGGGGGGAGAGGGGACGGACGGGGAGACATGACGAGTGGGGAGAGGGGATAGACGAAGAGACGACAAGAGAGGGGGAGGGGACGAACAGAAGAGGGGAGAGGAGGGGACGAACAGAAGAGGGGAGAGGGAGGGGACGAACAGAAGAGGGGAGAGGGAGGGGACGAACAGAAGAGGGGAGAGGGAGGGGACGAACAGAAGAGGGGAGAGGGAGGGGACGAACAGAAGAGGGGAGGGAGGGGACGAACGGAAGAGGGGAGAGGGAGGGGACGGACGGAAGAGGGGAGAGGGAGGGGACGGGACGGACGGAAGAGGGGAGAGGGAGGGGACAGACGGAAGAGGAGAGAGGGAGGGGAGAGACGGAAGAGGAGAGAGGGAGGGAGAGACGGAAGAGGGAGAGGGAGGGGAGAGACGGAAGAGGAGAGAGGGAGGGGGAGAGGAAGAGGAGAGAGGGAGGGGAGAGACGGAAGAGGAGAGAGGGACGGAAGAGACGGAAGAGAGTTAATGGGTGGAAAAAAAAAAAAAAGAGAGAAATAGGGAGGAAATAAAATAATCAGAGAGAGAAACATGGACATGGAGAAAGCACATACTATATAATGTGGAAGAAAGCTTGAAAGAACTCCATTGAACAAATATGATGAAAACATCCCAATGGTAGGTTCTATAAACTTTTTTCTTTCTTGGGGCAATTTGATGGGGAGGATGGAGTTCAGTTTTCACCTTTTCATTAAAACAATTTCTGCCACTTGCACCAACTGAGTGCTTGTATTCTTAAAGTAAACTATATTCAAAGAGAATTATTTCCACTGGGACAAGTTAAATATAAAAAAAAAAAAAAATCTGTAAATGTATTTTTGTACAATGTACACACATTTAACCTGTGTGTGTGTATATTGCTATTGAATAATTGAGATCACTGCAATTTGTCCAAACTGCATGACTAACTATATCCACCTACATTAGATGATCACCTACTCTTATAATACCAATGAATTTAACACAATATTTTATTTGTTTAAATATGACCTAAGAGTAAAAAAGATAGTGTGTGCATGTGTACAAACACATGCACAATTTTTATAATGTGACAAAATCAGAAACGGAAGACAAAATTTACAATCCACAGTGCCAAGTTTGGTAAAGCTCATTATTAATTCAAAATCAGGGCATTTTCAAAAATATTGAGAGAACATTCAAGGATCCATAATGACAAAAAAAAAAAAAAAAAATTTCTAGATGATGAACATGAAATAGGTCACCAGTCAATAGTGATATCCACATAAAACCTCATTTAATAATTTTGATTACTAATGCAGCGGTAAATTTATAAACAACAGATTATTCAAATCTAATACACTCGTAACAGGTGTTGCAGTTTGGAATATTGGACTATCAAAAAACAGGAATATTGCGACTTGATTTTTGCAAGCAACACAATAGATTAAGAGAAAGTTGATGTTGTCGGAAGAATGGCAGGCAAAAAGGTGAATCAGTAATCATGAAATCAAGTGCTGGTTAGAAATATTTTTAATAAACAGTTTATCTTTTGGGATCCACAGACATTTTGGCAGAAAACCTGCACTAAAGAAAAAACATTGTGGTAATTGTTTTAGATGCACAGACAGTAAAGAAAAATATAGATGGAAACAAAATACACACACAAAACCTTATAGAAACAAGACTTAGTATTGCTGACTAAAATTATTCAGTTTTTTAAATACTGTAAGAGAGAGAAACAGATGAGGAAGGGAGACAATGTGGGGAAAGAAAACAGGAGGAAAAGAGAGTGAGGGAGAGAGACAAACAAGATGGGGAACAGAGAGAGGTACAGGAGAAGAATGATAGAGAGCGGTACAGAAGAAGAGGGAGAGAGAGGGAACAGAGAGAGAGGAAAGGAGGAGACAGGAGAAGAATGATAGAGAGCAGGAGGTACAGAAGAAGAACGGAGGACAGAGAGGGGAGAGAGAGGAGCGACAGGAGAGAGGGGGAGACACAAATTGGAGGAAGGAGACAGAGAGAGACAAATTGGAGGAACGGAGAGACAGAGAGAGACGCACAAATTGGAGGAACGGAGAGACAGAGAGAGACGCACAAATTGGAGGAACGGAGAGACAGAGAGAGACGCACAAATTGGAGGAACGGAGAGACAGAGAGAGACGCACAAATTGGAGGAACGGAGAGACAGAGAGAGACGCACAAATTGGAGGAACGGAGAGACAGAGAGAGACGCACAAATTGGAGGAACGGAGAGACAGAGAGAGAGACACAAATTGGAGGACAGAGAGAGACAGAACGGAGAGACAGAGAGAGCACAAATTGGAGGAACGGAGAGACAGAGAGACGCACAAATTGGACGGAGAGACAGAGAGAGACGCACAAATTGGAGGAACGGAGAGACAGAGAGAGACGCACAGGGTAGAGTAATAGAGGCGAGTAAGAGATGAACAAGGCAAGAGGAGAAAGATGTATGAGGTGGCTGAATAGAGGGGAGAGAGAGAGATGTAAAGGTAGAGGAACTGAGAGAGATGTATGGTGTGGGGGACAGAAGAGAGAGGGTGATGCACCAGATAGGAGAACAGAGAGAGAAAGAAAGTGTGAGTGGCAAAAGGTGGATGAATAGCGGGAGCATTTGAGAGAAAGGAACAAGATGGCTCTGAGAAAGAGAGAATTGGTGAGAGAGCACAAGTCAGAGAACAGAGAAAGAGAGAGATGGTAAAGTGTTTGCCTGGTTTTAATATATCCATTCTTGCAGCCTTTTTTACCAACTACACAAACTTCAATTCACATGTTTTTGAATTTGTTTGATATTCTGTGTCATTGACCTGATTGCTGAATCCAACTAGTCTAAAATTTATAGAATTTGGAGCATATTAGCCAGTAACACTAAGAATTTACTACCTATATACCCATTAATTATACTGTTAACCTATCCTTGCTAATTACAATGGAACCTGCCACAAAACTTTTGATTTTGCATTGGAAGACACTTGTCACAAGCAATATTGTGCCACTTACAATTCTTTTTTAGCTTTTCTTTTTTATTTTAGAAACAAGACATTGCAAAAATGTAAGCAAACCTGATTAAATTAATGCCAAATGGGTAGAAGAGAAATACTTTTTCAAATAAAATTGTTATTCATGGAAAGTTTTAATTTTTTTTTTTTTAATGAAGTTAGTATGAACATACTTAAAAATAAAGTATTATATAGATAATATAAAATAATTTAAATATTTCTTTCCATTATTAGCCAGAGATTGTAAGATAATTTAAACTAAAAAATAAAGTGAAGAGGATTTTGACTACCCTATATCTAATAATGTGACTCAGCTGATCATTGGTTGCAAAATGTTAGCTCAAAAAGAATATAAGAGGCGCCATAAGATATGCCTTTACATACATTGGTTATTGTATTGAGAATATGGATACCAAATTTTATTGGTACAAGCATGTGCCTTGAAGAACAACTGAAAGCTCACAATATTTTGGGACGATTTTCAGACAAAATCGGTTTCTAGATAATTTTATGCTAGGTAAAGGAACCAATAACTGTCATATTATTGATGCTGCCATACCAAATGACACAAATATAGCAAACAAGGTAATTGAGAAAATTACATACTTTGAATTGCAAGCTGAGATGTTAAGATTGTAATGCAGAAAGGGAATGTCAAGGTGATACCAGTGGTGATTGGTGCATTAGAACCAATCCTATTAAAACTGTGCGACTTCCTTGATGAGCTTATGGTGGGTGACCAACACATTTGACGTATTGTTTTGTAAAATGTCCTTTTTATGTTCATATAATCATTTGATTCCTTGAGGTTTCTCCTATGTATTTTTGTGACAATTATTACTGCCAATGAAGTAAACTACTCCTCCAGATTTTAAATTACTGTTTTGTTTAGTATTGACTAAGTTTTTTATTCTTTTGGATGTAGTAAAACATAAATGTCTAGAAAGTGCTTTGATCACAATGTCATCTACAGTAAATTTACACCCTGGATCTTACAACATTCCACTATTCCTGGCTGATCTTCTATTATCTTAGTGTCAGATACCTACTAACAAAAGTGAGGGAAATAAAAATAAAAAGACTAAATGAATTCAGCTAAATAAAAAAAATAAATAAATAAAAATAAAATCTAAAAGCCCCCACCATCCCCCATTTGTGCACATGTGTAGTCATAGCAACATTACAAATTTAGTTTGTTGAAGTTCTGAAGGATGAAACATGTCACAAGTAAACATTTTCCACTTTATCATACAATTTCCCTATATATATATATATATATATATAAAATATGCATGTTGGTAAGATATAGGATTTGAATATAGGTGGAAAAGACTTTTATTGATAATGTGTCTCACCTTAGTCAGGTAGTTTGGTAGGCATCATCAGGTCAGAATGAAAAACCTTACATTCTTTCATTCTGACCTAAAACACTAAGCTGTCTAACAAAGGAAAAACTCTCACTGTCTATATATATATATATATATATATATATATATATATATATTTATTTGCTGTCTCTTCTGCCAGGAAACTCAAAATGGAGACAACCTATATTCTGTGTTACAGAAAAAACAAGCTGAAAAGAACTAAAATCTAGATTCAAGAAATCTACACTGCATAATGACAATGAGCAATTTACAATACCAAAGTTTTGTGAAGAATAAAGCCATACAATAAGAAAGCAAACAAAATCCGGATATCATTTGAAACAGTAACATAACAAAAGAAAACAAAAAAGTAGCAAGAAACTACCAAAATAGTACAGATGCCCCACCGATTACTCAGCAACTGGCTAGAAACCTTGTTGTGTGGATCATTAATGGATAGTAGATTTGACCCTCATTCTAATCTCCAAGCACAAAATGTAAGCTACACTTAGTAAATAACTATACAAGTGAAAGATCATCATAGAGTCAAACACACTTGAAGAGAAATACAATGTAACTTCATTATTACCTGTTTTTGATTAAAACAAAAACAACTGTCATTTGAGAATTATTTACTTAAGCATATGAAATCAATAAAAAATGCTGTCAATTTTTTTTTTTAACATCCTGCATTATTGGCTTCTGCTATATCAGGGTCCAGATATTTCCAGTGTATATTCTGAAATTACTTTTTATTGTCATAATAAATTACATTGTAATTTCTTGATCGGAAAATTACTCCAATGAATCTATATAAATTCATGTGCATTTCTTTCTCTCATTATTTGATGGGAATAATATTTATAACATATTTATTAGCCATTGAGACATGATTAATCCTGCAACTTGGTGGTTTACAAACATTCACATGGACACACATCCAAATATCTAGATGATCAGAGACTGGCAGCCGATTTCTCCTCTGACATTAGTTCTAACAATTAAATGAAAGGAAAAACTGGTTTATAATATTCAATACCTCCAAAACCAAGTGAGTAATATTGCATCATCACTGAGCAGGCCCTGAATTTTCTGTCATGATGAATAATTGTTGTAACCTAGGGAAGGTTAGTGAGTAGAATAATCAAACGAAGGTTGGTAATGCACAATAATACTTAGGACAAGAACAACACATATAAGATTTGCCAGCAGCCTTTAGAAGTAGTAGTCAACTGCTAGAAGTGAGTCAAGTGAATTCCACAATGAATCTCCAACTGCAGACCATGACCATTTACTACTGTATTTATGTGAATGGGGACATACCAATTATTGTTTGTAGGTATACTACAACAATAAGTACTATCAATGAGGATCCTTGTTTTGAATGTCTACTAGGATGCAAGTTCAACTCAACTGGAACATATAAAAATACATCACTAAAGAGGCTGGAAAAATAGTCAGTTCCTTGTACCACTCAAGAAAGTATCTGATTCCTTCTCTCATGCTCTATCTTTGCAAGAGTGAGATCACACCAAAAATGGATTAATGCTGCCATATCTAGGCTGGAGCTGCACAATCCTCTATTTCTCATGATGCTGCTGCAGATTTTGCAGGAACAAAATACATTTGAAAGGTAGCTTAATATATTGATATACATTGTTTTGTTTTTTTAAATAAAATTAATTAACCCTGTAAATGATTGCAATCATGAAACTTATCTTCAAAGTTCAATTGTTCTGATTTAAAGAAGCTAAGAAAATAAATGAATCTGATAGATAAACTGTAAATTGAAAAAATTTAAGAAAATTCAAATAAAAGCTTATATATAAAAAATGGGAATAAATACTCAAATTGACAGTTTGACAAAATGACAAATTTATGTGAAAGGCATTGATATAATTGTGTATATTTCTGAGATTGTAACTACACTATTTACATTGATCAAATTGTTGTCCTCATCTTTATTGTCATATTCATGATGTTTTGGTCATTGTATGCGCTGGCCTTCTTCAGATGATATACATTGGAATTTCAAACCAAACCTTTTATTTAGTCCACATAGATTGGTAGATTGTTCTAGTTCCACATGCCATGCCTTTTCTGGATATCTCAGTTTAAGAACACAAATCTCCAAGTTTTAGTTCACCTCTACTGTAGCCAGGTATTTAACTCGCAACTCTTTGGGTCAAGTTATTAGATTACTTCAACCAATGCTTTTAGCCTTGAGAACATCAGTGAATAAATTTTGGGGACTTATAAATCAAATGTCTCAGTAAGCGCCATGGACTAAAAAAAGTTTGATCCAAACTTCAGTGTATATCACCTGAAGAAGGCTGAAATGTACAACGGCTGAAACATTATGAATATGACAAAGATGAGGACAAATAATGTAAATATTGATAGAATTGTTTTGCAAGGATTTTATCTTATATTACATTTAAATCTTTTAGATAGCAAAAAGAGAAATTTTACTAAGAGCTAGCTAAGAATTTGTAGAGAACTATGATCTCGCACTTTCTGAAGGGACATGGCATATACAAGAATAGCTCTCAAAGTTAATAGAAACATCAATGTTTGGGTTTATCATAAATATTTGTCTATAATGGTTGGACAAAGCCAAAATGTTGAATCAAGTGGACCATAGTGTTAGTATATTAGAAAAAAAAAAAAAAAGAGCAAAATTATAGAAAAGACAATGATTCAAAGAGGAAAACAATGAAAGACAATAAAAATACTCAAGTGATGATGGAATGGTGTAACAGAAAAAGGTTATAAATATTCAAGGTGCACCCCAGAACTTTCAAGACTTTAGGAAAGGCAGTTATAACTGTCCTAGATTATTGCAAATTTAAAGTATCATTACTACATATCTAATAATCTGACCTGCAACTTTTGAAGGAGACTGTTGTAACAGCCTTTGAACATACCCTACTAAACACTACTTGTCACAGCTGACTAATTCAATTTGCAGTCAGGGCATGAAGAAGTTTTCTATATAATAAAGTTTTGTGTTAAACTAAGCAAAAATGATACAGAAACTTATGAAATTCCCAAAAATGCTTATAGATTAACATCAATTTTTTTTACTAACACAAGAGATTCAAGAATGGTAGAGAGGAGGTGAGAGATGTGGGAGAGAGAATGATGTCAGAAATTTGCATTTTTCTAGAAGAGTGTATGCTTACTGTCTATAAAGACAGTAAGGACACAGTTTGGAGATGGCGTGGCAATTCTATAGAGAATTTATCATGAAAATCTGAGCATGTGTAAAATTTCTGCTGAGTTTGTTCCCAGGATGCTCAGTGTTAGACAGAAGAAAAGACACTGGAAATGGTTGATGGGCACTGAAACTGTTCCTCATCCTCCCTACAGTCCAAACTGTGCTCCCTGTGACTTGATTATTCCCTAAGCTGAAGGAGAACATCAGGAGCAGACACTGAGAAGATGAAGGAGGCTGTGACAAGGATTCTGGACACCTTCACTTTGGATGACTTCCATGGGAGGAGGAGGCTTCACGAAGTGGCTGGAGTACAACAAGTGCATTGATATCAGAGGATCCTATTTTGAAATTAATTAATGTTCCTGTTCTGCCATCAGTTCACACAAACGTGGTAAGTAGGTTACTTGGTATTTCTTCTTCATTTTCTTGTCCTTAAGTGTGTTAAATTCTCTAGGCTCTCTTTCCTCATTATGCATGTTGAAAATTTAAACTGTTTCTGATTGCAATTATAAGTTTTTTTTTTTTTTTTTTATTGTTCCTGTTTTCCTTAAGACTGCTTTGTTGCTCACATGTTCTTCCACAGACAGTTTTAACATTTGTCATGAGAAATACATGTCACTTCAAGTGAGGAAATTATCCAGGAGACGCAAATTATGTAAAATTTTTGGAAGATTGGAATATAATTGCTATAACCAGTACCTATGACAATTCTATGTTGTCATTTTTTCTATGGCATTGCAAATTAATCGTTAAAGAGTTGAACAGAAAATATATTTTACAGCATATCAACCTTTTCCAGATTTAATACCAAACTGTCATTTTGATAGATAGAAAGGTAGGTAGAGAGTAAAGAGTTAAAAATGTAGACATAGGTATGCCAAACAAATGTCCCTTATTTTTCTGTGGGGGAGGATACACTATGCAGAGAAATGCTGTCAGTTTATTTTTGACACTTACCAACAGAGTAAAACATCT
>CAHIKZ030000771.1:177500-485000 GCA_903632075.3 Acanthosepion pharaonis
GAATAACTCTAGATTAACAAGATTAAAAAAAAAGTAAATTCCATTCAAAAAAAGGATACAGTGACCAAATCACTGACAAAAACTCTGAGTACAAGAAAACTTGCATAAATGAATCCATGACACATTAAATAGACAATCTATGTGTTAAGAGTTATTTTTAATTTTAAAAATGTTTTCTACTTAGACAGGAATAGAATTAACTGACAGCAAAAAATAAGCAGTGATGTATTATTTCCTTGTGTTGAAAACAATTGGAATATGCTTCTAAAAATCACAGCCAGAATTCAATGAAAGGTAAAGGTCTCTAAATAGCTTATGAAACAAAAAGTATCAAATTATATGTTGAAGTTAGCTTAGTTATTGTAAAACATGTTAAACTCACAAGGACTGACAACTTACTTGCCATTACTCTAGAATCTGCACTTGTATTTGATGACATGTAAGACTATACAGAATTGTCCCAAGCCTCATTCAACTTCCATATAAAAATTAAAAAATACAGAAATATATACATAGAGAACAAATAAAGCAAGAAAATCTGGCATTGCAGAGTATCACTTCCACTGGGAGCATTAACTCTAAGGTCATCAAATAACTGTTTGGCCTTTGTATAAATTATTGATTTACTTATACTATGACAAGCAATTTCTTTCCCTTTAAATTAGATTTACTATCTTTTCAATAAAATTATTATTTGATTTACTAAGTTTAGTTATTCTTTTATCCACAAGAACTCTTTAAAACACCTTTATTTTTTTAGTATTATGCTGAGTAGTGATTTTGCCATTCCAAAGAACTTGTTCAAGTTTCAGGTTAAGAAATTATTTCTTTATTACTTTCCACTGTAATTGATTTTCTCTCACCTTGGCAGATACCCAGTTATGTTTTTAGTAAAAAGATATTATGAAAAATATTTTTAATATGTGCTATAATAGACAACTTTTCTCTTCAGAATTTTACATATTTATAAAGCTACCATTCATGCTTGCTTTGAATATTACTGCTACATATGGTCTGGTGCTCCTGCTATATATTTAGAGATCCTTGATAAGATCCAAAAAAAGAATCTGCAATGTTATTAACCCTGACCTGGCATCTTGGCTTCAGTTACTTTCCCACCAATATAATGTAACTTCCCTGTGACTTTTCTATATATATGGTAATTGTTCTGATGAACTTTCTGCTATGGTATCTAGAGTTTATTAATTTAAGTGCACTTACCAAATTGGCAACAATGTCTCATCAATTTACAGTTGAAATGGCTACATGTAACTAAGTTCTACAGTAACAGTTTCTTATCTCATACTTGTAACTTGTGGAACTTCTCTTCCAGCTCCATGCTTTCCAGCCAATTCTGATCTTCAAGAATCTAAATGCAATGACATTCATTATCTACTGCCTTCTTGACTCCTATTTTATCGTTCTTGCGCCTTAATAATGTTTCTTTTTTTTTTCACACTCAGTAACCCCTTGTGTCTTGCTTGGGGTGAAATAATAATAAAAAAAAATGGAACTTTACAATTGCAACATGAAAGAAATACAATATGGAGACTGTGTTGGCACTGAGGATGCATCCAGGCACTTTGCTGTTCAAATATTGGCTCATTAAGCAAATTTAACTTTATTCAGAAAAACTTAATTTAGCAAACCTTTTGTAGGAGTATCCCACTGTACTTAATTCCATAATACCGTAATATTAAATATAAATTAATGAAGAGGAAGTTTTACATGCCAACAAATATGATCATTAAACTTTGTGCTTATTTCAATTAATTCAAACCCTTTGTATACCTGCAGCTTTGGTATCATTTTATTTCAAATTAGAGTTGGTCGGTTTGGCAATTTATGTTTTGGTATTGGTTCCTGGTTTTGTTTTCCTTGATACCGGTTTTTGGTTCGTTTTTTTGGTTTTTAATTTAGTATTTTTGGTTTCTAAGCCATTCATTTTTTTGTGTAATGATAGCATTTCCAGTCGATATCTGATTTTGTTTGAGATTGATAATACTTAATCCGCTCATCTTGCAATATCTCATGTATTTTTGGTTCAATCTTAAAAATATTCATATGGCTGGAAAGAAAATAATATAATCTTTCTAAATATGTAATTTGTATGTGCTTTTATTCATTGAATTATTTTATTACAGTGAATTAAAACAGTATTGCTTCAACCAGCCGAAAATGCAAAATTTTTTTTAGACTAAATACACCCACTGAACACTAGTGGCTAAAAAAGAATAATTTTTACTTTGGGTTTAAAAAAAATGACTTGCAGTTTTGAAAATATACACATTTTAAAACTGAGATTAAAACTTTATTTTTTAATATCTAATTTTATGTGTATTCACTAGATAGAAGCATAATTTGTTTTGTAGAAAACAGAAACTCGCATACCTGGAAATATACACATTTTAAAAGTGAAATTAAGAACCATTTTAATTATTCTTAATATCTAATCTAGGTGCATACCCTAGATAAAAAAAAAAAAAAAAAACATTTATTTATAAAAAAAAATATTCATTCTTGCTTACAACTTCATTTCATGATTGGTGTAACAATTACCCTTACTACAAAAAATCCAACTTCATAAAATTTAACATTAAGACAAAACTGGCAACTTTTTTTTTTTCTTTTTACTTGCTATTTTGTTGTTAACTTAATTTTACTGCAAAGAGTTATTTTTTTTGAAAACTGACACAAATAGATTTCAGACATCATGTAATATTTCCTTTTTTTTCTTCATTTCTTTTGTAAACAAATAGATTTCACATTTATTTCCTAAAACTAGTCAATTAAATGGTTTTAACATATTTGTGTTCAATATTTTTCTCTTCCAATGGTATAAATGTTGATAAAATTTAATTTTATTAACATCTGAAAGTCTTTTTCAATAGTGTTTCTTTGGATATGGTCACTCAGTAATGATATAAAAATGAAACCAAAATCATGCGGTTTCACGGTGTGAAGATGAAACCAAAAAAAGTCAATTTTTTCAGTTAAACTGTACATCTCTATTTCAAATATTCAGTAATTTCCAAAATCTAAAAAAAGTTAATCATACAAATTTTTCACATCATTTCTCCATCTTGACTCCAAGACTTTGGTCATGAAGACTGGCATTTCAACAAAGCTCCTTGTTTATTTCCTAAAAGGCACCAACAATGAAACATTTCATTGCAAGAAGTGGAGTGTCATTTGGTGTAATGGATGGTCACTTGGAATGAGAAATAATGAGAGCCAAGTTTGAAATCCAGTTAAATCCATTATATTCACTTATGCACAAATACTTATGAGAAAGGTTTAAATTTATCTCTTCCTCTAGCTATGGGTTAAATAGTAGAACTTGTATTTATCTTCCAAAAATTGTTCATTCAATGTGAATATTGAATGAACAATTTAAAAAAAAAAAAAAAAAAAAAAAATATCACAATCCAAAACATGTTTTGTCTTTAAACAGCCCACAAAAGGTTAATAAGCAGTTAAAAATAAATTAAAAAAAAAATAAAAAAAAAAAAAAAAACAAATCAATAAATTGCAAGAAATATCTTTTTTTTTAATTGAGGAATAAATATTCATATGTTTTAAAAATGTAAGTCTAATCTTAAGCCATTAATTATATATGTTGTTGGAAACTTTTCAGCACTTCCACCCCATGTGTGTTTGTGAAAGTTTATTTCACTGAATTAGCAGTTCTTTTTGAGGATAAAATCCACAGGGAATATCAAGTCCAAAGAGCAATAAGAAATAGTTAAATAATGAATGCATTTCTCAATGACAATGTATTTCTTAATGCCAACTCAACTTCAGCATATATTAACTAAACTCTGCCATCAACAGATAGGAGATTTAATTAAAAGGTTTCAAGGTATACTCATATTGTGTGATGGATTTGTTTTCTATGGCTTATCAACTGTTTGCAGGTTATTTCAAGTTATTTATTTTCATAGATTGTAAGCATTTTTTAGAGATAATAAAACCTACTAATTAACTCATAGCTGGAGGGAGAAGAGGTGGATTCATACCAAGGGTATTTGTGCATAAGTGAATATAACACATCTGCACATCTAAACTTACAGCACCTGGTATTCCTAAACAGTCACTCATCTAGGTACTGACCAGGCTTGATGTTGTTTAAATTCATTGATCATTTGAGAACTGATGTTTCAATATGATTTGGCCACAAACCTTATATTGTGATGGAAAAAACCAACAAAATCTGATATCATGAGGTATTGATGGAGCAACCGGGTTTAGTGATAATGATGCTTCAGCCTCCGGAGGTCTTCATCTAATGAAGACTATTTTTGGAGATGATGTTTTCACAGCAATAGTTGTATATATGATGACCTAAAAGTAGGTTTAAACTTATACATGCATATATATATATATTGTAAACCTGATTGATTAGGTTATTATGCCAACTATACTAAAAAGAATGATAGCAAAGGCTACATGAAAAAAATAATTTGCTCAGGCATAGAGATTATAAAGAATTCTCAGATAAACAGTTCTTTACCATTAGTATTCAATGGTAAACACATGTGCAAAAATTGCTGAGGAGCTTAAAAATTTTGCGTTTTTTAATTTCAAACTTCTCACTTGAGTCTGACCCAGTATATTACTTAATGTCATTTTGTAACTAATCAAAAATCCATATTACCAAGAGTTACTAGCTGTAAAGTTGGTGAAACGCCTTACAGTTTAATAAGAAAGAAATGTTATAAATATTAGATTTTGAAATGTCTAATAATGAGCAACATTGCCAGGCTTATGTTCTTTTATGTGTCATGTCCATCCAGAACATGGGTAATCATGACTCTCCACAACTTCCTATCTTTTGTCTTCTTACATTTACTCCCACTCTCTGTTCTCCCATCCATTTACACAAGCTTACTAGTTAGGTTACTGTTTCTATTTGTCTCTTTTGCCTTTCAACATATCCTGTTAGTGTCAAATTCTCTAAGACCACATTAGATGTCCCAGAAATTTCAATCATTATTTTCTGATTCTAAATATAAGTGTTTTTTTTTGTTTCCATGTAAGCAACAAGGAAATTAAGGAAAATGAAAATAAAAAGGAAATTTATACTTAGAAAGAACTGGTTACAAGAAGTAAATTGGTTAACATTTGAAAACACAGTACAAGTAAATCCTGAATTGATTTTCTACTCATTCGTAGCCAAATTAGCTTATTTTATTGATTGATTCGTTTTCTACAGCTTATCAACCCATTCCAGATTATTTAAAGCCTGAAAAAATTTTTAGATTGTAGGAATTTTGGGGGAATAATGATTTAGTGATAAGAGTCTTACTAATTAATCCATAGCTGGGAGGAGAAGTGGATTTATAACTTTCCCCAAGTGTATTTGAGTGTCAATGAATATAATAAACCCAATTGGAATTAGAACACATCTCTTCAATCCCTAATTTTCAGCCCTTACTCATTTCATCAGCTGCACATACAGCTTTCAGCACCTGGTACTCCCAAGCAGTCACCCATCTAGGTACAGCAACTGGGGTTTCAATATTACATGGCAATAAGCTAACATATTTTAAAAGGTAACCCCAAAAGTTGCAAATAATAAAATTCAAAGTTTAGCCAAACCAGGACTAAAAAAACTGGCAACTTTAGTAATGGAATAAACAATGAGCCTACATGTAAAATTTGACAAAAGTATTACTTTTTATTTATTTTTATAGCGACTAAAATGTTTGTCAATTATAAATCCATTGTGGAGAATATATTATCCTACTTAGAAAATTTTATCTCATTTTAAAAACTAAACCTTTTATCATTCTTTCAGTGATGTGCTCTTATAACTCACATGGCAACAGACAAATTGATTTGCTGACAAAATAAACAAGCAGCCAGAGAGAATTTGTTGCCTGAAAGACAGAATTTTCTGGTTACCACAGAACAAATTTAAAAAAATTATTAATAAATTGGTCACTGTAGAATTAATGTGGTTAAATAAAGAAAATTCTTTACTCACATGGTAAACATAAGCTACTTTATATTGAAACTAGTTTACTGATGACATCAAAATATAACATTTAAATGATTTTGCAAAGGCACCGACATCAAAAATTTTGTAATGCTCTGCATTTTCTTGTCTAAGCTCAAAACTTTATGAATATTAAACTAAAATTAAGATAATGATTGGTTTCTTGCCTTGTCATTAAACTACCATCTTCATCAGCCCATGACCAGGCATGGTTGGAAGGTTGTGGTGAGCCTAGCAATTAACTTTCTCCCTCCACATTTTTTTAGGCATTCATTTATGCATAACATGTCATGTAAACCTAGCAGAACCCGTCAATCTCCAACTCAGACAACAACCAATATCCTTTGACTTGAAGGCTCACTTTGGTCATGAAAATGTGGCCATTGATCCTATCAAAGGAAGACCTCTGCCTAGTAATACCACATCATCACTGCCCTGGATAAAATGCCAGTAGTTTAGTGTCATGTGCAATAGTGCAGGTCGATTTTGTAACCCTGGTATTTTCCACTGAATTTGAAAGTTGGGGGTTTGATATGATAAATGATGACAATATTTTTTTTTCTAAATCATTGCCATTTTTTGAGGAAATGAGTTTAGAGGTTAAGTTTAGGTTCAGAATTGGAGCATTGGAATTTCATTCTGGTGACCAGTGTTGTGGCTTTTCACAATTCATCACCCATACCCACACAAAATCTTACTCTTAGCGACCCATCTCTCTCTTGATACGTAATAGCAATCACTGAACACAAAGTCAATTAAGTCAGACTGATGACTGCGGCAACAGATAGAAGACAAAGTTAAAAATAGATTCTCATACATGTGACTAATCATGTGACCAGATATGAGAGATCAAACAGGAAAGATCAACAGAACTCAGGTGACGAGTCTCAAAGGAAATGGAGTGTACATTAAATTCTCATAAGGATTGACTTTCCGAATTGAAGAGAAGAAATGAGGACTCTCAATTCACATGAAACTCCAACACAGAATTAAATGGAGATGATTCTTGAGTAGACAATTCCTCTTTCACTTGTTACAATCAAACAAGAGAGATTGCATGACAAGACAAACTCCAATTTAACTTAACACTATGCAGATCACATTAAGGGCAAAGATGAATGATGAAACATGACCATCACCTAAGAAACACAAATGTGATATACTTAATTAGACAAAGGAGCCGAAACATGAATTCTGCACAGCTAAACCTATGACTTACACAGCATCGAATCTTCATAACCATAATGTACGATCACTGCAGTGCCAAAACTAAATAATCAGATAATGAATGCAATGTTAAAGTAAGAAGAATAGATCAAAGGATACCACAACTTGAGCGAGTGAACTGGTTTGAAATTAAAAAATGACAAAGAGAATCAAAAGAGAAAGAAGGGAAAAGAGAAAACCTTATTTTATTTCAGAAGAAAAATTGAAGCTAAGTTTTTGTTTCAATTTTGCCCTCATAAAACAACGGATGCATCTTTCCATGCAGAAATGTATAACACACATCTGTCCATGCATTCTCATATCTAAATGTTTTTACGTACTGTCTAGTTGTAATTAAATATTGTTAATTTTTATATTGGCATTGGTCACTGTTGGCTATCATTCCAAAATCATGCATTTGACACTGCACTCAATCCTTCCACTGTGGAGTGGTAAACCTGGGTATCTTTTAGATGACAAGTTGTTTTTTTTGGTTTTTTTAATCCTTTCTTTTTAAACTTTGTACTGCAGTAATTTGTCATAACATCAGTGAAAGCTTTGTAGCACAGCCTTATAAAAATTTATAATTGAAATACATACAGTCCATTTGAAATTAAAAGGTGTAATAAATTCAATAACCAACAACTGTATTGTTTCAACATGACCAGAAGAATTAAGCAATAGTTGACCAAAATACAGAATGTTGTATTAAAACATTTACAGCAGAATGCTTTTGCCTTGCTTCCAGAAAATATTCTTTTCTCAATGTTGAAGTCAGATGGAGATGAGGAAAGAAGCTATGAAAAAAATGTCCATTAGATAAGTAAAAAATTTATTCATACTTAGTTATGTCAAGTTACAAGATTAATTTTAAAATTTCATTCAAATTACATCACAAAAATAACCAATTATGGGTAAATTTCCCAATATAAATACAGTGAGCCACCAATGAGATTTGAAAAAACTACATTCATCAACTCTGAAGCAACAC
Organism: Acanthosepion pharaonis; assembly: GCA_903632075.3. NCBI lineage: Eukaryota > Metazoa > Mollusca > Cephalopoda > Sepiida > Sepiidae > Acanthosepion > Acanthosepion pharaonis. The sequence goes on from CAHIKZ030000771.1 coordinate 185,699, forward strand.
ACTGGTCAAATTTGATTAACTTCTCACAAAACGGAGTTTGTGAGCCTGTGCTTACAAAAGGTATTTCAAATAATGAACTACAAGATGTTCTAATGAATGGAATGACATTGCAGTTGCTGAATTTACCTGTATCGCGAGGTAAAGAAAGAGCTGTAAATTTAACTACTGACATTTCACAAATTGTATATGGACAAGAAGCAAGGCATAAGCACATTATTACTAAATCTTTGTACCATCAAATAAGACTTTCATTTACTTCAAAGGGAGGAATTAGTTATATTATAATGTAATATGTTATACAGTGCACTAGTTTTAGTTCAATTTTCAATAAACAATGCAAATTTAAAACTTTTTGTCTTATAATTTGTGCCCAGCAGTATTATGGTATTATATACACTTTTATGTACTTTTTTATTTTTATTAATTATGATCTAACAAATAGTGTAATATCTTCACTGATTAGTCCTTTTTTGTAATTTTTTACAACTTTTACAATTTTCACTTATCTAATATAGTAAAACAAATTACATATTTTGCATGTGGTGATTCCTAAATAATTCTGGTTTGAATATATTTTCCATTCAATGTATCTAATACAAAAGATATTGCATTTATTTGGATTTATTCTTAAAATAGTAAAATTTTGTAAGCAAAAATCTCCAGAAATTAGGAATTTCTGTTTTATTAGAGGATATTTAAAACTAAATACTCAAAAATTGGTAAAAGCTATAAATTTAATTTTTGGTGTCTACTTATCACATCAAACCCCAGCTTTTGCACCAAGTGCAATGTTGATTTCCTAAAAAAAAAAAAAAAAAAAAAAAAAAATTGAAAGAATGGTATCAGAAAAGGTTGAACAATGTTCTGTATGTACATGGCACTATTCAATGTCACCTCTATAAGTATCAAAGGTGAACGCGAGTTGTAATTTATGACATCCTGCACCATCACCTGGGATCAAGATTGTGTTGAATAGACTCTGGAAGATGTCTCTCCTTAGGTTTACATTGCACATGCAAACAACCATGACTTGCATATAGGTAAAACCTGCTCTTATCACAGAACACCAGATCCTCTTGTGACACCACTTATCTTATACACAAGATATATTATAGTTTAAATTAAATTTTAGCTAGGGATAGTAGTCTTGTTACAACAAATAATTCTCAGTGATCTATGTTGACACATCTGTGGCCACATTTTCTGATCTGTATACTGTGGATGTCATGCAATCTGATACTGCTGCCCTTTCAATGCATCAGTCTTGGCAAACATCTGTACAACATGGCCATGTTAATTTTGTCATAGTTGTCAACATTGAAGCACTACCAATATGTCATGTCTAACATACACAACAATTCTCCAAAAAGACCATCCAATCCACTATTCAACCATTCCCAAACAGCTCTAATTTGACAAAAGAAGTATATGTGTCTGTGATATAAAACCTACTTGCTCTGGACTGTTTCATAACACTGCACCATATTGTGATACATATCATAATCTAAAGGTCAGATACAGCGTACAGGCATGAGTGTTACACCATCACAAGATGATAGATTTTTATCTTTTTTTTTTTTAAGCATTTCACCCCAAGCAAGGTGGGAAGCCACTAGGACGCAAGGGGTTACAGAAAATTTAGAGCAAGATCAGATAGGAGTGATAGAAGAAAGGTAGTGGATAGATCAAGGCAACTGGAGATGTCGATTGACATTACACTTGAATCAGAATATCTACTACCCACTACCATGCACATGCTGTACCCCCAGTTAAAATTGGCATTGTTCTTCAAAGTGTAGTAATTTTATTTTTCGCCCCAAAATAGATTACTGCTGCCATATCTGGGTTGGAGCTGCACAATCATCACTTCAAAATTGTTTACGCAGTCTGAAAATGCAACCTCTTTCCCAGAGATGCAACATTGCAAACTTTACCTAGTCTGTTGTTATTTTTATGTCAATTATTTTGATTAGCTCCATTCTTTAGCTCCACAAATTCATAACTTTACAATTAGGACATGCCATGATACTTGAATCATCCTCATTTTCCTCTATATTCCAAATGTAAGAAGAAAGTTTCACTGAGACAGCATTTCCCCCAAGAACTGCCACTTTGGGGAACAAACTCCTGTATGAGTACTTCCTTGAAAACTTCAATCATAACTTCATCAAGTCAAGGGTCAGTCATTATCTATGCTCCTCATTCTCTTCACTTCCTAACAAGGTGTCTGATTTGAAGGGAAGAAATCCCTTCATATCAAACACCTTGTTCTGCATTACCATGCTGACACTAACCCTCTACCTTGAGTGGCTCTTAAGTGTTATATTGGGTAAAATTATAATATTTGAAAAAAGTTTGTACCAAGCTTTGAATGATCCTCATAAAGAGAAGGAAAAGGTTAAATAAAGTAAGAAAAATATATTAATGTCAAAGTTGTTTGAAACAATCCCTATATTAACAATGGGATTTTTTAAGCAAAAGGCAGTAAGGTCACTAAGGCACAGGGGATTACTGAGTGTGGAAGAATTAGGAACAGAAACATTAATAATGAGCAGGAAGAGAAAAGAGTAATAAGAAGGACAGTAGATAGCAATTGAAATTGCATTAAAATTTTTGAAGATTAAAGTTAACTGGAAAGAATGGAGCCAGAAAGGAGTTCCACAAGCAAGAAGTGAGAGAAAAGAAACTGATAACATAAAATTTACGGCTGCAAATTGATGAGATCTTGATGCCAATCTAGTACTGTGCTTAAATTCAAAAAGTCTAGGTACCATAGTGAAGAGCTCATCTGAAGAATTACCATGAAAGTATTTATGGAAAAATCACAGAGAAACAATCTTACAGCAGCAAGAAAGTAACTGAAGCTGAACCATCAGATCAGGACCAATAATATTGCTGATTCTTCTTTGAATTTTATAAAGGGGATCAAGGTAAATAGCAGGGGCACTGGTGCATATGTGGCAGCAATATTATAAGCATGAAAGAATGCCAGAATTACAGATATGTATGATAGATTCTGGAAATCACAATTTGTTGTTTAACTATAATTTCATGACTAAAGCCAAGTATAAAGACACACAAAATAAAATTTTCTCATAATTTCAATAACGTTTCCGTTTTCAAATAAAGTCTTTTCTGAATTGAAAAATGACATGTTATAGTGTCACTAGCCTATTTTTCCATTTATTACTTTGAGCAGAAATAAAAGTTTTGCTGAATGAATGAGATATTTTACAGGTTGTCTCAGTTTGTTGTCTGAAACTGCCTTTGAAATGGCTATAACCAGCTTATATTTTCATTCCCAGTTAACTTTGTTAAAAATGTTTATATAGACATTTAAAACCCAGTAACCAAATAAAAGTCTCCAAAACAAATTACTAAGAATAAAATATTTATTTTCATTAAACTTATTAAATTTTTTTTTTTTAATTGGTTATTTTTTTTTGTTATTGGAGATTTTTATTAGAAAACTTAAACCAGCTATAAATGGTTAGTCTGCAATGGAACATCTCATTCATTGATACAAGAATATTTTATTTTCTTCAATATCTGTCTTCAGTTTGAAAATCTCAAAACAAAATTGACAACAGACCATTTGCTTCATAATTAGTTAGAAAATTTAATTTGATGAAATTAAAATCTTTGTTTCTCTAAAGATTTAAATATTCAAAAAATGAAAAAACAAATTATGGATAACCTAGATTTAATTAAATTTTTGAAAAAAAATAAAAAATAAAAAATTAATAAATCGTAACACAGATCAGGTTTTAAAAACTTAGAGCTGTTTTATTAGCAAAGTACTTGTAAGAAATAGCAGGATTATTTATAATATGAATCTGTCTATTATTGGTAATTATCCATCTTGTTAACCTGTCAAGTTATTTTAAGATGCTGCAAAAACAGTTGAATGAATTTAGCTGAGAAAAAAAAAGAGAGCATAAGTTCAATTTAGATGTGTCCACCATCTTAAAAAGACATTAAAAATTAAGTATAGATTTTTTTTATGCTAAATTGGAGAAAAATCAGCTTTAAAAGAGAGAGAATTATTCTGTTCCTCTTCCTTGTCTGTCTATCCAGCTTCAAACACATCTCAACTTTGTACTTTTCAGAAACTGGAGAAATTTTATAAGATTGGAAGGGTACTGCATTTTACAAGTTCCTATCACAAAATCAAACCTTGATTTCAGACAAATATTGTTCTCAAATGGGCTGATTACAAGCAGCAGTTGGTGAAATGTGTCCAGAATTGGCCAATCAAAAAAAAAAAAATGCTGTCTTCAATCAAAACAACAGACCTCACATCTCTTTGCAGACTCTTAAGAAATTGGTAAAGCTTAGCTGGGGTGTCCTACTACATACATCAAACTCACCTGAGCTTGCACTTTTGGATTACCACAGATTTCACTACTTACAAAATTCTCTATGAGGAGGAACTTCAATTTTTTGAATCCTGTAAAAACAACAGACCAGTTCATCACATGTCAAGTTCTGAGAGGATGGAATTGTGAAGCTGCCTCAAAGATAGCAAAAGGTAGTGGAACAAACATTTCCAACTTGAGAAGTTGAAGTAGGAAACTGACCCATGTCATCCACTCCACGACTGTGAACCAATGACAAAGAAGCTCAAGTAAAGACACAACTTTCTCCATTCAGTCAAACAACAGAGCTTCTAGTCAGCATTAAATGGGGTTATGGCATTGGTGATGATCCCAACCGCCAATACGGGCAATCACAAACTATGAGGCATCTTCTAGTTTGCCCCAATCTTGAAGATCTATGCACACTTAACGATCTTGAAACCTCAACACCCTAGGCAATGCTCTGTATGCAAAACTGAATGGGTATAGTGCAGTGACTCAATAAGAAGCAATAGCTTAGATATAAAGCCACAATGATGAAACAACAAATGATAGTTGAACTATTAAACTGTTCTACAAGACACGCTTGACAACCAACCACCTACAATAGATGCTGCCTTGTTCATATATATATATATATATATATATATATATATATATATATATATATATATATATATATATGTGTGTATGTATGTATGTATGTATGTCTTGTACATTCAAAGACTTCTTATCTGAAATTCTCTGAAAATCAAAAAAAAATGAAAAAAAAAAAAAAAAAAAAAAAAAAATGGAGGTCATGTGTATACAAAATGTTGTGTTTAGTTCCAAAAGTTGATCCAAAGAGAGGCAACCTACACTTAACCCAGTGACTCAACTCATTTGTGTGTCAGCACTCATCCCAGTTAGACATGCCTTTGTTAACTACTGATATTTTTTATTGTAATGTGATTTTATAACCTTGTGGAAAGTGAAAATGCCAAAAACTCAGATACTTCTGAGTAACACAAGAGGATGTATCTGCCATTAACTATATATCAGAAATTAGAATTGCTACAGAAGCTTGACTATGGTGAATCTGAGCTAGGTCTTACAAGTGGTTATGGTGAAACAGAACCCCCTACTCAATAAGATTTAAAGTATTGGCTCCCAAAGTAAGCAGTACAGTCCCACAAGAGACAGTGGGTCAGTAAGGTGGTATTGGAACCAAGTATATGTCTTATAAGATCTACAAGACAAAATCTAAGTCACTTACATATAAGGAACATGTATGCTTTACAAGGAATAAAATTTACATTAAATTATACATGAATGCATGGTTTTATTTTGTTATTTGCAATTTGAACAATTGTTTGCATCTTACTGATGCACCACATGCCAACCAGCACCTGCAGAAGCCATTGCTCTAGGTTTGTAGGTATAGTGATATAGCCATGGATGTTAGTATGGTGATACCTCATTTAATGGTATCTAAGAACAAACAAAAGGCATACACGTATTTATAGTATTAGATTAGTTCTTGTTTTGAATTTGCAGTTTAAACTTATATACATATGTAGCTGTCTTATTTTGCTTTCATGTCCCATGTAGTCAACTGATGCTTACTTCTTGATGTTGCATTATTCCTGAATGGCAGCTAGAACAATACTCTGATCTCTTCATATCTATCTGTTCAAAGTTATATTTCAGTTTATCTTTATACCTGAGCCAAGCTCTCTCTCTCTCTCATATATATGGTACAAGATGAAAATTGGAAAAAAATCTTACATTTTTGCCAACACATTTTGTCTTCCAACTTTTTCAAAGCAAAATTGAAATCTAAATGTTTTTTGTTGGTATAGTTACATTAAAAAATACAAATTAAAAAAATTTTAACTATAACAATAAAAACATTTAGATTTCATTTTTGCCTTGAAAAAGTTGGAAGACACCTTGGCAAAAAACTAAGATTTTTTTTCCCCAATTGTCATCTTATACCAATTTGTCTTGTCCACAGAATTAATCTGGGAACTTGACTATATATATATATAAATAATTCTATACCAAGAAAGAAGTTTCCCCATATGGGTGCTAGGTAATGAGCCCTGGCAACAAAGGGAGTAACAGCTAGAACATGCTTAGGGACCTTTGATTTAAAGAATCAGAAAAATAATGTTAAAGTAAAACAGAGATGAGCAGTAACTTAGGAAAACATACATAAGAAATATGAAGATATAATTGTGTACTGAAGGAAGAGTTTAGACAAATAAGTGAATATATGATGCACAAATATAGTTATCAAGCTTAGTTTGGATTTTTGTTTGGAGTTTTAGAAATAAAAGCAAGCTTGTAATTTTATAGAGCACAAGAAATTTGCCTAAAGATTACATCTAATTAAAACAAAATTCAGACAAGAATGCATTAATTAATGTTTGACATTGCTCATTAATATTGGACTGTATCAGCACTTAGTTTCTGGAAAATATGGGTTTTAGTACATGCTAGTTCAACAATGTTTTTTTTTTAATGTCATATCCCTTCAAGATGTAAGTGATTATGACGCCACAGATTCCATTTCTTTTATTATCTGTGAATTATCATGATTTCTTAGTTTCCTACTACCTTCTACAGTTTAAAGAGGTGATTCTTTAACAAGTTCCAAAGAGATTATGTACCATATAAATTAGGTTTATTTTTTTAAAGTAGAGAAAGAGTTAATTCTCTTTAACATTATTAAAATAATAAAAACCTTGAAAATAATAACTGTTGGTACATTATTTTTTAAAAGTTCTCAAAAAATATGATAATTCCCCCTCAAGAGACTAAAATAAAAAAAAGGGTTAAAAGAAAACAGAAATATCTCCTTTTCTTGCAGGGTTATTTTTATTCAGATTAGACTGGCATAAGGCCCCAAGTATAGAGCACCAAGAAACTAATTACAGTAGTAATAGTCTGATAACTTAGATTCCTCAATAGTGCTCCATGGTGAGATGCCTATTAATCTGACACAAAGTCACATGTATATTGTGGCAGGTTAGAAACAAATTCATTACAGTAATAAATCATGAAATGACCTTGTTTAACTAATGTATAACCCCCCCCCCCCAAAATAAATGTTTACTAAGCTTAGTTTAATCTGACATAAGGCAACAACAGTGGAGAACCTCACTAAAAGCAACATTCTATGGCAACATTTCATTTCTTGTAAATATCAAAAACTTTTTCTTACTCCATGAACTTATTTATGGCATTGATATTAATTAGGATGTGACTGATATGGTGGAATTCTTATATTTAAATTTTGATCATATTGAAGACTAAAAGACTAAAAAAAGAGAAAAGGTCAAAGTGAAACAAATTTTTCTTAGAATATTCCAATAGTTTCTAACATTCACTTTTCTTTTAAAGCGGAAAATCAAGGTCTTCAAAAAGATCTGTGTAGCAGTTTTTCCCCAAATTTCAAGAACCACAGAAATATTTGAAATGAAAATACTGACAATAAAGAACCCCAAAGCCATGTTTAGTGGCTAAGATAGTTGCCATTCAGTTACTGGTGTCAGTGATCTGATCAATGTTCACATTCAGGTAAAAGCCAGGATCTTGAATACACTGATTTTCAAGTCGGGCATAACACACTGGTGTACTTACTATAATTTTGCAAGAATAATTTGATCTTGTACTTTTTTTCTTTTAATAATATTTTTTTATATTTTTATCAACGGCTAAATAATTGGTGCCGTATAATGACATCAACAAACAAAAAAAAAAAAAAAAAAAAAAAGAGAAAATATTTTAAAATTTAAAGGTTTATGCGTTTATGAAAACACGTGGACCAAGAATCATAGTAAATTTAGAAATCATTAAATTAACTGAAAAAAAAAATTCAATTTATTTAAAAAAAAGAATAAAAAAAAAAAAAAATTATTTACCAATAAAATTGAAACCCTCAAAAAATTATTTTGTTGTTTTAAAAAGGAATTAGTCAACCTTTGTAGATTTTGGTTGATGGCATTTTCATTTTATTAACAAAAATAAATGTATTCATAATGAGTGTTTTTAAGCAGATAAAATAAAATTTAGTAGAAAAAAAAGTAAATAAACTATTTTAAAACGATTAAAAAGTGATAACAGTAACTAGTAACAACTACTTTAAATAAAATCAGACTATTATTTAATTAATGTTAAAATGAAAAATTTGTTTACACTTTCAAATTTAGTATTTTTTAATCACATTTCAGCAGTTAATCTACTTTAACTTAAACATTAAACAACAATCATTTCTGGAATAAACAATCAATGAAATTAAATTATATGAAGTTGACTTAGTTGTTGAGTGTTTTCAAAGATGACAACTAAAGTTGCAGTATTTTTTTTAGTTTAACAGACATTATTCAATCAACTTTTAACTGTAACTATTAAATTGAGAAAAGTAAAGAATTAAAAAACTAAAGACAAATAAAATTTGAAATTAAATGTTTTTATTTTTCAAATGTCTAAAAATTTATTCACGTCATTCTCTCGAGCTGTTCACGTCACGTTGATCATGAACTTAACAAGTTATATAAACAGGAAATATTAAAGAGACAATAATCAGCAAATAGAAACCTTAAAAGATAAACAACAACAAAAAAAAACAATCACCGTAAAAGTAAAGTCATGCTTTTTTTTTTAACTCAACTCTACACGTGATCTCTTTGAAAAGGTAAAAAAAAGTGAGATATCGGAAAAACAGGATAATATTAATAAATAAAAAATATACATTATGAACTAATTACGATTATGAAATTGTATAAGAAAGAAAAAAAGTATTTGTGTTTGTTGTTGACTTACCTCTGTCGAATTTCTTTCCATCAGGATCAAGATCTTTCACATCGAAAATATCTTCAAACAAAACACCCGCCATGTTCGGCAATACTACGACACTTTCTGGTAGCCTCGAAACCCCTTACTCTGAATAAACGAGGGTTTGAGTCAAGTAAGAAAAGAAAATACAACACTTTTATGTTAATAAATTCAAAGAAAATAAATTTTAATTAGTCTGATCTCGGACTAATACAACTAGTGTAATTACTAATGCGTAGTTAGCAACAACTGACTTTTGATAAAGAGTAACTGTTTTACTTTAAAAATCTTCTTTCGCTTACTTTTTCTTAAAAAGAAAAAAAACTATCGAAAACACAGACAAACAAAATTTGGGTTCTTTTCCTTAGCAAATTTTCCTATAGCTTTTTAAAGTTAATTTTAATTTAATATACTTAACGCAAAAAAAAGGTTAACTTCTTTTGGAAGTAGAAGAGAACAGATCAAAAGGTAAACCTGAAAAATGCCGTAGTTGCGACGAGATAACCAGTCTCTAAATGGCTAGCTTGCCGGTCGCCACGTGATTTTATTTGTGCAGGTAGCAAGTCCCTGCAACGCTAACATGCGCGAAGTTAAATGAAATAAAAGGACTTCACTTCATTGGTAACCAGCCTTCACTTGGCTAGGATACAGGATTTATATTATTAATAGAACTGCGCAAGGAAGCAGTTGGCCACTCCAGACCATTTCGGACATTGATTGTGATATGAAATTAGCACAATAGCGTGGATGGTTGGTTTGCTTTTTTGTTGTTGTTGACTTCTTCCATGACCGGCGGGGGCACCAAACCTAGGGTTAGATGACCCGTGCAGGCAAGTGGGTAACCTGTCCCTGCATTGCTAAATATTAATCAACAAAACTAAACATTTATTTTAAAAACAGCACCTTTTTCCTACTATCAATTACTCGCTGTAAAAAAAAAAAAAATTAAAATTAGTAGATGATGATGACGATGATGTCAACTACCTGAAATAATATCGTGTGACAATTGTCAATTTACAGTTGAAAGATAATGATGAATACAAAAAAGAGAAGCTTTAAGGAACGGTTTTCATGCTCAAATTCAAATATCAGTATTTAGAAGATGGATTCTTTGTTTGAGAAGTAATTCGTTACTCCAGCCAGCCAGACTAACAGTGACGTAACCGGTAGCCTGTCTCGACAATAGTAGTGATGATGATGATGATGTAGTAACAACAACAATGAGAATATTTATCGTCAGAATTTTTGGTGAAGAAGAGTCCTCATTATTTAACAATAACAATAATAACATTGTTTTTGTTTTGTTACTCTTCTTCATACTGTTACTAATATTGTGCTATATTGCATGGATGGTAATTCATTTATGTTTGTCCTGGTCCCGTGTGAAGTCAAACTGTTGTGATGCAATTGATATCATAATAATAAGAAAAGGATAACCGTTTTTGGGGTTTTTTTTTTTCTAGAATCAATTTTTACACAACAACAGTAATTGTCGGTTTCATTTTTCTGGATTATCCATCCAAGTGTCTGCGTTGCTGATTATTAACCCCCACCCAACACACACCCACCCCGCAAAATACAGAAAGCAAAATCAAATAAATAAATGGTTTCACTTTCATATCATCAGCTGATATTTGATATTTACTTAACAATAACATCATCGTCATTATCAACCTTTATTGCCATCATCATCAATTTTATTTTATTAATTTCGTCAGTATTATTAAGTGCTTGCGAAAACCTCAATTCATTTTTGAAAGAGGTACACTTTGGTTGTATCTCTTTTTGAAGCAGTCTTTTTTTATATTAGGTAGGACAGATTTTTTTATGTATATGTTGTTACAACATCTTCAAGGAAAATAATTTTCTCTCTCTCTCTCTCTCTCTCTCTCTCTCTCTCTCTCTCTCTCTCAGCCGATCTGAAGTTTGCTTAATTTGTTTTAAATAAAATAAATAAATGTCTTTTTTTTGTAAGATACTTTGCATATGTTGAAGCAGAAGTTACTATTTATCCTTATTATTATTATTATCATTATTGTTATTATTTGTTTGGATTTGGGGGCCTCATTTAAGAAAAGTCACATTTTTTTGTTTCTTTTTAATCTCCTAATTTAAAATTCTGTTATCCTCTTCTTCTACACATACCTAATTTTCTTCTTCTTCTTCTTCTTCTTCTTCTTCTTCTTCTTCTTCTATTATTATTATTATTATTATTATTGTTTTATTATTGTTATATACAATCATCCTCACCTTTTTCATATTCTTTATTATTTTTGTTGTTGTGCACACTTGTCATCATCATTTTAACATTAGTAACATTATCATCATCATCTCCTTGTTCATTTTATTATAATAATTATTATTATGTCCATGTACCAGCCTATAAAAATTCTATTTGTATTGTCTTTTCTCACCAACAATATCTTTCTTCATTATTGTTATTACTGGTATGTCCTCATAGCTTCTGCTTCTTCTTATTATTATTTTTTTTTATACTCACCATCATCTGCTTCTTCTTCATAATATTATTTCCTCCTTGCATCAATATTGCAATATTTTTCTTCATTTTATTGTTATTATTGTTATTATTATTCTGCCCATTCAGCTCCTTCATGGTCTTCTTCCTCTTTTTCTTTTTCTCCTCTTATAATTCTGTTATTACTTTCTTTTTCTTATTTATTTTTTTTAATTCTTTGCTATTATTTGCATTCTTTTACTTTTCCCATCAATGGCAACTGGTGGCTTTTCATAGAGTTCAAGTGACAGCTAGTCTCTTTAAAACTCCATCACTCTACTTCATTTTGGATGATTGATGTAATGATGTCATGTGGATAGTTTCAGTTCTTCCTTCAACTTCCGATCTCTTTTCATCTCTTATCGCTCCTATTCCAAGTGCACTAATAATGATGGGTAAAAAACTATTATCTTCATTTTCTATTATTTTTCACTTCATTCAAAAGAACCAAATATTTTTCCAGATTTTCAATTTCTTTCAGTTTTATTCACGATCTGTTAGATTTTCTTGTTATTTTTTACTTATCTTTGTATGGCATAATATCAATAACATGGAGTCTTTTGTGAGAATCAACCTCAGTACAGTTGTAATGATTTGATAAACATGTCTGCTAACCATCAGTCAATATTTTATTTTATATTTAGTAAATATCATAAAATCACAATATTTACTAAACTTAGCTTTGTGCAACACAAAGCCAAAATGAAATGGCAGAAGATTGTGTTGCACCAGATTTCCATCTGGGAATGGCCTGCTTGGTTTGAAAATCAGACTTTGAAATCCTAACTTTTACCCAAACTTGAAAACAACCTCTGACTTCAGTCAGAAATATGCAACTTTCTCAACCAAAAAGCGTCATTATTATTATTATTATTATTATTATTATTATTATTGTTGTTATTATTATTATTATAATACTAGTAGTAGTAGTAGTAATTTATTTTTCTTCTTTTTTTATTATGTTACTGATTGTTCACTTAATAAGGGTGATATTATTTTGGGTGCATTTGAATCATTTACCATCATCATCATCATAATCATCATCTTTACTCTCTTCATTTTTAATTATCTTTGCTTTTTCACTGCCTTTATTGAAACAAAGTACAATCACCAGAGTTAAGCAACAACAAGCCTGGTCAGCTCCTAGATGGGTGACCACTTGGGAATAATACTAGGGCTTTAAGCTTGGACGTGCAGGTGCTGTAATGGCTAATGGCTCAAAATTGGACATTGGAGGGCCGAGTTCCAATTCCAGTTGGGTTTGTTATATTCACTTATGCACAAATAACCTTGAGAAAGGTATGAATCCACTTTTTCTCTGCCCCCCCAGATATGGGTTAATTAGTAGGACCAGTGTCAGTAAATCATTATTGTCTCCCAAAAATTCTTACAATCTAAAAATATTTTCTGGCTTTAAATAACCTGCAAAGGGTTGATAAGCTGTAAAAAACAAAATCAATTTTCATCTTTTTTTATGCTATTATCATCATCTTTCACTTCCTTTTCCTCTTTGCATCTGTTGTGGCCTTGTTAGGGGCCAGAAATAAAGACATAAAGAGAGGAATTGAGTTAAACAAATATATTAACAGAAAAAGTAATACAAACATATACAAACGAGAGTGTTACAGCAAGAATGTTCAATCTGACTGTCAGAGCTGACTGCTGGAAATTTCCTTCTCCGAAAGGCAGTACCTTCTCCTATTTATAGCTGGGAGTGTCCATGCATGTGTGGGTAAATTACCATAACAGTATCATAATGTTTATGATTGCAGTTTTTCTTTTACTTTTCTTCATAATCATCTAATTCCTTTATTATTAATTTTTTTTTTTTTTTAAGCATTCACCCCACTAGTAACTAGTTACTTATACTGGAGAAAAAGATTGACAACAAATCTTCTCAATACACCAGCACTCTCCTTAGTATTGTTTTTTTTTTTTTTACTAAATTTACCCTATACAAGGCCAAAGAGCAACTCAAGGTAAAGGGTTACTGAAGGAAATTGTTGGAGGAGCTTAAGAGTAAGCCCTAAGTGGTGGAGTTTATAAGGATATAATGGGAAAGATAACTATTAACCTTATATTTGAAGAGGTTAAAATTGCAGTGGTTGGGAAAGCATCCTCTTGGGATTCTGTTCCACAAAGTAGCAGTTCATGAGAAGAAGCAATTTCCTTCTTACTAATGGAATAAAAAAAAGATGGTTTATCCTAGTGTACATGGAATAGTGAGTGTTAGCTATGAAGGTTAGAGCTTTTATTTTTAAGCATTTCTCTTCAAGCAAGAAGGGAGTGCCACGAGTATGCAGAGGAGGAGTGTATAGAGAGTGAAAGTGAAAGAAAAGACTGGGTATAGGGGTGGGGATTGAAGAAAAGATAAAATAAGAACAGGGATCAAGGCAACAGGAGATGGCGATTGATGTTGCATTTAAATTTTTGAAGATTGTAGTTATCAGTGAAGCAAGTAAGAGGAAGGAAGTTCCACAGTCAAGAAGTGTGAGAAAAGAAACTGTTGAAGTAGAAGTAGCAGTTGCATTTTGCTATTTCAACAGTAAAAGGGTGGAACCTAGTTGTCAATCTAGTAACCAGCTTAAATTCATGTAGCCAGGGCACCAGAAATAAAAGCTTGTCAGAGCAGTTACCATGAAAATATTTGTAGAAAAGACAGAGGGAAGCCACATCACGTCTGTGAGAAAGTGACTGAAGTCAAGGAGGCCAAGTCAGGATTGATTACATTGCAGATTCTTTTTTGGATTTTGTAAAGAACCTCACGATGAACAGCAGGGGCACCAGACCAGATATGGCAACACTATTCAATGCACAGATGAATTTGTAGATATGTAGATGTGTAAGATGGACTTTGACAAGAAAAACCTTCTGGCACAATACAAGTGAACCAACTTTCCTTGCAGTAGATGCAGTTATTGATTCAACATAGTTGTTCTACCTCAAGTCAGTTGAAAACAGGAGTCCAGAGTCGAGCTTCAACCATGCTGATGGTGGGCAGGGAAGTTTCTCTGTGGTGATTAAATGAGAGCAGTTTAGTTTTGGAGGTATTAAAATTTACAAGCCATTTCCTGCCCCAATTAACCACTAATTGGAGATCCTTTTCCAGAGCAGTTGGTGGGAATAAGGAATACAGAACTCTGATAATAACTGGTACTAAAGTCATCTTTTCATGTTTCACAACTTCTTCATCTCCCTGATAAGGTCAAGATACTTATCTCTTTTTCACTTTCTTTCAGTTAATTTTTATTATTATTATTATTATTATTATTATGTTGGTGTTTTACATTGATGTAATCAGCAGAAATTCTATTTTTGTGGTGTGGTATCAAGAAGACTCTTCATAACTTTTTGGAGAATCCTCGCAATTATTTGAAGGTCTACAATCTTGTTCTCAATTCCAATTTTCCCTAACTGTTCTTTCAAGTTTCTAGGTGGTGTCCCAAACACACTCATTATTACAAGAATTAAATTAAATCCTGTAGTTTCTTTAACTCCTTAGGCAGATCCTGGTATTTTTAATCTTTTCAGTTTCTTTGCAGTTGACTTTTGTATTGTACAGAACAGCAAAATCAATAATTTGACACTTGCTATTTTCCTTATCTATCACAATAAGGTTGGGTTGCCATTTTTCAATGACATGATCTGTCTGGACAGAAAAATCCCATAATATCTTGCGACTGTCATTTTCTACCACTGCCATTGGCTGAAATTCATTCCATTGCTCTTTCACATTGAAGCCAAATTTACAGCATACTTCACAATGGATTCTCTTACCAATCCAATCATGTCATCACTTATACTCCTTCCGTGCCAATTTGGGACATTCACTGAGTATGCGATTAACTGTCTCATCAGTTTGCCTATGCATCCTTCATTTTGCTTTCTTCGTACCAACAGTAACTATTAATAATAATAATAATAAAATCACTATTAACAACAATTAGAAAACAACATGATTTAAGAAAAGAAAAGACAATATTTGACAAAGTTCAAGAATATTTTGACACTATGTCTATTCTTTTCTTTTTCTTTGCTTAAATTATGCTTGTCTCTAATATTGGAAGAGTTATATCAATCATTTTGCTTTTTAATATCTATTATTAATATTATTTATTTTGATTTGCTATTTGAAACAATCATTTCACTGAGACTTAATATAAACAAGGTTTTTTCTTAGAAAATTATTGAAAGAATTTCTTAAGTATGTAGGCATTGCTCATTAATATAACTTTTTGTATTTCAGATAACAATAGATTACTTGGGATATTCTTTATCATTTCTTGTACTCTGACAACTACAAAAATGATGATTGTTTAAAAACCATGTTTTTTCTTAATTCTATTTCCTGATACTTATATTAGGAGAGTTTGTCAAATTATTCCACTGAAATGTTTTTTTTAACAAAGTTATATACAAAAATAGAAAGGGTTTTAAGACATGAATATATTTTCTCACTGAACTTATTCAACCTGTGAGGCAATTCTGAGAGAATTAGAATTCCTATCAGAATTAATTATTGACAGCCATAATCTTAATATTACCATTGTTGCTATTTCACCTTCTATTTCAACTTGTTTTGTTATTTACACTATTTATATGCAGACTAGTGTCCTCATCTTTGTTGTTGCTATTGCAACGTTTCAGCTATTGTGCTCTCAGGTTTTCATGAAGTGTATAACAATCAAGCTAACTTACAGGGAAGATTAAATAAAAATTAAATAAAGGGTTCCGTTTGGAATTCCCTGTAGGTTAGCTGAATCAACATATACCTGGTGAAGTCTAGAGTGCACAACAGCTGAAACATTGTGATAACAACAACAAATATAAGGACAATAGTAAATAGTGTAAATAATGATAACTCGTCATCCCAGAAATTCAGACAGAAATTGATTGTTTTGTTTCAGATTTTGTTTGAAATGTTGACTTCCGTTAATTATTGAATACAGGTTTTTCAATTTATGCTGTTAAAAAAAGCTTTAATATTCAGCCATTTATTTCTTCTCTGTATTTTTCAAGATCTATGGATGTGACTTCGAGTTTGATTAATCTCCAACCTTCAGTTGTCCTAGGTATAATATACATCTATGATGTGTTTTATATACAGTTAGAAGTTTTCATATCGTTTCCTCTGTTCTCCAACACTGTTTGAAGATTTCAATTTATCAAATTAAAACTAAAAGAATATACAACAATAAATATTGCAAAGGTGTTAATAGCTTCAAATTTATTTTGTGTATTTAACTCAGTTTCCTTTGTCACTTTGACACAATCTAAACCATTTCCTTTCTGATGTTGCCTTTTATTGCTTCATGTTAGATCCTTTGTTCAATCCAAGATATTTCTACACTCCTTTCTGATCCAGTTCATTATTAAGTTTTATATCCATTGTCTCTAAGAAATTCCCTCTTTGTTCTTTGATAATGTTATTAGTTTCAAAGAATTAATACATTATTTCACTTACAAGTGCTGCAGGACACTATCAAAAGCTTTTTTATAGTCCATCCATGCATTCATAAAGTTTTTATTTTTATTTTTTGAATGACAATAATATGTCTTTTATCGGCAGCTGATCTTTCCGAATCCTTTTCGCTCTTCACAGATAATGTTATTAGTTTCAAAGAATTCATTTTTTACAACTGCATTAGAATATATTACTTCATTTTGGTTGGTTAAATTCAAATCAATATTTTTTTATACAATTGCTATTATGGTAATAGTAATATTAGCTGTTTTCTTTCAAGGAAACATTCTGTATTCATTGACCAAGTAGCCGGGACGACTTTTGGTTGAAATTTATAAAATCTTCCTCTTCTTTTCACGAAAATAGGTTTCTTGGGTCCACTGTTATTACTCTTTCAACTGTTTGTTTGAAATAGTATGGTATGTCAACATCTTGATTTTCTCTTTGAGTAACATGTGCTATCCATTTTAGTTGTTGCGGTTGTTGAAAGTCCTCATTTGTTATGGTTTCTGTTATTTATTTCAGTGATTTGTTTGTGATTCTGTAGTGACAGTCCACTAGGTTTGAAAAAATATAGTCCCCATTGAGACACTAGAGGTTTCATTAGCTCAAAGCTATTTTAACCATTGATCTTAAAAAGCAGTTGTGCACAGTTAAGATATTTCTAAACAAGTTTGGTATCAGGCATGAAATTTATATGAAAGTTTTGTTCTGACAAAGTCTATTTAAGGACATGATTAATGTTTTGGGTTTTGTAGCAATCTGCAGCATTGGGCAAAACTAACCCAAACACAACTTATTCTATGTTCCTTTACTTTATCTTATATACCAAATTTATTATAACATCCATATATATATATATATATATATATATATATATATATATATATATATGATAAAAATATAGTTTTAAGGTGTACTATATCTATATTTATGGGTTAAAGTGATCAATTTCAGATATAGAGCATATGTAAATATAAAAGTGGACATTGAGGTTAACACCTGGTCATATATTGGATTGTGATTATGATTCCAATGTAATAAATTATAGCCATGGAATATCAGTGTTTGAGCCTTTTATATATATATATATATATATATATATATATATATATTAAGACATTTTTATTTTTATACATTCTTTTTTATAAAGATACATATATATATATATATATATATATATATATATGAATATAATCAAATAAATAAATGTACATGCAAGTATTCACATACAAATATATATATATATATATATATATATATATATATATATATATATATATCCTTTGGTATAGGTAAAACAGTGCCCAATGCAAAATAACAGAGCTATTATGTATATATTAATGAATATACATAATATCCCATGTTGACAGTACAACTCAGTGTTTCATGCACTATGTAATTGTCAGGTACTGAGAACTGGTCACAATCAGTACCTGATGATTGCAAAGTGCATGAAACTCAGTCATACTGTCAGCATGGGGTATATATATATATATATATATATATATATATATATATATATATATCCTGGTGTTTGAAATGCTTAGTATTTGCTAATTTCATATCCTGAATTTTTATGATTGATTCAGGATAGGTGCCATCATTGCTTTCATCCCAACTACAGATCATAGTTTCTGTTTTGGACTGACTAGTTTATCTTGAATTTTATTTCTTGGAATATTTGGTAGAGGATGTTGATTTTTGTTCATGATTATTCTTATACCAATTATGAAAGCCTAAGTCATCAGCATCTAGCACCTGTCATCATCAATTTCAGAAGAGAAAGCAAGAACACTGTTTTCTATTAGTATATTCATTTGGGATATGATATCGAATGCTTAAATTAGCAGTGCTCATCTCTGTATGTTTTTATGTTCTATTATAATGATGTTTTTCAATTTTTAAATCATGTCTTCTTTTTTTTGAATCTGAATTTCTGGAATGAGGTGTTATCATTATTTTTATTAATAACATGTGGACTATTGTCCTCATCTTTGTTGCTGTTATTACAATGCAGTAGTGGCAGTACTCATCAGCAGGCAGGTTAAGTTTAATTCTTCACACAGAATTGTCCCATGACAACGGATTAAATCGTTGGTTTGTGAATTTGGTAACATAGTAAATGTGAGTTCAATCCCTGGGCCAAGCAGTTTGTACTCAAGCAGCAATAACTGAACTAAGAACTAAACAAGATATCCATAGACATGGGCAGTGAAAAGAGAATATTCTGCTTAAATAAATGGTTCAGTTCAAAATTTTCTTTAGGTTACCAAGATCAACAAGCATATGATAAAAGCTGGAGGGAAAAATAGCCGAAATGGTTTGATAATAACAACAAAGATGAGGACAATAGTCTGCATATAAATAGTGTCATCTTTTGTTCCCTTTTTTCTTTATTTTGCTGTGATTTTACAAGTTCATTTCATTTGCTCAACTTCTTCCATATTTGCAGGTTTTTTTTCTGTTTTCTTAACAGATTTTTTTTTTGTTTTTGGTTATTTTCTTGTCTATTTTTTCATATATTGTTACTTTGTCTTTCTGTTTCATTACTAACCTTTATATTAACTTCTATTCTTACATCTGCTATATTTTGACTTCCAACATTCACTAATTCTAATTCATTATGAATGTCTGAGAAATTTTCATAGAAAATATTCATCCTCTGACAGGATTTAAACCTGTATCCTATATAGAACTGTCATATAGCCTGACGTGCCTTTTAACCGATTCAGCCACAGAGGATCATTTGGTTAGCATTCAGGCTGGTAAATGTTGTTTAATACTGTTTATTATAAACAGAACATTTACTTAAACATTTGTATCTATAAAAGAATGTATAAACATAAAATGTCTTAAAATAATTGTCGGACTTTGTCCATTTCATAATGTGTAACATATATATATATATATATATATATATATATATATATATATATATATACACCCCACATACATTCACATAAATATATGCATACATACAGAAGTACACAAAAAGAAATATATACATGCACACACACCCGGACATATATATACATATATATATATATATTTCCCTCCTCCCTTTTTCTCCTTCTTTTTTCCGTTTTACCTTCTTTCTTTTTATAAAAAAACTTACATACACACACACACACACACACACACACACACACACATATATATATATATATATATATATATATATATATCAGTAAAAACACACACACATGCAGATATGAACAACACAGTGCAGTACACCACCACATACACCCACATCAACAGGAGGACCATCAGGTAATAAAAGTAATAACCTACTAAACTTATAGTGACATATCATTATCATTGAAAGTATTACAACCCCTATAGTAAGTTAAATTTATAGTGGTGTTTACAGTTAACGGTTAGTTCATATCTTTGATTTATGAGATGGGTCTTATTTTTAAATCTAATTATTTCAAATTTTTCATTAAGATATAGATAACAAGAGGCTTATAGGGAGTTACATGTTCAGGCTCTCTTGATTAATTTCCATTTAACAGTAGGTGTTTTATTATAAATATATATATTTGCTGCTCATATGACTTTCTTTCTGACATTTTAACATTTTGCGTGTCTTTCTTTTTATGCTTAACTTCTCTATGTATTTTAATGTTGTCTTCTTTTTCACTCTTTCTGCTTATTTGTGTTGTTTATTTTTTATCTCTTTGTTTCTCTCCTATATCTTCTCTATTTGCCATTCACAATCCATTTCCATTTCTCTCTCACTCTTTGCTTTTCTCTTACTCTCTATTCTCTCCCTCATTGCTTCTCTTTATTCCTTCTTTATTCTGCCAATCACAATTAACAATTTAATTAGAGAGGATCATTCGGGTTTGCTTTCTGTTGGTAGGTCAGCTGCTAAGAAAGTTCACTGTGTCATGCTAGACAATTTTGAGCTCCAGAATCTAACTTACCTATCTATAAATCTACCATTCGCAAATGCTTAGACTATTGTTGCCATATATGGTCTGGTACTCCTGCTATATATTTGGAGATTCTTGATAAAATCCAACAAAGTAATCAGCAATATTATTGATCCTGGCCTCTTGGCTTCAGTCACTTTCGTAAGGTTGCCTCCCTGTGCCTTTTCTATAAATATTTTCATGGTAATTGTTTGGATGAGCTCTTCGCTATGGCACCTAGACCTTATGAATTTAAGCACAGTACTAGATTGCCAACAAGGTCTCATCAATTTATAGTTGAACTAGCTAGATGTAATTGTAAGTTCTATGCTAACAGTCTCTTTCCTTGCACTTCTCGCTTGTGGAACTCTCTTTTGGCTCCATGCCTTCTGGCCAACTTTGATCTTTAAAAATGTAAATGAAATGTCAATTATTATCTACTGTCTTTCTGATTACTTTTCTATTATTCTCACTCCTTAATAATGTTTGCTAATTCTTCCACACCCAGTTTGGAGTAAATTTGATTTAAAAAAATAGCTTTTACATGTTTACTTGACTTTACCATTTGTTAATTGAAAAAATAAAACATATCACTGGTCTTTGTGTTTTAGGTTAGTTTGGCACCAGGCCAAATGAAGAGAAACAAAGTTAGGAAGACTTATCAGGAGGAATCTGTGAGAAAAAAAAAACAAAATAACAAACCACTTCACTCAAGAGAAAAAAGTTAAAAAGTTTATTTTTTTTCTCAGGGATTAAATCTGACAAGAATTGATCAGCTGAAGAGGGATTAAGAATGGATTTGAAGTGGATTGAAGAATGGATCACTTGAAAAGGGCTGAAAAATAAACCAGCTGAAGAAAGCTGAGTAATGGATCAGTTAAAGAGAGCTGAGAAATTGATCAACTGAAGAAGGTTGAAGAATTGATCAGCTTAAGAGAGCTAGACAATGAATCCCTTGAAAAAAACTGGGTAAGATAACTGAAAAATTGCTCAACTAAAGGGGCTGAAAATAGATCATTTGAAAGGGCTGATCAGCTGAAAAGTATCGATGAATGGATCAGTTGAAGAGAGTGATTAGGTGAAGAGGGTGAAAGAAGATTAAGTGAGTTGGAGAATTGATTTGCAGAATTGGGCTGAAGAATTGGTTAAGGAATCAATTAAAAAGGCTCAAGAATAAATAAGCTGAAGAATGGTTATATATTATATTGCCTTATATCCACAACCCACTAAAGGAGTAGTGGCAATTGGTCTGAAGTTCACATTGAAGTGTGAAACTGGCAGTCAACCTGCATTATTGATTCCTATGTCTTCACTATCTTTAGAAATGCACTCCAATACTGAGCCCACTTTCTCTATAAATATTTTTAAAACATTTATGATAAAAATATAGTTTTAAGGTATACTATATTTCTGGGTTAGAGTGCACAATATCAGGGATAGAGCATATGTAAATATAAATATAAAAGTGGACATTGAGATAAATAACCAGTGGTGACAGCCTGTTTCATGCTTAAATGCAATCTTCAGGCCATGTGTATTGTATTTTGACTTGACTATATATTCTGGTCAGTAGTGTAGGTAAAAGGTCTATTATATTATTCTTACAGTTATTGGGTGAGCAGTAACGGTTATGTTTCAAATTATTCTCAATGAATAGAAATAATTGTGGATTCAAATGCAATTATTTGTACCATTTGATTCCATCAACAAGGATCTCATGTTCAAAATCTTTCAACTCTATGGTAGACCCTTCAGAATTATTGAAGCAATTAGAGCTCTGTACAGAAGCACCACTGCCAACATTGTATCACCTGATGGTGAGACTGATTCCTTTGATGTCAAAGCAAGAGTTCTACAAAGTGACACATTTGCTCCTTTTCTTTTTATAGTTTTTCTGGGTTATGTTCTGTGTATTTCTCTTGACAACATGGAGGGAAAAGGACTCATTTTGAAACTTTGCCAAAGTAGTTGGTACCCCCCACAACACCTGACTGACCTTGAATTTGCTGATGATCTTGCATTAATTTCTCAATATATCAAAGTTGTAAAATCCTTGCTACAATTACTTGAGCAAGCAGCAAACCAGGTAGGTCTCTATTGCAACGTGAATAAGACAGAATATATCACAACATCCTCTGAACCATCTGAGTTGAAGTTACACAATAATACATCCATCAAAAGAGTTGAAGACTTCAAATATCTTGGATCTCATATAATGGATTCCCAAAAAGACTTCAACATCTGCTCTTGCATGGGATGCATGTAACAAGCTTCACAAGATTTGGCACTTGAACATTGCATCCTCTTTAAAAGTCCAAACCTTTTGAACACTGATTGAACCAGTCCTTTTGTATGGATCAGAAACTTGGGCATTATCTGTTTGTCTTGAGAGACAACTGGATGGAACATATACAAATATGCTTAGAAAAATCTAAAACATCAGTTGGAAATCCGATGCAAAACTTAACACAATTTACAGAGAACTGAGACCGATCTCTTTTAAGCTTAAACAAAAGTGATTGCAGTTTGCCGGTCACTGCCACTGAGCAGACAGGGAGGTTGTCTTATCCTTACTTCTA
Source organism: Acanthosepion pharaonis (assembly GCA_903632075.3). Classification (NCBI taxonomy): domain Eukaryota; kingdom Metazoa; phylum Mollusca; class Cephalopoda; order Sepiida; family Sepiidae; genus Acanthosepion; species Acanthosepion pharaonis. The sequence continues at coordinate 209,356 of CAHIKZ030000771.1, forward strand.
TGGCATTCTTCTGGAGGTGTCCTCTTGTGAAAATTGACTTTCCCAGACACCATGGTTCAGGACTCAGGGTTGGACATTGCAGATCTGGGGGTGGCAATACAAAACAAGGCAGTGTGGAAAGGGATTGTTAACAGAGTTCTGACCAACCACAGGGAGATTGAAAGATGTTGATGTAGCCATTTTATAGTATTGTTTAAATTTTTTACTCATTATTGATTACTTTATTTGTTGTTGACTGTTATTATTACATTTACCTATGCTTAACTGTGTATTTGTAGTTTATTAATTTATTATTTCTTAATTTTTTACTTATTTATTGATTTAGTTTTTTTTGTGTATTTATTTATTTTTATTCATATTCGTTTTAAGTTTTCAATTTTTAAGTAATGTAGTAAAATTGTTTTCATGTCTGCATTTTTACATGAGTTCTAATTGTTTATTTAGTAATTTTGTTTGCCTGGAAAGTTAATTATAGCTATTTTCTCCTCCAGAGTTTACAGTTTTTAGGATTTATTGTTATTAGCTAATGCTGCTTTCCTTATTTTACATGATATTTTTGGTCTGATTTGGTTTTTGTTTTCTCATATATGTTTAGAAATCAATGTGCTATTCAAATACTTACTATTTGTAAAGGATGCTTTGTGTGCATAGTTTCTGTTTCCAAGGTCCTTCAGTTACTCCTTTGTATATTTTCTGTTTGTTATCCATTGGTTTTACAGTGGCTTGGTATATTACATTGTTTTGCAAGTAATTACTGTTTAAGGGACATTTTTTCTTTGCTTTGCAGGTACATGTGGGTTTTGATTTGTGCATGTGGTTTGTTGGTTGGTTTTCTGTTGTGATTTTTTATTATTTGTGTCATGTTCTCAGTGAAACTGTAGTTGATTTTTACTGTGTTTTTGTTGAACATATTGTGGAGAGTGCTTGATGTGAGAAAATGTCTATGCATGAGTTTAATGAATATTTTCCCTATGTCTGTTTTGTTGTAGATTGGTTTGACCATGTGATGTTTCTTTTCCTGTTAGCTGTTAGCATGAAACAGACTGTCACCACTGGGTGTTGACTTCAATGTCCACTTTTATATTTACATTTGTTCTCTCCCTAATAATGAGCATTTCAACTCATAAATACAGCATACCTTAAAACTATATTTTTATCATATATCTAACAAAGATACAACTTAGGTGGGCTGGTCATGTTGTGAGATTGGATGGGTATAGACTTTCAAAAAAGGTGCTGTATAGAACCTACCAAACTCCAAGCATTCAGTTGGATATCCACTCTTACACTACAAAAACAAATTGAAAGACAACTTGAAACATCTCAACTTTGATCTGTAAAGCTGGGAAGCCCAAGCATCAAACCGAAAGGAGTGGCTTAAGACATGTTTTATTGTTAAAGAGCTTTGAAAACAGTAAACTGAAGCACCATGATCAGCTTCATCAAGCTCTGAAGCAGAGACACCATCAAAATTCTGCTTTAACAAATTTAATCTATCAGTGTGGCTTTGTTACCTACAGCAAGGCTGGTCTAGTATTGTACTTAAGAAAGCCCAAATGAAATATGTCTTTCCTTTACCTGATTTTCTCCACAATAGCTCCTGCTAGCATGCATAAGTGCAAAACAAAAGGGACCATCTACTGCTGACCCTCATTTATCATTCACGGTAGGAGAGTCCACCATATATATATATATATATATATATATATATATATGCACACACACACAATGAGAAAGAGACATATTGATATAGATATGTATAATACAATATATGTATATTTATATAGCTAAAAGTGTCTATGTATAAATATGAGTATGAAATGCTAAGTACAAAAAATATAGATAATCTGAGAAAGCAATAAAGCTATAAAAAGTGAACAACATTATCATAAGAGAGTAAACATTTAATATTCAATTTCTTTTAACAAGCATCCTGACATTAGCAAGCTGGGTCTAAAAATATTGGTTGCTAGCAGATAAAGGTGACCCACCCACAACTATCATTTAATTTTAATAATGAATAAAGAAAATTAAAACAAAAAGACATATGTAAAAATGATGCAATTAATTTTTTATGGAAATGTGTATTTCTTAGTAATTGCAGTGTACCTCTTCTGTATAATTTGCTGGCAGTAGATACAAAATGTAAATACAAAATTCTTCTATTTATTCATTTTTTTAATTTTAATTAATTGATTGATATTTTAAAATACTTTACTGCACAATTTACACATTAACAGATAGTTCAAAAGCTCAATAGAGCATTACATGCATTTGGTTATATTAAGAGCAATTGTCTGCATTCACTAGATGACTGTGTGAATCTGCCAATAATTGCTTCTGCATCCAATTCATATAACAATTACTTCTTAATGGTTAGCAATATGTATGATTCAAAATTATCTTCAAACAGCAAATTTCTTAATCTTGTCTTTATGATCTTTAGCTTTGAAAATGTCCTCTCACATTGGACTTGAGTAACTGCAAATGACTATAAAGTTTTTATTCCTTTTTATTATTAAAACAATTGTCTGTGTTTGTTTCTTTATTGCATTTTTGTTTGGAGCCCACTTGTCATCAGGCAAACTGGCACCCTGGCCAATCAACTCTGCATTCTTATTCTTGTTTTGACTATATTTCAATGTACTCTTTGATCTTACTCAGGTGTTTTCTGTAACATACATGAAATTTGGAACATAAAAAATTACACATGCCAATAAAGAAGAGGAAACAATAACAAAAAAAAAACAAAAAAAAAACCCTTTTCTAGACTTCAACTTTATAGGGGAAAAATGTTTTTGCTAAAAAATAACAAAACCAGAATCATTTTTAGTTTTTTATTTTAGATATTTTTAGTTTTATTTTTAATATTTTGCTCCACAAAATAATTTGTAGTGTGCATTAACAAAAAAAAGAAAAAAAAAAATTTACACTAATTTTACAAATCATTTGCAACCTTTTTCACCGGCAAGATATATAAAGTAGCAAAAAATTATGAATCTTATAAACTGATTTACAAAAGCAAAAGCAATTTTAATGTTGATAATGTAGTTTTTCTAATATTGCATGACAATAAGATGTTTAGAGAAAAACATTGCTCTCTGTACATTTGTACATGAAAGGAAAAATATTCAAGGAATTTTTTTAATCATTAGAAGTAAAATTAGTAGAAATTGTTTTAAAAATGATAGAAAAAAACTGTTTTCTCTTTAAAACAAGCACTGACATTTTTAATTTTTTGAGTTGAAAATTTTGAAAAATATCATTAATAAATTTAATTGATGAAATCAAATGTTTCAAAAACAGAGACTCTGTCTTTATACAAAATATTTCATGATAAATGCAAAAGCAATTAAAACTCTCTGGAAAGAAACTGAAAGGATTTACAAAACAGCATTAAAGGAATTTTATAAAAACATTGACCATAAGTCACAAAAATTAATCGATACTCTATTACTTATGTCCTCTTCTTGTTTGTTATAGTTAGCCATTATATTCCTAAATCTTCATACCTGTTATAGTTGATAACTTTTTGCAAATTTCAAATTGAAATCTTTAATATCTGGATGACAGTTTGTTCTTATTTCACAGTATGTTTGTGGGTATCTTCCTAATTAGTTTGTCCTTGTGATTTCACCTGTCAGAAAGAATTAAGTGAAACATGTTACCTCCCTTAGCATAGAACAATCTACCCTCTGAATTAAATAAAGTGTTCTTTTCAAAATTCCCTGAAGGTTACTAATTACAACAGAAATCTTAGAGAAGGTTGGATGGTACAACAGGCAAAATTTAACTATAACAACCAAGATGAGGATATTAGTCTGAGTAAATCAGTGCATAATCATGATAATTCTTTATCTAATTAAGTCAGAGAAAACTGAAGTAGACAATTCTTGCAGGTATTCAGTATAAAGTTATATGGAACTTGATATCAAAATAACTTCTCTTCTTTTTGTTTAAATTCACACGATGGTTTTAAAAAATACATTATTTCTAGGTTCCCACATACGCACATTAATTTTTACTTTCAACTTCCATCCACAACTAAAGAGGGGGACAAAATTATTCAAAATGAATATCAAGAGAAATAAATGTACACAAGGCTCCTAATCAATTTTCAAAATACAAAAAAAGTATTTTTTAATTTTTTGTTGGTGGGTTGGAGGTGGGGATGAAGTGCTCAAATGATTTCTATTTTTATCATTAGCTTTTATTTCTAACAGATGCTGATTTCAATACTTTAGGTTGAAACACTCTTTGGTCATGAAAGTAAATAGTGAACAATGTGAAAAAATAGTTTCTGGCAAGACTTGAACCTGTCTCAGGAGGAGATTATCTTCAATATTAACTTGAAGCTTTAATCATTTGGCTTCTGTGGTTTGAATGACAGACATATATGATGTCAGTTCAAGTTTTCTCAGAAGTTATTTATTTGACATTTTGTGCTGATTACTGTAAATAAAGAATATATGTGATGTGGTAAACAAGCAATAAAATGAGATGGAAATTAGACATAATATATTGGTAATATAACAAAAATAACTGTATTTTAACTAAATTGTTAAAAAAGACATGCATACACACACGATTTTCTAAGTGTAGCTTAAACATGGCACAAGGCCGAAAGTATGGAGCACCCTAACTCACTGCACAGTCATAATTGATCTAGCAAGACAAGCTTGCTAAGCATTACACCAAGATGAAGTGCCCTATGGTGATTTTCTAAGTATAGCTTGCATTTGGCACAAGGTCGAAAGTATGGGGCACCTAGTGAGACTCAAACTAATTAGTCATAATTGTTCTAGCAAGCTTATCTTGTTAACCATTACACCACATCGAGGTGCCCACAAACATGCATATATGTATTAGGAAAATTAATAACAAAGTGGAAAAATCTTTTGTGTGACACATTTTCATCTATTAGGACCTCACTGGACTAAAGTGATGTTTCTGCTGATGTAATTACACAGGGAGGGGATGCTGAAATTTTAAACTTTTAAAATTAATATCTGTCTATATCTCTGAGATGAGGTATTATGATTACTTGTATTATTTACATTATTTGGACTGTTATCCTCATCTTAATTGCCATATTCACATTGTTTTGGTCATTGTACACTCTGGCCTTCTTCAGGTGATTGGAATTTCGAACCAAACCCTTTATTTCGTCCACCGGGGTAGATTGTTCTAGTTCCATGTGCCATACCTCTTCCGGATGTCTCAGTTATTTCCCTTTAACTCTCCAAGTTTTGGTTCACCAATGCTGTTTAAAATTAATTTTTTTTTTCTTTAGATGCGTTGGGGTATATAATTTAGTCATTTTTTTTTGTATTTTTATCACTTTTGTTATTAAATATCCCACACTGCGATAAAAGATCTGCCAGGAAAGGTGAAACGTTGTTAGAACCTGGATGCAAATCTACTGTGGATGATCTAGCAATTAAAGTGCTTTCTATAAACTTTTGTCTTAGTGTATAAAAAGTGTATAATTTAAAAAAAATTAAATTTAAAAGTTTTAAATTTCAGTATCCCCTCCCCTTCATGTGCATGTAGTTACATAAACAGAAACATCACTTTAGTCCAATAAAGTCTCTAAAGGACAAAATGTGCCACACAAGAATTTTTTTCCACTTAATTTTCTTAACATTGTTCAATTATATAAAAGTGTTTTCCTATATATATATATATATATATATATATATATTTTTCATTTCACCCCAAGCAAGGCAATAAAGCCACTAAGATGCAAGGGGTTAGTGAGTGTTAAACAATATAAAAAAAATATTCTATTAAGGAGAGAGAAGATAACAATTGACATTGCATTTAACTTTTTAAAAATCAAAGTTGACTGGGAAGCAAGAAGCCAGAAGAGCATCCTACAAGTGAGAGAAGAAACTGTTAGCATAGAACTTACGTTTACATCTAGCAGCCATTTCAACATTAAAATGATGAGATCTTCCTGTTAATCTAGTACTGCAATTAAATTCGTAAAGTCTAGGTACCATTAAGGAAAGTTCATCAGAACAGTTACCATGAAAGTATTTATAGAAAAAGCAAAGAGAAGTTACATTATGGCAGTGGGAAAGTGACTGATGCTGAGATGCCAGGTCAGGATCAATAACATTGCTGATTCTTTGAATTTCATCAAGAATCTCTAAATATATATATATATATTATATATATATATAATGTATGTGTGTGTGTGTGTGTGTGTGTGTGTGAGTATGCATGTCTTTATTTTTCCTCAGCTTAACTGTAAAAGCAAAATAAAGGAGAACAAACTCCCTACCAATGGTCTGTGAGTTTAGCTCCAACTTATGATACTATGCAAAATACCTTTACAGAAACACATGCTAGCACTTGTAGTAGTATAAAAATTGTGAAACTCATCATACAGGTCAATCAATTCAATCCTCATTGGGGACTATATAGTCATATATATAGAAATCTACAGTCTTATACAATGAGGTTGTCCAATTCAAGAATAAAAAAAAATTGTACAGCAGCAAATTGAATCAACATTAACACAACCAACATGACAGGTATGAAAGAGTTTCTCATGTTATAGGGAAAAAAATTCCTGACAATTTGTTGTCTGATATGGATTGGTAGTATAGGAGAGGGTGTCATTTATCTGACCCTAGCAGAACGGATGAATCAGTGCTCACCTGTCATAAACAGTCCAGTCACACTATTTATCAACTGAGTAAAAAGAAGCATTCAAAGTTTTTAGTTAAATCTATAGCTTTACATTCAACTTTGATCAGGCAGGTATCTTCATATTTGCTTTCAATAATGATGAGAAACCAAGTGATGTTGCAATAGTAGAGACACATTACAAACCATAAAATATTTTACTAGTACAAAAGTGTAATTACTGTTGGGGTGGGGTGGGGGAGCTGAAAAATTGTGTTGTGACAATCTTGCAAGTAGAGAAGATTGATCTGTCCTTAAAAAAAAATGTACAAGGCCACTTAAAGAACAGAAAAATAGATATAAACAGAGAAAAAAAATTGGAGAGTTCAGCTAAAGGGAAATAACTGAGACATCTGAAGAGGCATGGAACGTGGAACTATAACAATCTACCCCAGCAGATGAAATAAAGGGTTCGGTTTGAAATTCCAATCAACTGAAGGAGGCTGGAGTGTACAACAGCCGAAACATTGTGAATATGAAAATGAGGATAACATTCCGAATAATGTAAATAATCATAAGACCTCATCTCAGAGATATAAACAGATCTTATGAGTGAGTGTGTGTATGCAGGGTGGGGTGGGGGTCAAGAGAGTAAAGAAAACAAAAGTGCACAGAGACTAAACTCTAATCCTTGTTTTCATTATGAACCCTTTGTGGGTTATTTAAAACTGAAAAATATTTTGAATCAATTTACAGCTTTTTTTTTTCTTGTCTATGTTCTATGTCTTTTGACAGGTAATCTGTTGGTTGCACCAACAATTTTGGATTTTTGTATATCCATATACATCATTATCAAGAAGAGACAGTATAAAACCTTCAGATGTTATTCCCACTGTCCCATCTTAATGTGTCATGACATAAACCAACCAACCTTGGTTCAAAGGATGGGGATAGCCTTGAAAACACCACACTACAACAGCTATTTAAAAACCTTAACCATGAAGATACTCTAACAATTTGTTTAGCATTTTTCTTCCCTTCACTTATATATGACAATGACTATACTATTTTTTATATATGCAAAACCATCACCAGTTCTTGCACAGGGTGGTCCGAAAGTCTTGTCCCCCACCAATATAATTTTCTATTTCAGATGGTTGACAAGCCCCTACAGTTTGGGAGAGAAGTGGGGGTGACACGACTTTCGGACCACCCTGTAGATAGAAAGTAGACAATCATGTATGTCTCAGAAAGAAGATTGCAAGAGATGGTGTCCTACTTCTGGAGGTCAAAAGAAGGATTGTGCTTAATTGGGTGGCTTTTGGAAAAGTTTATAACATCATAAAAAGTCCCAAATCAACAACCAAACAAAACAAAACAAAAAAAAAAAAAAAAAAGAAGTTGTTCAATGAATATGTTCTGCTAGTGATGATTTGTGGAAGTGAGACATGGATGCTCAATGCTACCACTGCAGACTCTTGCAGTGGCCCAACATAAAATGGAGCAAATCATTCTGGACATCACTTTATGTGATAGGAAGAGCAATACCCAGATTTAACAGGAGACTGGCATGAAGAACATAACTGAGATCATCAAGAAGAGAAAACAGATGGGCTGGCCCTGTTTCTTGTCTCAGAGACAACGTACGGACTACTAGAGTGGCAGTGGAAAAGAAGTAGAGGGCAGTCAATGGCAGGATGATTTGAACCAATACCTTCGCTCAACATGGCCCAGTATGACCAGAGAAAGGAAGTGGTGGCGGTCAACCAAGGAGAAGTTCCTCCAACAGCAGTGAGAAGGTCCTGGATTTGGATGTACCTATGTGAATATACTGAGTAGATTTACATAATATTCATACATATTAGACATACATAAATACATATGTAAAGGATTTAGATCATTTTAAGCATTGTAACTTCAACACAAAATACCAAAATGTCAGTTGAAACTTTGTCATTTTTGATTTAATCAGTTTCTATGATCAACCAAACATGCACCAATGCATCTTTTCCCCATTTACACAGATATACTATGATAAAGAAAGAAAGATCATATATGCAAAGGAAAAAGTCTAAAAGAAAAATTAAAATGGAAAATAAATGAAATAGAAAATTATATTTGAACTGATATTCAAAGCCTGCTCATTATTTAGTGCTAAGCCATTATTTTAGTTGGGAGTTGTCTCCCTTTCTTATATCAACGTTGTTTTGTCAGGAAAAAAACAAAAACAAAATTTTATTTTCCAAATATTTTAAAGTTACAGAAATATGAAATAAAAACAAGCACACACACAAAAACAAAACCAGTAATGTCATTGTTGGATTTTATTTTAATTAAAAAAAATTTTTTTTTTTACAATTTTCTTTTAGAAAATAAAAGAAAGAGGAAGAAATATATTGTAAATGATTTATATGGAAAAAAAAAAAAGAAAAAGCCATGAACACCATCAGATGTAAATAGATGTTTTGAAACAAAACCAGTTAAGTTACAACAAGCTACTAATATACTAAAGGCCCAAAATATTTATCAAATTAGAATTTTTTAAAAAATAAATACAAAATGGAGAATAATGGAATTTGGATCTACATTTTGAAGCTGTCATTTTCACACTCTTTCCAAAGATGTCAGTCAGTTAACCTGTTAAACCCTTCATACCATTTTACCTGTACAAAGCTCCAAGATATCTAATCATTGAAAAGAATTACACAGCCTAATTTGTAAGTAGAACAAGACTGTTTATGAGAGAAACTTTGTACTTGAAATTTGATTCTGTTCTACAGTTCAGAGTGAAATTTACCCAAAATTTCTGGTTTGGTCTCAGGGTTCAAGAAGTTAACACAAGGTTGCAAAGCCCAACAGGATTTTTCAGTTTATTTATGTAGATATATGTAAGTAATAGCAAAAGTTTTGAAATGTGAGACCCCCCCCCTCCAGCACCACTCAATTCGATCTGAAAATGCACTAACAACAAAACCACTCTTCAGTGACTAAGAGCAGGTTGCTTTTGAATCTATACAAATCTGAACATTTCACATGGAAAAAGTCTATTAATTTAGCATTGTTTTATAATCAAAAGCAACCTCATTCTGTGACTCTGAGACTAAAATCTTCAGAAAGAACAGTCAGAATTAAGAAAGTGAGGTGGGGGTGGGGAATAAAAACATGATGTGGGATGCAACCATTTTTTTTATACAAAACATTATGAAGAATTTTTTTTTTATTCAGTTGTATTTTGGATTCATTATACCTAAAAAGCCACAATGATTTATTTCAACTTATTTACCTCAAGCCAATTTGATTTTAAACTTCATTTTCCCCCTTAAAAAAAAAAAAATAAAAAGCCAATTCCTTGAGAATTTTTTTTTTAATTAGAAAAACCTTCCATATTCTCCATTCAGACCAATATTCGCAAACATACAAATTTATTTTATTATTACTATTATTCTAAATATTGTTAGTACACTGAATCCCATTTTTATATTATCTGCTGATGTTATCACAATGTTTGGGCCAATACATTCTTCAGTCTTAATCAGCCATATTTTATGAGAAAATATGGGTGGATGGGGGAGACAAAGTAAATACATTGATTGAAAAGAAAAAAAAAAAAAAAAAAAGATCATTTATAAACCAGGTGGACTAATCCATTTTCACAATGTCAGATACACAAAGTACCTGGGTGATTTTGTATATTCCAGATGAAACTTTTAAAAATTTTTTAAAATTTTACACAAGAAATTATTATACTCAGATAATACCCAAGTATTATTTTGACAAGTATCCTTGCCTTTGGTGTTTCAATTATATTTCAACCAGTAAATTCCCTGTCCTTCCTCAGGGACATATAAAATATCAGGTCATCATTTTTGTTTCTGTCTTCTCCAGCACCAAAGTAAAAAAAAAAAAAAAAAAAAAAAAAAACAAAGATATATTTTCCGCATTAGATGGATTTTTGCTACTTGACTAGCATTTTAACTAAAAACTTCAGATGATGCAAAGTTCTAAAAATTCTTTTTGTGCATGTATTTATTTGTGGGGGCTTCACAGTCATGACTGATGATTGAGATTTTATGATTAAATTTTTTTTTTTATTTCTATATATTAAAGAAATGCCATTTGGCTACCAACACACCATGTGTAAAATTTTTTTCTTCTAATAACAATATGTTATAACTATTTAAATAAGGATTTTAGTTGAATACTATCAACAAGAAAATTGAAATTGATGGTATTCAACTAAATTCCTTATTTAAATAATCATTGTTACTCAGGTGAAAAAAAAGCGAATTGAAAAAATATCATAAAAATTAAAATTTGTACTTATTTTATGAATGAGAAAATTTTGGAATAGTTTTTGTGGACTAATAACTTCAAATTTTTGTTTTATTGATTCTACATTTTGTAGAAAGTGTTCTTGATAATTCCATGTTTAGTTTTACTTGTCTGTATCTCAAGTAGTCACTTCAAAATCATTTGACAATGTCCATTAGCGAACACAATTTACATAAAATCTTTACCTCAGCAAATGATCAGAATATATTAGTTCAAATAAACACATCAAATACTCATTTTTCAAGTCTCAGTTAAGAATCCATTACACATGACACAAAAGAGAACAAAAATATCTTATAAATAAAATTTATATACAAAATCTCAAAGAAAGTATTATACTTATATTTTATCATAGTTTGGCACAAGGCCAAATGGGGTGGAGTTTACAAGAGAGTTGCATCAATCTTCTCTATAGAGAGAGTGTCTTACTAGAACCAGCGTTTGAAATCCTGTTTTTATTTTTGTAATACTCATACACAACTTTGACCTCTGCACTAGTGGAAAATTAATAACTTTTCCACGTACAAGATAAACTGTTTATACTAAGTCAGAAATTTCTTCTTAAATTTGACCACTTTACAAATTTAGGAACTGACTTTTCACCTGACCCTAAATGACAAAACATTTTTTTTTTCAATCTCTTCTTATATTCTACTACATAAAAATTACCTTGTGTATTTATTTATATCTCTCATGTCACACTCTGGAGTGGAAAGGGAGGTAAATCAATTTAAGGTAGTAAATTTATGAATGGTTAATTCTCTTAGTCATTTTAATAAACTATATAAATATTTATCTTTATTTAGACAAAACTAGTTCCTGAGCAAAATGAAGTGTTTAATTAATCCATTCCCTTACTGCTACATTTCTTAGAATGCAGTCTTATTTGTTTAAGCCTTTTTTGCAAGACACTCAGATGCTTTTGTTCACTAAGTGATCTTTTTGTTTCAATTTGATCTTGAGATAGATGTTGTTATCACTGTCTTTGTCATTCTATTGACAATCTTCTTTTTCTTTCAAGAGTGTTTCCATTTCAAGTCCCTGTTATATTAAAAACATAAAATTTATAACATGAAAAGATATTGAGCAAAAGGCAATTCATACAAAGCCAAGATTAATCAATGAATCATAGATACTATTGAATGTCTAAAAAATAGAAAGGGAATGGATTAATTAAATGGTTTCTTGGCATCTATTTTAGTTGTGAATTATGGATCTTGGCTTTATTGAATGAATTTCAATACATTGTTTCAAAACATCTCTATATTAATACATTTTTAATGGCACAGGTACATTAGACAATGATTGAATCAGCAATTTTAAAATCATTGAACAAAAAGCATAACAGCAAGAAAAAACAAAACAAAAAACAAAAAAAACGTGTGTGTATTTTCTACATCACCAAGAGTCCACTACATAGAGATGGGCAAATCATCTATCTCTATGTATAGGACTATGATGCTCTAGTGGGAATAGAATTTCTTGTTATTTTAAACTTGACAAATAAAATGCCATCATTTATTTATGTCTTAAACTATTTTTAACTAAGAAATAAAGAGATAGTAATTTTGTAAGTACAATGGACTTGTATATATAAAAACAAAAATTTTTTCAATTTTTTTGACAGTGTGAAATATTGTGTACATTTTTTTTACAACATGAGTAAAGTAGTATAATTGTTAAAAAGCTGTTTTTTTTTTTTATTTGTTTATAGGAAGATTCTCCAGAAATTCATTGAATATGTAAATGCCAAATAAATTAAACAATCACATGGATTTGAAACCACAGCCCAATCAGCCCTGCCCAGAATTTGTGGCAATCTTATACCAGGTATTCAACAATGGTAGCTAATTAATTCAAAGCAGATCAGCAATTGTAATTTATAAAAAGAAAATTATATTTCTATAATAAAAGGAGAAAAAAAAACCTTTCAAGGTTTTCATTTTGAATGTTTCTCTGGTCCCTTAAAATAATCCAGTGTGCTTTGCTATTAATATTTGCTTTAGAAATTTCCTCTGAAATCCACTTGGAATATTCCTTCTTCCGACGGATTGATGGTATTGAGGTAAAGGTTGGCCTGTGGGGTTAGGATATGGCTGAGGTTACTAGTAATAGGCATATGATACACTGCTAAAAAGAATATCAGCCTTTTCAGCAACAATGTAGATGATCAGCAAGGAGACAAGAAGCACAACAATACCCAGCAAGAGTGTCAATGTCTGGAAAATAAAAAAATAAAGAATAAAGAATATAAAAAAAAAAAAAAAGCAGAAATAAAAAGTAGTAAAAATACATTATTTGAATATAGGATTTCTAAAATGAGTTACTTTTCAAAGACCAGCAAACTTGGGTTGGGCTACTAATTTGAAGTCTATTCAAGATTTTGTATCACTGGGTTTTCATATGTAGTACATTTCCCTACTTGTAGCCCACTCTGGCAACCTTACTTACAGATCAATATTTGAGTAGCAGTGGGTATTAAGTGAGTGAATACTTTTCTTTTAGAACCAAGTCATAAACAAATTCCCCACTTTTTGCCATAATAAATTTGGCCCATTTCTTTGAGAAACTATAAATGTTTGCAGTGTTGCCAGATTGGGCTATTTTTGAAAATCCAGTGCTACTAAGTTTACCCTATTTAGGACTTGCAGGGCTGCTTTTTATAATAAGCTGGGTTAACTTGAGTTACTAAGAAGAAAGAAAGTCAAATGAAAATCTCATAGCCCAATTTAATATTTTGTAACTTAAACTGGCAAGCCTGTCTAAAGGACATCTATCCTGTTTTAAACAAATTAAATTCTACACCAACAATAATAACAACAACTACAACATAATTAAAGTTCACAAATGCTGCAGGTAACTTAATATATTTACCTTGATATTTCCTTTATTACATAGTACAACAATAAAAATAAATGGTTGCAGTCATGAATGGAAAAAAATGAAGCTAATTAAAAAGTCAGTTATTTAAATGATTTAAGAAAAACTTTAAAATAACTTAAAGATTATTGCTGAAGAGCACAAAGTGATACTGATGACATTCATCAAGGTTTTATTATATACCTTGTCTTAAAGCTACAGTAAATTTTATGATGTACATAAAAAAAGGTCCAAAATAACGTGTTTCCCACCCAAAGTACAGGAATAACACTTGAAGACGAAATTAGGGTCAAAACAGTTAAAGCAGAGAGAATGCCATCATTAATTTTTATATATTTTAACTTTTCCATTTTATGACCTTTTCTTAAAAATTTGTTTAGACCCAATGAATGTATTCTATGTTGTTTTTCTTGTCATCTAAATTGCCAGTAGTTATGATATACTATCATGTTTTCATTGTTCTCTGGTTTCATCAAGCAGCAAAAGAGCATCTGGTTAGTTGAAGTGTAATTTCAGTATCAGTTTAATATCCAACATGTCTTCTTGCATCACTCACTTTCATTTATTAAAAACAGCTTTGTCATTTGCTTTTAAGCCTGAGGTTCTCAAATAAAAGCTGACAGAAAAAGAAGGTCACTGTTGTAATGTTCAACAAAGAAACTATTAGAAAAATTGGGCAGTGTCCTGTTCTAACTAAAACCACCCTTTTTTTTTTTTAAATTATTAAAGTTAAAGTTAAAAGGCAACAGTTAATAGGTATAGATATTTATTATGTTTAGGCCTATTCTGATACATAGTTAAATCTATGGAACACCCAATGAGGAATGCACTCATTAACAATGACTTATGAAACACTTTACAACAAGTGTTATTGTGACTACAGTTAAGAATACAAGTTCTACAATAGACACTGCAAACAGAAATAATTTTTTTTTTTAATATTATTATAGATTAAGTGCTCCAGTTCATGAATATTAAAAAAATATATATATTTTATTAAATTTTTATAAAAATTAATATGGGCTCCACTTTGCTATGGAAGCCAAAACAAATATGCTCATATGATTTATTAAAATGTAAGAAAATGTTTTCACATTCTTGAAATTTGTAATCTGGAGTTCTTATATTACTATCAATTACAAACTCCAGATTATGAATTTCAATCTTTTTTTTTACATTAAGAAACACATATGAGCATATTTATTTTCATAGAGGGGTCAATTTACATAGCAAACTGGGCCCTTCCCCACTTCATAAATTTCATTTTTATAGATATTTGTAATTCTGGAATGCTTAATCTATAGTGATATGAAGAAAAAAAAAAAGAAAAGATTTTCTTTTTTTTCCGGTGATCACAGTGACTACTGTACAATCCCAACCAAATAGTTACACACAACTCAATGGTAGTGAAGGGTATGGAATGAGAAAGCTCTCGGATCTGTGTTAGTGACTCTCATGATTAGAGAGTCACCAAAGTGAGGGATCATTGTTTTCTTAAACTGTCATACTTACAAACAGATAGCAATATGAACAACTTTTTATTTTTAACCAGGAATACATATTTTTTTCTTTATGGAATCAGTATCTTCCCATGTTTTATGACATATAAAATGCTCTCTTCACAAATCTTAGAATTTAATAAATTTATAATAAACGCACAAAAAGAAAAGATTTTGAACCGAGACAAATAGGAAACATTGAGTAATATTTAATGTATCACTCAACAATTCTTTTATTTCCTGTTGAAATGTGTGTGCGTGTGGTGATGATGAAAGCCTTATATATTCACAATTTTTTTTTTTTATTGTTAACCTTTGTAATCAGGTTTTGATTATGAATATCATGTCATAAATAATTTTTCTTTTCACAATGGAATGAATCAATATTAGTTTCAAATTTTGGATCCTTATCTTTCTAAGAAGATAAGAAAATACTGTGAGATATTTATTCCATCACGAGGCACAGACAAAGGAGAATTTTTTTACAACATATTTATTTCCTAATTTAAAAACAGTATAATTCTAGTTGAACAGTTTAAGTATCCGTATTCATTTTTTTTTTTCATTATTTCATCAGTTCCTAATGCCCTGGTAGATATCTTTAGCAATTTGAGAAGGTAACCATTCCCTTAAGGAGATGCGGTAAACTCAAAAACATATTTTGGGGAAAATAGACTATGTTACAAAAATTAAATTGCTTTTCATGACAAAATAATTTGTTATACAAGACTAAAGTATTTAATAAAAAATATATTAGAGTTATTTCCCTTCTAAGTAGACTGAATTATCTCCCTTATATCAAATTCCTAAAATGTTATAACAACAATAATAATCAACAACAAACAATATCGTGATTAAATATACTTTAATGTTTAAAAAATTATTCAGTATTATTATTGTTTAGATAATAAGCATTATAACAAAGCAAAATAGCTATATTGTGGAAAAAGGAACTTTCGACAATATACACATTTTTTACATATTTTTGGTTATTTCTTAACTTTTATCAAAAATGACATAATAGCTTTTTGCTGATGTATTAAAATTTTGGAATAATGCAATAATACAAATTTAAATTTCATCTCTCTGATAGATGTTGCAATCTGTGAATTTCATTTTGGCTTACATAAAAACCTTTCCTAAATCGTTTACATGTGTACCTGCTGAGGTTTTATGGAGAAAAAAAGATCCTATCATTGTTCATATCAACATTTTAACAGATTAAACTATTTACTCTGTAAATCTTTGTCTGGCACAAAGCACAACACAGAGATAGCAGATTAAAAGTCAGCTTTATAATCAATAACTCACAAGTAGCAAGAATATCTTGGTATATATTAACTCAGTTTATCTTAGTTTGACACAAGGTGACATCAGTGAGGCAAAAATTAAGCAAAGTTGCAAGCTAGAAAAGTTGTTGACCATCAAGTTCTCCTGTATTTTCAGTAATAAGACATTACTGATAGAAAGTCAATCTAGTTTTTCTATTTTTTCAAAATGCCAAATCCCTTCACATCAAAGTGGTCATGGCCCTCCACAGACAATTTTCCGTCATTATCAGCGAATTGCCAAAACTTGTTGGGAAAGATAGTAAAAAGTTTTCTTGTTGTCTTCTCCAGAGTTTTGAATTCAAAATAGTTCTCCTTCTTAACTGACTGCCATCCAAGTCTAGAGATCAGAGTCTATGCTATTATTTAACCTATAGCTAAGTAGAGATACCCATGCCTTTCCTAAAGGCATTAGTGTGAAAGTGAATGCAACAGAATAGGACAAAATTTGATGTATGTTTGTCAATTCCACTTTCTGTGCCAATAATTGTGACATTGATCAACCTCATGCCGCTTCTATCTGCCATGTCTCTTCAGGATATTGGCGATCATGGGTCTACACAATTTCCTGTCCTTTGTAGCTCTTAATAAATTTTGTCTTTTTGTTATCGCTCCTATACCCTGTTTTGCCATCTATTTATTCAAGGTTGCTAGGTAAGTTATTCATTGTTTTCCTCTGTCCATCTTGCCTTCAATCTATTCTGTGAGTATCAAATTTTCCAAGCCCTCTTTCCTCATTATGTGCCTTAGAAATTCTCTCTTTCTGATGTCGAGTATCTATAAGTATCTTTTCTTGTTTCCATTTTCTCAAACTTTATTGTTGCTCACATATCAGTCCATGGTATTCTCAGCATCCTTCTGTAGAACCACATTTCTGTTGTTTCAAGTCTTTTTTTTTTTTCCACCTGTGGAGATTGTGTTGCTTTACTACCATATAGGCAGACTGATACGATGTAACAGTTCAGTACTCTCTTCTTTGTTTCCAATTAAATTTTCCTGTTTCTTAATACTTTTCTTAGCTTTTGGAAGACATCTTTTGTTATTTTTGCCCAATGCACTGTCTGATTTCAATGCTGCACTAACAGATCAAATTAACTTGCAAACGTTTAGTTAAAAATAGAAACAAATTGAGGAGAAGCAGACAAGTTAAAATGAACCAATCAGATTGCAAATCAAGTTTATATGCTCAGGTGATTAGTCAGATGTCTAGGTTTCTAGCATATTTAGTAAAAGATGAAATATTAATGATTGCCTGAATTTTTGGGATTGAGGAGTTATTATTTACACTAGTGTTTCTCAAACTTTTCTTCCTTGTGGTCTATTTCTGGTATTAAAAAAATTTCAGGCCCACATAAGCACAAATAGAAATTCCATGTAATGGGAAATATATTTTATTTACAAAAGCAAAATGCAATACAAGATATAAGTCCTGACTAATGACAACACAGCTCTTGGTGCCTCCAGGCCCATTTAAAATATTTCTAAGAGCTGACATTGAGAATCACTTAATTACACTATTTACATGCAGACTATTATCATCATTTTTGTTATTGTTATCACAACTATAGCATTGGTTTGTAAATTTGGTGACACAGTAATTATGAGTTCAATCCCTAGGATTGGCAGTGTGTATTCAAACTCAGTGGAAGCAGGTTAGCAATAACCAAACAGTACCAAGAATAAGAATTAGACGAGAAAAGAAATGAAAAGTAGAAAATGAAGCAACATTTTTGTTTGATGAGATATCTCCAGACTTGGGCAATGGTTTAGTTTGGTTTAATTTCTTTTAAGGCATATCAACATCAATGGGTCATTTAATGTCGACAATGTTTTTTTCCTGGTAATATGTTGTTTTGTCAAAAATCTATTTCTGGTAATATTTTTTTTTTACAAAGTATTTCTGGTATTAAAACCTATTTTTAGTTTCATAATGCTTTTTACCTCGGTTTCAGTGTTAACAATTTGCCCATAGCTGGGACCCTAACAGGTGCTACCACCTTGGGTCAGAATGGACCTGGGAACACCAGCAATTAAGAGGTGGTTCCAGGCTCCTCAAAGCCTTCTGATCAGAGGCCTTGCTGTTGGACGTAGTTTATTGTCTTACCCTGGATCCAGATGCAGTGTATCGTCATACCCAGGATGAACTTGGGCAATGGAATAAGAACAGTCTAACCCTGTAGATTAAATAAAGGGTTCAGTTTGGCATTCCCTGTAGGTTACATGGATCGATATGCACTTGATGAAGACCAGAAGACACAACGGCCAAAATGTTGTGATAACAACAACAAAGATGAGGGGAAATAGTAAATGTAAGTAGCATAAATAGATATAAATATGTATATAAAAAAATTCATTACAAAAGTCAATGTGATGTAATTTTAGATTTTCTTTTTTCTTCATTGTTTTACTATTTTGAGAATATTTAATCTGGAAATGTATAATTCTATTTCATTATTCAATGTTTCTATTTGTAGGTCTGAGTAAAAACAAAACGAAAGTTTCAATTTAAGTTAGAATTAAAATACAATGTTATTGAAGAACTTGTCAGACATGCACACAGAGAGACATTTCAAAGGTAAATAAAAATATCAAAAAGAAAAATATATCTATATTGTACTTACCCCATTATTTGATTTCATTGGCTGAGATTTTTTTTGTCTTTTAAATTTAACATTTCATATTTAAACTTTATTTTTTTTTGTTTTCATTCGGGTATTGCTCTTTTTTATTTATTGCAAATGATAAAAAAAAAAAACGACAAGAAGAAATTGAAGCAAAATTTTTTAAAATTAAAAAGTTTGGCGGAATGTTTTTTTTTTTTTATGTATGTGCATGTACTGCAATTTTTATGTATGTGTGCGTGCTGCAATTTTTTTCTTTTCTTCTTTTCCTGATGCAATTTGGTAGATGTCTCAAGTGAAGGTATCAAGAGGAAAAATTAGGGTTTAATCAGAAGGGAGTGTTTTGTGACAGTGGAAAGGATTAATGAAGACAGTAAGTGGGGGGTTTAAAGTGGCCAATGAGTTTGCTTAAGACAGGATGAAGAGCTTTGATGGACAAGTGGAGGCGGAGTTTTGGAAAGAGAGAAAAGAGATAGGGAAGGTGCTTAGTTGGAGGAGGAGAAGGATTAGGGGAGGAGCTTAATCTGAAATGGAGGAGGAGGACTTGGATGTAGTTGCTAGCCATCAAAAAAAGGGCAAACTGGTGCTGCAGAGAAGACAACCTCTGCTCGGCTGTTCAGAAAAAAGACGATTCCCATAGCCAGGCACAGGATGAGAACACCGACAAACAGAGTTACTGCCTGGAAGTAAAATGAGCCAGCAAAAGTCTGCATGAGAATTCTTATTTTTTTTTTTTTTGTGTTTCTTAATTTATCATAAGATAAAAAAAAAGTAAATAAAACGAAAAAGAAACATAAGAAAAAGAAACATAAGACAAGAAAAAACAAAGTGACAGCTGACACCACCCTTACCTGAGTTGCAAAAGTAAAAACATCAAAGAAATAAAAAAAAAAAAAAAAAAAAAAAAAAAAAGAAAGATAAGGAAGGTTACTCATTAATCTATTCAGACTAATATCTTCATCTCTGATTATCTTATTGACTATTTTAGCATTTTGAACATTTGAAATTGAATACTACAAATGTAGTTTCTTTCTATTTTGACAATAGCAACTTGTACCTTTTCAGATAATTCCTTCAAATTTTGAAAATTAATAAAAATAAAATGTTTATTTTTTTAATCCCTTTTTTTTTATCTCATTTTTTTTCAGATGATTTTCCTTGAATTTCAAAGAAATGGAACAGAATTTTAAGTGATGGAATTCAAAGTGCAAACCAATTACACTACAGAGGAATTTTTTGTCTTATTTTTAAGATGAGGAATTGTCAGTATACTTTGATTCTTTTGAACTAGTATTCTCATCTTGGTTATTAGAGATACAACGTTTCGGCCAAATCTTCTCTGGCTATCTACAGGTGTCCATTGTTTGGTTGATCTTGGATATCTGTTGGGTTATTTTGTCTCTATGATGTCAATTATTGTTCCTGTTGAACAAGGATATATTCTTTCACAACTTTATTGAATTCAATTATTAAAAGTGGTATGTATCTGCCATGATAACTAAATGTCAAAACCTTCTGATATTGAATATAAAGGATCCAAAAATACACCATTGATGTCTTTTCGAACAGTGATATAGTGAATGGGTTGCTGTCATAAGATCAAACCCTGAATCAGGTAGTGAAACAATATACACTGGTTCAGCAGGAGCAAGCAAAACCTGCCATCACAAGAACAAAATACAACAATAATTAACAGATATATCCTTTATCAACCATCACCTGAAGATGGCCAGATGGTATTTGACTGAAATGCTGCATCTATAAAATTGACCACAATGAGATTCAAACCAGTTTCATGGTTGGAGTGCTAATGTTCTAATCATTCAGTTACATAACAATTAAAACCTCTTTAATAACCTCTTAACCATGAAAGTTATAAAACAAGATAAAACTTTTCCTGTCTTAATGCTAAATCTGATAAGATCAGATTGGCAGCTGATATAAAAAATGAGCTTAAATCTGTTGTTAACTGGTGCAAGAAATGGCATGTTAATTTTAATGCTTCCAAAATGATTTTTCAATAATCTTAGAGAACCTTTGTTGACCTCTATTAGTATGGCTGATATTAAGCACCAAGAGTGTGACTCATTGCACCTCCTCAGGTTAATGTTTTTCACTGACACAAAGTGGAACAAATATATTGAATCAATCTTCTGCTAGGAAAATTGGTTCACTGTCTCATTCTAGACAATTTTTCTTGCCAGAATCTATATTACACCTTTAGAAGTTTATCATTTTTCCATGTACTGAATATTGCTGCCACATCTGACCTAGTACTTCTATGTATGTAGAAATCCATGACAAAATCCAAAGAAGAATCTGCAATATCATAAATCTTAACCTGGCATCTTGGCTTCAGTCACTTTTCCACCACCATAAACGTAGATTCTCTGTGCCTTTCCTATAAATATTTTCATGGTAATTGTTCTGATGAGCTTCCTTCTTTATTATCTCAACTTTACAAATTTAAGTGCAGTACTAGATTGGCAGCTAGGTCTCATCATTTTACAATTGAAATGGTTAGATATAACTAAGTTCTATGCTAACGGTTTCTCCTCTTGCAAGTTTGATCTTCAAAAATTTAAATAATAAGTCAATTATTATCTTCTGTCTTCTTAAATCCTGTTCTTTTATTGTCCTCTCTGCTTAATGTCTTTTCTCAGACTATTTCACTCTCAGTAATTCCTTGTGCTGTAATAGTTTTATTGCCTTGCTTTAGTAAAACGATTACAAAAAAAAAAAAAACTATGCAAATATTTATGAATTTCATAAATGAAATATTCAGCCTGAATCTATAAAAGTAAAGCCAACAAACCAGAGATCAGTTGGTGATTAAAAGGATCTGATTCCCATTTTGTGTTTGAAATTTAAAAGAAGGAAAATTTCAAAATTTATTCAGATAAATTAAAAATTGAGGATAAACTTATTAAACATTTACAAAGGTTACATGAAAAAAGCTAAGTTAAAAATGAATATATCAGTTTGAATAAATCAATGAGTAACATTACATCTTATAAATAATGAAAGATAATCAGAAAGTTTCCCCCAGGATTCCTTTAAAACGAACCCTGCTCCACCCTTGGATAGATTTTTATATTAAAACCTGATAAGACTAACTAAACTGCAAACACAGTCAATTGTTCTTCATGAGCAAGAAGCCTTAATAAGAGAGAAATGACATACTATGTTCAAACTCTTGAAGCAGTCATCTATTATAAAGATATTTGGTGGTCTAAAATCTGCAATTACTAAGGACAATTTTAATCATTTGCTTTTAGCCAAGTCTGTGATGTTGGACACCTGTATATTGACTGACACCCATTCTGTGTATGATATCACTATGATACTCTTGATCCATTTTGGATGGTCAGGTTGATTTCAAATGGATACCAGTAATCCCATTTTTAAAATTGTTCTTTGCAGATTTTCTATCACCTCTCTCAAAAGTTCAAGCATTTTACGTAATCTCCAACCCAGTAAGTCTTCTGCAGGCAAAGAACTATTCAGTGCATTTTATTCTAGTTCATTCTAACAAAACCAAAGCTCAAAATATCAACAAGTGAAATTAGTACCTGGTGAATGTAAATAAAAACTGTTTAAGATACTATTAGAATTGATATTTTTTTCTTTTAGTGTCCATGCCATATCTCAAGCTAAAGAGCCCTTCTCTCAAACACACAAAGGAAATATAAAATAGTTAAGCTTGAACCAGACAGACAAATAAACATGGGTCAAACAACAGCATCTGCTTAACAGGTCAATGGTTATCTCCAGAACAGGAAGTCTGATTTTATTCAATGCCAAAGAATGTTCAAAACCGAGAGGAGTGAGAAAAAAAAAAAAAAAAAGTTTCATGACAAGGAGCTTACTGAACTTGTCTGGGTCAAATCCAAATGATGAAACAAGGAAAATATTCAAGAAGCATTCTTTGAGAGATTTGCTTCAAGTGTGCAAAGCAGCTTAGATATCCCATAATGAAAGGGAGATCTGATAAATTCAAAACCCAAAGCTTTAAAAATCTGACGGATAAGTTCAGCCAGTGTTAATTTGTATAATATTCTTGAATCTAGGCTCTTGCTTTTGTCCTATTTCTGTAGAAATTAAAATAAACTTTACTTTTAAGGAAGTGTGTGTGTGTGTGTTAGAGAGTTAATAATGTACCATAAGTAAATTACCCAGCAGGAAAATATATACCAAAATCCTATTCCCAGAGAAGTGCAACTTTTCTGCAGTTGTACAACAGTGACAAGAAAAGAATTCCTTAATCTCTGGCAAGCATAGCTATGCCAGTGCACATTAACAACTAAAAAATACTGCAATTATCGTTTAGAAGAATTGGCAGGCTTTTTTAAATTTTAATAATAAGAGTGTATGGAATCTATTGAGATGAAAATTTTATTAAATGCTACTAAGAATTTAATAAAATCTGATAGTATATTAATTCTTCAACCATTTCTTTTCCGATGCTCACAAGGTGATACCTAGTTTCATGTGACACAAGGCCAATTGAAAGGTGGAGAATGTTTGCCATGAAAAATCTTTATTTCTAACTGAGCTAGAAAACTGGCTGCTGTTGAGTGTGAAATCTACAAGTATCTTGGCCACAAGGTATGTCCAAGTACTGAGGTACCCAATGAAGATTAAACTCATAACAATAATTGATCTGAAGCAGGTGCTTGTTAATCACTGCACTACAGCAGCCACCTAAATATAGGTTTCTTCTTTTGTCCAAAATTAGAACTTTCCTCTGAAAGCTTTTTTTTTTTTTGAATGAACAAAAAAGTGAAAAAAATTGGAGCATTACCAGAACATTCCCAGACACCTCACCAAAAAAACAAAAAAACAAAAAAAAAAATTGTATGAGATTTTTGATACGAGTGACGAAGCTACATTTATTGCCAAAATTTTGTTTATTACCTTAATTTTGAAGGAACACATAGGGTTAGGTCAGGTTTTCAAAAAGTTTTGATTACCAACATAGAACTGTATGACAGTAAAATGCGTGAGGCTAAGCAATCAGGCATACTGTTGTATTTCAAGCCTTCCACATCAGCTCAGCTGATGATGAACCTTGACCTTTTGACATTAAGGCATGCAGACAGAAAAAAATCACTGAGTCTGGGAATGCTCAAACTTTCCCATCTAAATTAATGATAATTGCTTTTTCACTATGCCATTTTAGATGGGAGCGAAAATTATACTAATAACGTTTTTTTAATGAAAGTCAAACGGTGTCAAGCAAACCTTGGAAAAGTGGAAGAATACCTGCATTTATTTTCTAAACTCAGTTTAAATTGGCATAACATTGTGAGATAACCAGAGATCAAAATCACAACACTTTTGAGACTGAATTCTTAACTACCTTTAAGCTAGGCATTCAGAGAAAGGGACATCAGAAAGCTATAAAGAATAGGAAGTTGTGGAGAGCCATGGTCCTGAAGGGACATGGCATATAAAAGAAGAATACATTTACAAAGTTTGTTATGAAAATGTCAATGAAAAATTGGAAATTATAATTTTTAGTAATAAATTTTCACCTTGGTTGATATATAGATGTTATTTTAGAGAGAAGGTTTTGGCCAAGTACTCTCTGATCATCATCAGGTATCCATTGATTTGGCTGATATAGGATAGCAATTGTGTTGTTTGTTCCTATGATAGTTATTGTTATGAAAAAGGCAGTACAAATCAGCCATTATCACAAAATGTCAAAACCATCTGACATTAACTATAAAACGTTCTAAAAAACATACCATCGATATCCTTCAGGAGAGTGGCATAATGGCTATAGGAGTTGGTTAACATGTGTTACTGGTTGTAATTTCAAGGCCTAGTAAAACACTGTTTCAGCAGAAACAAACATGGATATCCCATATCAGCCAAATCAATGGATACCTGATGATGACCAGAAGATACTTGGCTGAAACATTGTGTCTATAATAACATCTATATGAAACAAGATGAGAACAATAGTTCAAAATAATAAAAAGTATACTGACAATTACTTATCTCAGAACTGAAACACTAAGAAATTTTCATGTTTGATATTTTCTTCAAAACTCAGAGATACTTTGCTAAGCATGCTAATTGCTGAGACACAACAAAGCAGCTGTTTAGAATGTGTGGTCCTTTGACTTAAAGTTTCATTATCCTGTTCCAGATTGGATAACACTTTATTAAATATAAATCCAGTTGAACTTTAAAACAATAAGCAGGGTAAAGGAGTGATTGTATTAATTTTTGTATTTTCAAAAAGACTAGCACTTTATGAGATGCCCATCTAAGATAAGACAACTTTGGTATGAAGCTAGTCATACCTGGGAAAATTAAAATTCACTTGCAATTACTTGAGAGTAACTTGTTAACCCAGAACAGATACAATGTCTATTGAAGGTACAATCTTAAAGGTCATATTGAAATGTTTGAATGTCAAGTATTTTTGCTTCCATCAAGTAAATTTACTTTAAAAAAACAGATAACATTTTCACTTTAGAGTTATCAAATCTTTGACAAAGTCACTGTTAACTTATTTATATAAATCTTTTTGCTCATTATGTGTAATAAAAAATGTAGTATCTGTTTTAAAAAAATATTGCTTTTAATGGAAGAGGTGATTTATTTGCTCATTATAGAGAAAAGAAAAAGATTTTATTTTTATTAGCAATGTGAAAATTGTGAAAATCTTGCATCAAGTAAAATTAAGATCATCAGCCAAGGTACATTTTAGAAATGAGGAACTTGATTATAATACCCAACATAAAGCATAAAGATTAAAATTACTCAGTCTAAATTACAACCAAGAGCTTAAGGGCAGTATGTCTTATTCCAATATTAAAAAAAAAAAGGCCATGCACAGGGTGCAACGGGTAAATTATTGCCATTTTATATTTTTAATGTACAGTTTGTTTTTGATTTTGTCATCTTTACAGTAGAGTAGGGTCAGTTGGGCACTGTCTGTGGGTAAAAGAGCACTTTGATGTAATTCACTCTGCCATAAATTTGGAAATGACATGTGTGCCAGAAGCTCCAATATGAACATTTCAGAGTGTTTGGGTGTTAATTTGAGGACAGTGCAGAGGAGTCAGAAAGCGTCTAATGGTGATTATGAAGATACAGCAGCTCAGAAAACTTATTCTGATCATTCTGAAAAGGAAAGAACTCCCAAATTTGTTGGTGAGATCCTCAGACTCAACAGAGAGGCCTATATCAAGTGCCTTAAGAAAGAAGTGCTGCACTGTGTCAAGTGGGAGGCTGCTGAAAGACCCTATATCTGGCAACTGAACTCTGCATCATGCCAGAGAAGCCAGTCACAGATTTCAAACAATTTCTGTGACCACATCACCCCTGTTATAGTAGAACAGACCTATTCTATAGTTAATAGACTCTCCTACCTATAATAAGTAGGAGTAGTAAGAGTAACGAGTGAAGTCACTCAGTGAGTTGGTCAGTCAGTCGATGTCAGACGACCGTTAGTCGGATACTAAAAGTATCAGCAACCACCACTAGATTTCTCTGTGTCATTACCTATTATATCAAGTTCCTAACGTTTTGTACGTCAAACCTATTTTAGGACTGACTTAGTACAAATACAAGCCTCCACTGTGAAACCACTCTACAACAACCCCTTACATCTGGCCACCCAACTCCCCAGACTGCAACCCCCTTTGATTATTGTGCATGGGGTGTGAGAGACCAACAAAAACTCCAAAGATAAATTGAGGGCGAGGATTATGGTAGAATTCACCAACTTAAACAAGGAGACCATTCAAAAGAGTTGCAAGAGATTTCAAAGTTGTATAGAGGTCATAGTTGAAGCCAATGGTGATTCGATTGAATAAATTTACTCTTTACTAAATAGAGATAGTTTTGTATAATTTTAGTAAATATATCTATTAAAATGAAATATCAGTGTTATTTTCATTTTTGCGTAATTTAGACAACTATTCATCACAACCTATATATATATATAAAATTTCACCATCTAAATAAAACCCTAGTCAATATTATTACAATAATATAGAATTTAGCAACAACTCTTCACTACTCAATGAGATTTAATGAGAAACCTTTTTTCTTCATACTTGCAAGTGAACATTATCAAAGAAGTCTCCTCCTATGCAAGCAAGTCTTTACTATATGTTATTTTTATGGATACACTTATTTGAGTAAATACTCTGTTCTTTAATTAAACAAAATAATGTATAAACAGAAAATATATTAAATATTTACCGGATTTAATCCATTTCCTATGATATGTTGTCATTGTTTACATTAGGATACAAAATCAGAGCAGATATGATAGATCGAGAAAGATTGGCGAAAGTGTGTGTTTAAAAGAAGTAATTTGAGCTTTGCTTAACCAGAAGTTCTCTGTGGCTGAATGGTCATAGCACACCAGGCTTAATGGCGGTTCTTTATAGGATACAGGTTCCATTCCTGTCGGAAAACACAAATTTTCTACAAAATTTCTCAAACATTCCGGCTGGTAAATATAATTAATACTGTTTAAGAACATTTACTCAAATAAGTGTATCCATAGAAAATAATGCATAAACAGAAAATATATTAAATATTTGTTAGATTTAATCCATTATATATATATATATATATATATATATATATATATATATATATATTAGAGCTGTTGGTTTCTGTTGGATTTTAAATCAACCCACTGCAACCAGAAAGTGCTTTTTTTTGTTATGGCTGAAGGAGAAAAAATCAACAGATGTTTGGCAAAACATTTATAGCTTTTTCACTTTGTCTCATAAACTCAACACACATATATTGCTGGTTTGCTGGACAGAGCGGTTGCTGGAGAGTTTGTCTATGAAACTCTGGAGTCGAGATGTTGAATATAACATCAATCGGCTAAATGACAAATTTTATATTTGCATTAATTTTCTTTCTCTCTTCATATATATATATATATATATATATATATATATATATACACACACACACACTAAGTGTGATGGGTAAATTATCACCACTTCATATTTTTTTTTTTTATTTTGCACATGTGCATTTGATTTTGTCGACTGTCCATTATAGTAGGGTCAATTGGGCACTGTCCATGAGGAAAAAGAGCACCATGATGCAATTCACTCCACCAGAAATTTTGAAAATGCCATGCTGTACTGCTTGGCATTTGCACTCCATAGATGGGAACACAGGAGTGTCTCAGGCAGGTAGTGCATGAAGACATTCGGTATTTCTCATACAAGATGAGAAAGGACCAATTTTTATCCCAAGCCATGAAGGACAAGACAAAAGACAGTGCTATGAAAGCTTTTGAACAAACTCAAGCATCTTCTCCAACCAAATATGGTTTGAATTTTCTCAGACAAGAAAAGTTTATGATTAAAATTATGTCAACACTAACCAAAAATAAATTAATAAAAGTAAATAACTCAAATAATAAAAGTCAATACATAAAGGAAAATAAAAATTTAAAAGATAATTTTTAAGTAAACTATTTCATATGACAAATTCATTTACTATTTATGGCCATTGAAAATAAATATTAATAATTTTGAACTAAAAGCGAATTTATTATTTGAGATTTTTGGCTTCAACATTCCAGAAAAATTAGCTGCAGTTAAAATGTTCTAAAGAGTCTGCAAATGTCCAACAAAGTGCAAAAAGAATATTGGCAACGTTCCTGAATGGAGCCAAGATGCTTCAGCCTCAACCATTCCTTTTCAAAGATCATAAGATGACCTAAAATTGATAGCAGCAGAGTGATAAGAGTAAATTATATTGTACTTTATTAGTACAATGTACAATGGTAATTATTATAAAAACAAAATCTTCTAAATGACTAGGCTGAAAAGAAATTGAAGGGTGTTTCCTTGTTGTAATTACTTAATCTTGAGATAATCTTGACCTCTTCAAGCCAAAGGTCAATCTTTACCTATCCTCCATCTCCACATAATTCTCACTTCCTACTCTTACATTCATATCTCACATCTCGTTCAGTATCTTTCTACCTTGAGTGGTTCTTGAGCCTTGTATTGGGTGAACATTATTAAAAAAAAATAAAAAAAATGAAGAAATTTTTGCTGTGTGTTTAGATTAGAGTCTTGATTCAGGTTTTCTTTCAAATACAAAGTCATTTCAGTTAATTTCCAAAATTAAAAACTTCACAATATTAGAAATTATTTGAGAACTTTTTGTTTTTCAATAGGATAGAAAAGAGAAAAATGGTAATGTTTTAAAAAACTTATCAAAACTCGAGATAAGTAAATATGTTCTTTTTGTTTTTCAGGGTGCAATACAGGATGTTAAAGTATTTTTAAATTATTGAAAATATCAACAAAAATACAATATAAATCAAATAAAAGCAGCTGTCATATACAAAAAAAAGCAATCAATTAAAAGCATTTGGAATTACAAAACATTTCATTCATTAAAAGCAATAATAATAATAGCAATAATGAAAGCATTCACGGTCATCACAATAAGTCATGGTAGTAATAATAATAATAGTAGTAACAATACTACTAATAAAGATATTAATCAGTGATAATAAAAAGGAATATCTGTAATAATAGTCATAACACACATAACTTACATACTTGTACAACATCAATCATACTGATAATTACAATAATAATAATTATTATTACTAACAGATGTAAAGCTGGTTAATTTTTTTTTTTAAACTTCGAGATAAAATATTTTCATTATTCCATATATAAGTCATCCAACACCTTTGTTGTTATTAACAATGTTTGAGAGGAAAATGAAAAGGAGAAATTAATAACATTGAAGTAATTTCTAAAAATATACATCTGCTGAAGGCCAAAGAATGCAAGAGCCAAAATGTTAAAAACAATTAAGATGAAGATAACAGTTCAAAATAATATATGGAATAAATGTAACGTTACTGATAATCATCCTATTAATATTATTAATTAATAAAAGTGAGTATTGGAATGACAGCATAAAGTATAATGAGTTTGTTTCCATGACTACAAATAAATTGTCATAAGAGAGATGATGATTTGGAAAATAGTTTAATAGTAGTAAGTCATACAACATACCAGTATAGCCATAAAACAAATAAGGATTTGAATAAGATTTTGTAAGTTTGATCAGATTGATTAGGTCAAATTGGCGGCTGATCTCAAAAATGACCTAAAATCTGTTAACTGGGGCAAAGGATGGCTTGTTAATTTTAACACCTCCAAAACAAAACTGCTCTCTATTAATCATCTGAAAGAACCTCTAGGAGAGTAACTCATTGTGCCTTCTCGAGCTAACATTCTTGGCTGAAATTAGGTGGAAAGACTATATTGAATCTATTGTTAGGTCTGCTGCTAGGAAAGTCGGTTCATACATATCTTTAAGTCTACCATTTGTTCATGCCTTGAATATTGTTACCACATATGATCCGGTGCTCCTGCTTTATATTTAGAGACTCTTGATAAAATCCAAATATGAATCAGTAATATTATTGGTCCTGACTTGGCATCTCAGCTTCAGTCACATTTCCACCATCATAAAGTTGCTTCTGTGTGCCTTTTCTATAAATACTTTCATGGTAATTGTTCAGATGAGCTCTTTGCTATGGTACCTAGACTTTATGAATTTAAGCACAGTACTAGATTAGCAACAAGGTCCCATCGGTTTACAGTTGGATTGGCTAGATGTAACCATAAGTTCTATGCTAACAAATTCTTTTCTTGCACTGCTTGCTTGTGGAAATCTCTTTTGGCTTCTTTTATTCCAGTTTGATCTTCAAAAATTTAAATGCAAAGTCAGTTGTTATCTAATGCCTTCCTGATTACTCTTCTATTGTTCTCACTCCTCAATAATGCTTTTGTTTTCTAATTCTTTCACATCCAGTAACTCTTTGTGTCTTAGTGGCTTTATTGCCTTACATGGAGTGAAATTGATTTTAAAAAGTATTAGATTGATTGATTGTTTTTTTACAACCTATCAATCTTTTTGCAGATTATTTAAAATCATAAAATATTTTTAGATTGTAAAATTGTTTTTAGATATAATGATTTACCGATTCAAACCAAACTAATTAACCCATAGCTCAGGAGGGAGAAAAGGTGCATTCATAGCTTTGTATTTGCACATAAGTGAATATAACAAATCCAACTGCAGCACCTGGTCACCCATCTAGGTACTGACCAGGATCAACATTGCTTTAACTTCAGTGATCATATGAGTGTTAACATGTTTTTAATGTAAGCCTGTAGGTATTATTAGGACCTTGTCACTGATTTTTCATGAAAAGTAAAGTTTTATTTATGAAAATTAATAAGAAACATGTCACTGAAAGTATAGTCTATCACTAGCCACTAATTTTTCCCATCTTTCTGGCAGCATTTGAATTCCACGTCAGAAAAACGTCTTTTGAGGCTAACCAAGAGTTAACCCATTTTTTGGCATCTTCATAAGAATGAAAGTGCTGCTCAGTCAAGCCATGTGCCATCAATCAGAACAAGTGATAATCGGACGGTGTCGGATCATGTCTGGTGAATATGGTAGGTGGGGTAGGACTTCCCATTTAAGCATTTCCAAGTATGTTTTCACCTGTTTTGCAACATGTGGCCTAGCATTTTCATGTTGAAAATCACTTTGTCGTGTCTCTGATCATATAGCGGCTGTCTTTTCTTCAATGCTTGGCTCAAATGCATCAACTGTAGTTGATAGCAATCTCCTGTGATGGTTTTGGTCAGTTTTAGCAGCTCATAATAAACTAAACCCAGCTGATCCTACCAAATGCAGAGCAGAAGCTTTGAACCATGGATATTCAGCTCTGCTGTTGATGTTGATGCATGGCCAGGCTTACCCCATGATCTTCTACACTTAGGGTTATCATAGTGTATCTACTTTTCATCGCCTGTCATGATACAATGCAAAAAACCTTTCCTTTTCTGCTGTTGAAGCAGCTATTCACATGTGATAAGACGCTGTTCGATATCTCTCAGCTTCAACTCATACAGTACTCAATGTCCTTGATTTTGAATCATTCCTGATGCTTTCAAACATTTTGAAACTGTTGTGTGATCAACTCCTGATTCTGCAAGTTAAGCTTGTGCCTGACATGAGTCTTCATGAAGTAATGCCTCCAATTCTTTATTTTCAAACTTTTTTAGTGCACCAGAGTGTTCTTTATCTTCAACATCAAAATCATTATTTTTGAAGTGTCTAAACTAATCTCCGACAGAGCATGGTCACCGTAAGTCTCAACAAGAATTCTGTGTGCTTCAGCTACAGATTTCTTTTGAATAAAGTAGTGTAGTAAAATTTCCTGCAAATATACTTTCTTTTGCAGGAAATCTGACATGTTTAAAGCTATGAAAAACAAAGTTGTTTACATACGGCAAAATGACATACACTGAATTTCAAGCTTGCTTATAGCAATTCCTTATAGATGTATTACCATCTGAAAATACACACACACAGTTCTGCAAACATCATCTTTTGGAAAATAGCAAGAACTTATTCAAGGACCTAATAGAAAAATGATAGTAATGGTGATCAATAATAGTACTTATGAAAGAAATAATAAGGTTGATAATAGAGTTGTGGCAAGCAAAGAGTAAATACTATGAACATTATTTACATTATTAGGAGTGTTGTCCTCATCTTTATTGCCATATTCACAATGTTTCGGTTGTTGTATGCTCTGGCCTTCTTTGGGTGACTGGAATTTCAAATTGAACCCTTTATTTCGTCCACTGAAGTAGATTGTTCTAGTTCCATGTGCCATGCCTCATCCAGATGTCTCAGTTACCTCCCTTTAACTCAATTCTCCAAGTTTCTGTTCACCACTGCAGTAGCCAGATACTGCTCACAATTCACTGGATCCAATCAATGCTTTTATCCACTGGGCCATAAGGACATCAGTGTATGAATTTTTGGGACTTATAAACAGTCTCAGTAACCATTTTTACCAGAGCTCATATTGCAATTTTGTTGTTATTATTGCTTTTCTGTAGCACTTCATATTACTGGCTCCCAAATTGTATTCATTTCTATTCTATACTTGGCTGGTTTAGAGATTTTTGTGTGCTGATTCCTTAAGTTTTCGTATTTTCTAGTGATGATCTCGGTCTATTATTTCAACCTCATCCCAGAGGAGGCAGTGATCTCTCTTTTCCCTCCATATGTGGTCATCTATGACTGATTTTTCTGTTTCTGCTTATGTTACAGCTTTACAATGTTTTTGCAATCTTACCTTTAACAGACTGCCCCCTTAACCTAGAATCAACAAGGCACTTTCCTAATATAAAATCAGACAATTGTAAATAATTAACTGTTTAGCATATCAGTTTTCCTTCACATCAATGTATCTAATATTGGTCATATAAACAGAGCTGTATAAAATTTCTCTTAAGCACCATGATTTATTCTGACCAGTCATCTTTGTTGCTTTTAACAATGTTTCAAGAATGGTTTTCTCTTGAGTCTTCAACAGGAATTTGTCTCTTTCAGTAACTTTCAAACATAACCTTTTATTTCCTCAATTATAGAGGTTGGCAACCTTATAAATTTCATTAAAAAGAGAAAGTTCAGTACATCAAGAAAAATACAGCATCCAAACTAACTGCCTGTAATAAAGACAAAAATGAAAATGATGTTCCTCTCAGAGAGAGAAAAAAAAGACAATTACAAAGTACTGACAAATACTTGATGAAGGCTGGAGAGAAAACCAGTCATAAAGACAAAAATACTTGTCTGAATAAATACTGAAGTTATGACAAGGCTTCAATCTCAAAATTTTGAACCAGCTTTAAATGTCCCTTTTAAAATAAATATGGTTATTATTAAATTAATTGATTTTGTCCAGGTACTTATGATGCAGTAAAATTTGTTAATCAGTTTATTAATTCTCAATTATATATTTGTCCAAGAAACATTTGCTTCTTTTTATATTGGCATATCTCTTTCTTTTATGAGATAAAAAATGACAATGTTTAACAGCAAATAAAACTAATTTTATCACATTATACAAAAACTGCTAACATACATTTTTTAACTGAAAATAACAATGTGAGTTAAGTGCAGAGAAATATAATTTCAACAGCATTCTCTAAAACAACCTATTGAAAGTTGCAATTGTTTACCAGTGTGGAGGCGATAGAAACAAGGGGAGGTGCATAAAAACAAAAGGATCATAAGGGATGCAAAGGAAGCAAAGTGTTAAATGTTCAGACATTGTACAGGTCAGAATCACCCATGTGCAAGGTACAGCACTTGTCTACCTCCATTTGGCATAGCAAAGAATTACATAAAAAGTTCAATGTAACAATAAAAGAGTATTTAAAAACTTTATTTCATAACTATTATAAACAGTGGTCAAAAATTAGTGTCTGTTCTTCTTTAATGATTGGTTTATTTTTTACAGCTTATTAACCTTTTGAAGGTTATTTAAAGCCAGAATATATTTTTAGATTGTAATAATATTTCTTTTTTGGGTGGGAGTGGGGGTAAAGATTTACTAATACAAATCTCACTATTTAACTCATAGCTGGGAGAGAAGAGGTGGCTTCATACCTTCACCAAGGGTATCTGCATATCAGTGAATATAAACCCAACTGGAATTGGAACTTGGCTCTGTTATCCATTACACCACCCATACATCCAAACTTACAGCACCTGATATTCCCAAGCGATCAACTGTATAAGTACGAATCAAGTTTGATGTTGCTTGACTCTGGGGATCAAATCAGAACTGGTGTTTCAACATGACATAGCCATAAACCTTTTCTTTAATGACAGCCAATTTAATTGAAGATGCACACAAAGCGTAGTCAAATGAACACAAAAGCCTTAAGATTTCCAATCTTGTCCTTGATATAGACTCCTTCTTTCTTAATTGTTGTATTCAAACTTTGAATGAAGACATATATACCCACTTTGTAGAAGTGTCTTAGCTGCTTTCTTAGCAATGTATGATTTGCCTCTTTTACCTCATCATCATTGAAGAATTCCTGTCCTCCAAGTGCTTCCTTTGTTGGCCTAGGTTGATGAAATTCTGAGAATGCTAGATTAGGACATCAGAAGCTTTTGGTAAAAAACAATTTTTTGTACCATCAGATTCTGTCACAATTCTAGGAACCGACATTATAAAGACAATTTGATTAGCCAAGAGACTGCACTAAATTGCAGATACAATCATGGCTCAGCTGAAGACTTTTACGATACTGATTCCTCTATCAGATATCATGAAGACTGTTTGACCTTCATTCCCAGCAGCAGCTGACCTGACACTGCTTGACCTATCATTAAAATTAGTTTCTCCTTTCTTGGCCACTAATTCTACTGACCCATTACCATACTGTGATTACATTAATTGTAGCTTTTCCATAAACATTCACTAATCTTTTGTGAATATTTGCAGCACTATCTTTTGCTTTCTACATGTGTCCAGTGGGACAGCCATTTCGAAAGAGGATGATGGTTAGAAGAAAGAGAAACTCTACAAATACTTTTCTTGTGTTTTTGACATTTTATTGTTTACAGCTCATAAAAAAGTGAATTCTGAGTAACATTCTTATAATTTAAAAAGTGTTACTTTATGACTGACTCTCAATTTAAGGGATTGTACCAAAGAATATTATTTTTTTCATATTTATATGTACAATTCTAAAGAACAAATAATTTTTTCTTAAACTGAAAATTAACTAAAATAAAATCAAAAATGATTTGCAAAAGTGTGTATGTCTGTATGTAAATATCCACACAATTTCAACTTAAAATATAAACACTTCAATCCCAAAAGTGCTGATGTAAGGATATAAAAAGAATTAAATGTTTTGCTATTTATATACAAAGTTATAAGAAACACAAATTTTGAATTTAGAACCGATTTTGTAAATGGAGATGATATGCCAGAGTTTTGAGCAAATAATTAAAGAGGAAAATTACACGAAAACTCATTAACATGCAATACATGCCATAGAAACTAATAAAGACACAATGAGGATGTACACAACTTTATTTTGATTTAAAGAACTGAAAATGCATTCACTTATTTTTTTAAAAACCTGCTGAAGTGAAAGTGGGGATCTATACGTGAGTTTGAGTAAATTTATAGTTGAAGGTGAAGGAGAGGGGGTGTCAAGCTGAGAGAGAGCGTTATAAAAGTGAAGTGTGGGTGTGATTGATAGGTGAGAGATTGTAGGTATATAGTCACCATAGTGTTCATGAGAGAAAATGTGCAATGAGTTCAACAAGCAGCAATGACAGAACAATTCATGCAAAAGCATGCAAAAATTAAAAAAGCATTCTTGTAGACGAAAGATAATTGCCAAATCATCTCCATTTGAGATTACTTCCCATTATTAACAGCCCATTAACCAGTGGTTTATAAGAAAACAATAAAATAACCAAACTGGAAGTAAAAGATCTTATGACTAAAGAATTTGATAAGAACTTAAAAACCAGACAAAATAAACTGTCCTGAATTCTGTAGTTTTTTTTTTTTTTTATTCCTTTGTTGTAAACAGAATAGAATTATCCATGGTCAAAGTATTTATAAATTCTTTAAAATAATTTGAGAATAGAAAGAGAGAGAGAGAGAGAAAGAATAGAGGCCAAAGATAAGGGGTTAAAAAAAAAAAGAAAAGAAAGAAAAATGATACAATACACATCCGGATGTGATACATATCAAGACATGATTCAATAGAGTAAATACCAAGATTGTAATTATGCTATAGTATCTTCTCTTGAAAAATGTCTTCAAGGTCTTTGCCTCACAAAGAACCACTCCTTTCATTTGGAGAGCATAACTTAATTCTCCAAGTAATAATAATTTGAAGAAAAAAGAAAAAAAAAAGTCAATCTTTTTTTTAATAAATAAATATGTCTGTTAAGGCAGATTGGTTGGCTATATTGTATGAGTCACATAATAATAATAATAACAACCACTTATATCCAAGTATACCTGTCTGTAGGGTGGCACATTTGTGTTTGTTCAACACCCACAGATCCCACCTGTGGTTTATGCTGTTACAATTTCTGAGAGAGAGAGAACATATATTATCTAGTGTGAGCAACAGTCTGAACAAGACCAGTACATTTAAAACCTGTCACAATAACTAGCACAACTATTGACAGCTCCCAATTATTTTTGTCTACCCCATTTCATTCACAAAGCCTAGATCTCAATCCATGGTGTAGCTTCCCGGCACTTTCCAAAAGTTCTATATGCAGGGATCGCCTCACCTGGCCGACAACATCAAGAAGTCACCTTCCTGACAAATCAATCATGGTGAGATTTGAACCCAGGTCCCATGGTTGGAAAGTGAACATTCTAACTACTCAGCCACAATGAATTACAGAGGATAGTATAAGCACTAAGAAACAGAATTGCTGTAGTTTTTTATTAAACAGATATCAAGATATGATATGTCAAGATATTGAAGTGCGATATGACACATCAATAAGTAAAGAAATTTGCATTGTAAACAAATTCTCTAACCAGAAATCTACATTTATTAAGCTTGATTATTTTACTTATTTTTATGACAAACTTTCCTCCATCTTATTGTTTTTTTTCCTCACCACAGTTCAGTTCTATAAACAAAAATGTGAAATTAGAAATACAGAAGTAATTAAAGACAAAAACCTGCAATGCACATCTAACAGCATGGACAGCAACTTAATCAGTTTGGACACAGAAACATTAATCATCAATGTTAGTAATGTTAAAAACATAAAAAACAATGAAGATAATATTTTTTTATTTTACTCATTTCACCCCAAGCAAGGTGGGAGTGTCACTAGTATGCAAGTGTGGTTACTGAGAGTGAAAGAAAGAGAAAAAACTGGGTATAGGGGTGAATTGATGAAAGGATAAAAGATTAAAAGGGTTCAAGACCATAGAAGATGGCAATTGACGTTGCATTTAAATTTTTGAAGATTGTAGTTATCAGAGATGCAAGTAAGAAGGAAGGGAATTCCATTGTTGGGAAGTGGAAGAAAAAAAACTGTTGGAGTAGAAGTGGCAGTTATATTTAACTATTTCAACAGTAAAAGAGTGGGACCTACAGGCCAATCTAGTATCATGCTTAAATTCATATAATTGGGGCATCAGGAACAAAAGCTCATCAGAGCCATGAAAATATTTGTAGAAGAGACAGAGGGAAGCCACATCATGTCTGTGAGAAAGTAACTGAAGTCGAGATGCCAAGTCAGGATCAATTGCATTGCAGATCCTTCTTTGGATTTTGTCAAGAACCTTGAGATAAACAACAGAGCACCAGACCAGCTATGGCAACAGTATTTAATGCAGGGACGTCAAGTCAGTTGAAACATGAGGCCAAGAATGTACAGTGAGATACTCTCCTAGAGATGAGTATCAGCCATGCTGGTGGCGAACAGGGAAGTTTATCTATGGTGGTTAAATGAGAGCAATTTAATTTTGGAGGCATTAAAATTTACAAGCCATTTCCTGTCACCAATAAACTGTTGATTGGAGATCCTTTTCAAGAGCAGTGGCCAGATTAACTTTGCCAGCTTTGATGGATTTGCTATTGAGACAGGAGTAAATGGTAGTGTCATCTGCATAAATGCCTACTTGAGAACTGATCACATCAAGAAGATTATTGATGAAGATCAAAAACAACATCGGACCCAGGGTAGAGCCTTGGGGGACACCCATGTTCATGTGAAAGGATCTGGAAGTGAACCTGTTCAGAACAACCTTCATTTCACGATTTGATAGGAATGATTGGATTAAATCTAACAATTTTTGATAAAAGTGATAAAGAAAGAAATTTTTGTTTTGCTAACTACACATTGGTAAAATATCTTATCTATCACCCCAGGATAATTAATGTATTTCAAGGTTTATAAGACACTCTAATGCATTAGTCACCTCTTGAAATTTTGAAGGAAGAAATTGGGGGGGGGGGGTTCCTTGTACTTCCAAGCTCTCCCCATTGCACATTTATCACAGACCAAGAAGTACCAAATTTATGGTAACTATTCAGAATGTAATAATTAGAAGAGGAGTTAACTGACACTGACCCTCAATTTATAGGATGGTAGTGTGGTTTTTAGAGATACTTTATACTCTGCTTTTTATCATTTTTATATCTTGATCTCTGATGAAGCTTTAATAAAGTGAAACATGTTAGATTAAGATCTGTTTTCCTACTTGTTCTTTATTGTATCATTATATTTATATATGACATCATATATTATGAAATAGACTAAGTCCAACAATTATTTTAATATATTATCTATTTATAAATTATTTTTCTAGATACAAATATTTAAGTAAATGTTCTGTTTATAATAAATAATATGAACAACATTTAATGGCCTGAATATCCTATAAGTATATATATATATATATATATATAAAAAATGCGTTTTATAAGTAACCAAATATGGTACTGCTTTTACTTATTTCATTACTAGTTACAAATTACAACTGACAAATTATCAGGAATTACTATCCAATTTCTTTGCTAGATGACACAGAACAAAGAAATTTTTATGATCTAGTGTTTGTTTTTTTTATTAACATCATTCTCCAAACATTTTGAGTTGTGCCACATTTCTCTTCTTTTTCTTGGCTTCTGATTCTATCCACCATTTTACATTGTTTTATTTAATTCTATACTGATATATCAACAAAGAAAATTACTTCCTTTCACATTCTAAATATGATTTGAATAACCATTAAAATATCAAAATCTATTGCAATGGTTCTCTTAATAAAAACAACAAAGATCTTGTTTTTCAGTGTCTATTCTATCCTTTATGTGACTTACAAAATATAACCACCCATCAGCCTTAACAGTTATATTTACTTACAAAAAAAAAAAAAAGAAATTAATTTTTTGGGAGATAAAAACACTGCAGAATACATTTGCAATATTAATTCTGGAGAATATACGTTAGAGTAAATGACATGGTTATAAAGTGGCACTGATATATTTCAAAAGAAAAAAATTAAAGGCGATAACCTAAGCAAAAAAAATCTTATTTATTATAAAATAAATAAATAAAAGTAAATGTGTATTGCATGTAAGTTAGCTTTAAGTATGAAGGAATAAAAAAAAAAAAACATCAGTTCAACAACAATCTGAACAATGTAAATAATTACAACTCATCTCAGAAATATAGACAGGTACAGTTCACTTAAATGCTAAACAATCTAGATCAGATGTCAGACCATTAATCTATGGTCGGCAATCAATAAATCCACAGCTCAACTTAGTTTGGTACAATGAATGAATGAATAAAAGATTTTTTTTTTGGTGGGTGGAGGGAGAGATGCTAGAAGAGCAAATTCTGTAAAGAATAATGGTCTTCCCCCAGATTAGCACCTCATAATTTTAAGAATTATGTGTGGTTAATCTATAAAATTAAATAGTGTGTGTGTGTGATATATATATATATATATATATATATATATATATATATATATATATAAAGTTAATTGGTAATCCGTATGGATAATTTCAGGGACGATATAAATATCTAAAGTGTCCGATTTTTTTTTTATATATATATATATATATATAAATTGTTATCAATTACAATCCAAAGGAATAATAAGATGTGGAACAAATAGAAAAAAATTATAGATTTAACCTTTTGCTTTTATTTAAGCTTCATCATTTATTCCTCCATATTTTTGATGAAGCTTATCATATATATATATATATATATATATATATATATATATATAAAATTTTAAGATTTAAACTTAACACAGAGGCGTGCATCAAGGATGTAATACTGTCCTGGGTCAAGAGGGTGGCTGCTGGAAAACCTTATATCTAGAAACAGGACTGCACTAGGCCACACAACCCAGAGAATCCAGTCACAGCTTTCAGACAATTTCTATGACCACAACACCCCTTACATCTGGCCACCTAACTCCCCAGACTGCAACCCCCTTGATTATTATGGTGGGGGTATGCAGTTGAGCAAGAGATCAACAAAAGTCCTTGTTAAACAAAAGATAAACTGAAAACAAAGATTATGGCAGCATTCACCAACTTAAAGGAGACTGTAGAGTTGCAGGAGATTCTGAAGTTCTCTGGAGGCCATGGTTAAATCCAATGGCAATTTTATTTTATAAATTTACTCTTTAGTATTTCAAGATATTTTTGTGTAATTTTGGTAAATATATCTGCTAACATGAGATGTTAGTGTATTTTCATTTTTGCCTAATTTCAAAGACAATTTATTCATTGCACCCTCTGTGTATGTGTGTGTGTGTATATATATATATATATATGTGTGTGTGTGTGTGTCTATATATATATGTGTGTGTTAAAGTTTTCAGAATAAAATTGTAGAGAATACAAATTGAATAAAATAGACAATTAGAAAATAGTACTTAGTCCTTGCAGACTTGTTTTGTCATTTGACTTTATCAAGGCAAATGATGATAAATAAAAGTGAAATGTAGTTACATGAAAGTGAAAAATTTTAAAAATATGCACCTGTGTAAGTCTCTTTTTGGATATTAGTAACATTTTTTTTTTCTAAGAGTATATATAAAGATATATATATATATTTGTAACATCATTATCTCCCCTATGCATATGCCATGATAGCAAGAGGCATTACTCAATGCCAATAAGTTAAAATGACTCATTTTAACAACAATTTGATAAGATCAGGGTGCTAAAACATCACTTTCTATTTCTTTTGTTTCACATTAGTTATCTTTGAGTATACTGGTACATATCTCCAGAAAGTACTGACAATGCAATTGAAAAATTACTTGAATATTTCTGTCATTTTTTTATTTTATACATAAACTATTATATAATACGGATGCCTAAGTTACAAAAAGCACCCCCACCCCAACTACTGAACAAAATGTGTGCATGTGTTGTTATCCTCAACTTCACTGCCATATTCACAAAGTTTCAGCCATTGCACGCTCCGGGCTTCTTCAGGTGATTGGAAGTTTGAACCAAACCCTTTATTTCATTCACTAGAGTAGAGGATTGTTCTAGTTCCATGTGCCATGCCTCTTCCAAATGTCCCAGTTGTTTCCCTTTAACTCAACTCTCCAAGTTTTTTGGTTCACCACTGCTGTAGCCTGGTATTGAACTCACAACTCTATGGGTCAAGAAATTCCAATCACCTGAAGAAGGCCGGAAAGTACAACGGCTGAAACGTTGTGAATATGGCAATGAAGGATAACAGTCCGAATAATGTAAATGATCATAATACCGCATGTCAGAGACATAGACAGATATTTTTTTTACTTTCTTACATTTTCTTAAACCCAATTTTAATTAAAAAAAAATTACAACTGGGCTCTTAAAACAATTAAATTATTTAACATGTACCTCCAAAAGAAATGTAAGAAAAAGATTCTCAATATAAAAACTGACAACAGCAGTAAAATCATTTTGTCAATTTATCAGTGGAGCAGCTGGCATTAAATGCACTATTTTCATAATTCAACAATCTCCAAACATTTTTATTTCT
This sequence comes from Acanthosepion pharaonis, assembly GCA_903632075.3. NCBI lineage: Eukaryota > Metazoa > Mollusca > Cephalopoda > Sepiida > Sepiidae > Acanthosepion > Acanthosepion pharaonis. Next base: position 252,097 of record CAHIKZ030000771.1, read on the forward strand.
CAGTCAAACCATCAGCAAAACATCAATATCTTCTCATATCTTTTGAACTATTTGCATTTACCTCTAAGTATTTTGAAAACATCAAAATAAAGAAATTTTTTTGATGAGAATTAAGAGGGAAAGTAAGACTGGGAACTGATTTGAGAACTCTTATTAAAATAAAATGCGCCCTTTGGCATTTTCTTTAACAAGTTTTTTCGAAGGTTCAGGCTTTAGACAAAATAAATACGCTTTAAAATAAACTGTGTCTACTCAAATATAGGTATTCACTAAAAATAACATTTGAAGTAATAAAAATATGTAATAAATAATAAATAAATCCATTAATTCTTTAAAAATTGCTTTGTTTACATTTCAGATACAAAACCGAGCAGTTATGACTTTCAAAGAAATCTGAACGAGTGAGTGTGCTTCAAAGGCAAATAGAACCTTTTTTGATTATGAAGCTCTTTGTAGCCAAGTCGTTGATTTGATTTAATTTGTTTAATGGCATATGAACTCCTTATGGGTTATTTACCATCAAAATTTAATTTTCTTGGGAGTTTTGAAGTAATAAAAATGATATATATTATTCTGCTTTCACAGTTGAATACATGGTAGATGATACTCAGCTTTTGTGTATATATGTCTCTGTGGACATAATTACTAGAGGTAGTGATATGTGTGTTTTATGTTGTAGTTGAAGTTATATTTAGGAATACAGTTTAATTTAAGAAATTGTAGGATATTATTTGGATTAATGTCACAAAAGAGTTCTTTCACGTTAGTTGGTTGATTTTGTTTAGTGACACATCAACCCAATAAGCCATTTAATTGTATGCCTTCGACTGAATATATTTTGAATGCAAATGTATGCCTTCAACTACAGATAAAATGTATTGGCAGTTCTACTATAAACAAGTATTGCTGTTATTTTTTATATAAAAACAAATTGCTGACCCTTCTACTATAAGAAGGTCTTTTTGTTTTATTTATTTTATTTTTTTTTTTTTTTCAACATTTGCCAATAGTTGAGACCCTTAAAAGTGCTACCACCACTAGTCAGGGTGAACATGAGAACAAAAGTAATTAAGAAATGGTTCCCACTCTTCAAAACATCCAATTTCCCAATTAGAGGCCTTGCTGCCAGATATAGTCTATTGTCATACCCAGGACTAATAGCCAAGTGGTTTATATATATATATATATATATATATATATATATATATATATATATATATATATATATATATGCGCATGTATGTATATGTTAAAAATATGGTTAAGTATTCTGAACTGAAGGACAGACAATGTAGTGGATAAAATAAGAGGTAATGATGGTTTTGACCCCATACAATATTCCTTGTTTGGTCAGTGATTCCAACAATTACTAGATAGTGAAAAATTCCTCAAACAATTCATCCAATAAAAAGTGGAATCTTTCTTTTATAATGGAATACATAATTTAGCTGAAAGGAGACATAAAAATAATAGAAAGCCAGAAAAATAATTTTATGACTGAGTAATGATGCTATGAATTTCTGTAAATACTGGCAATATTTGCATCAACCTGATACAAGCTTACAGCCCTAGCATTAAACTTATTGTTTTTAATTGAAGTTGAGTATTTGTCAATAAATTTGTCACGGAACACAAGGGGTCAAACTAAACTAGAGCCAAACACGTACATTTTCTACAAGAAAAAACAATAAAAAAAATTGGAATAAAATTTTATCTATCTAATCTTCATTTTTATATTTCTAATATTTTTAACGTTTATGCTATAAGAATAACCAATAAGTAAAATGTATTACATACATACATAGCTACATTGTTTTGTTGAGGTAGGACTAGTCTTAATCTCACACAATCTCTTGTCCAAAGAATTTGAGGCTAAGTTTTACAAGGTTGTAGTACAAGTACACCAAGAGTTTTTATCAAGGCATCAACTCTAGGAAGTTTGTCATCCAAGTATCATTGTATATATATTAAACAAATATAGATACAAGCAACTGAACATGCGTGCAATCATGCGCATATATAAATTTGCAAATAAATCTTTAATTTTTGGTATTAACAAAGCAGTGGTAATGCAGAACTATAAAGTATATATTAAATATTACCTTACATTGAAAGTACGACTTGGAGTTTCTTGTTCAATACAATCTTCAAGTACTATTATAAGTACCAGAAGATTGTATAACACAAGAAAGTACTTTTGACATAAAGTTATATATGTGTGTGTGTGTGTGTGTGTGTGTGTGTGTGTGTGTGTGTGTGTGTGTGTATGTATGTTGACCTTTGAAAAGTCTTGTTTTTCACTGTATAGAGTGACATGTCACCCTTCTCACCAGCAAAAAAGCTAGTGGGGTAGTTGGTTTAGATGACAACCACCCATCCATGTGGCAGGTTGTACTGGGTTACCTGTTACCAGCATCAGGCCTAAGCCTAGCCTAACCAAAAACTTATAATAAAAGATTAAAAATGTTTAACGTGCAATTCAAATGAAATGTTGTTATTCTTAAATACTCATTAGTTAAATATTAACAATATAAAGAACACTGATAAAGTGGTTTCATTTTGGAGGTTTATATAATTCAACTGAAGTCTTTTTGAAATGGGTACTAAAATAAAAATCAATAAAATATATTCCGTCTGTGACCACACTCTCATTTACAGAATAAGAACTGGGTTATCTCCCCTCGAAGATTAGATCAGTTTCTTCAAAATATTACTTCAGTTTATATTAAAATGGGTCTTCAGCATATGCTAACTCCATTGAAGCAATATCATGTCTGGTAAAAAAAAAAAAAAAAAAAAAAATAGAAACAAACCAAACAGAAAAAAATGAAGAAGCCTGACAGACAGATAATGTCAGAACTCCGATTCTTTAACTCAAATGGAAGTGCTGACTTTCACATCCACAACTCATATGACAAAAACAGGCCATAATTTCATCCACCTCTGCACACCCACTTCCAGAATACTGTACAAAAATACTTGGGTCATAAAAGATCTTTTCCTATCAATCAGAAAAAGGTTCTGGCAGTTTTCACAGAAGCTGTTTTTGAGCCACTGACTCACTAAAGTCAACAGCATTTTCATCCACAAGAGCAGAGCCAATCTAGCTGGCATTAACAATGGATCTTCAAGCAGGGCTGTGGAGTCAGTTGGAAGCAATGATGGTGTCACTGGAGTCAGTCAGTAAAACTATACTAACTCCAGCTGAAATTATATTTTATGTATAAAGTCTTAGATTACAAGATTTTATTTTTATTGTTATTTCTTCTACTGTATATTTACTATTTCCTACTCATTGCAACTACTTTTTTAAAGTCATTTTATTTTTTGTAGTTATTTTGTATTTGCAAAACTATGTAAGTAAAAAATTCTTACATTATAGAATTTTTATTTTTGTTATATCTTTTACATCCTGTAAAAGATTATATTTCAACTTCTGTTATAAAGTAGTTTTATTTTTGTTCTGTACTTATTATGTGCAAAGATATATATATATATATATATATATATATAAAAAGTCTTACATTATAGCATTTTTATTTCTTCTATATCCTTTCAAAGATTTTGTCTCTAATTCTGTTAGAAAATATTGAAGAATGAATAGGTATGATATAAAAGCCACAATATCTTTATTCTTTGATATAAGTCAGTTATAATGATATCGGCCTTCTCAAGTTAGGAGCATATCCATAGGTTTTATGAGATTTGTAGGCCATAATCACTTAATTCCATAAAGAGGAGTTGGTGGTGCCAAAAATAGTGGAGTCAGAGTTGAAGGTTTTGTGTTCTGATTCCACAGCCCTGCTGCCCACCAGGCTAAGGTGTTTCCATCAACAGTAATGCTTTTGGCCAATAATGAAGGCAGCAGAAGCAGAGGCTATCTCTCAGCTACTACAATGTGTCATAATTCAGGGAATATTTCTCCCACAAGTCTATCTCACTTGACTAGATATGTGCGCTGATTTTCTCAATGTGTTTATCTCGACTACTTGTGTTATACTCCAAAAAAAAACTGCCACGATTGACATATGATACCCTGGAATGAGCAAACAATCAAACCTTGTAGATCACACAAAATAATCACTTATCTCGACCACGTCTTATCTCCAATTTGTTGTTTTGTCACCTCCAATTTTATTTTGTTAACTTTTAAGGCTGCCGTTATAAGAGAATATCACACCAATGTCTTAAACAGAAATGTCTTAAGTGAAATATCCTGAAATGTTCCTGTTCAACTTCTGACTTTGATTTCCAACATGAAGGATGACTGAGATCACTTACAGGAAGTTATTTGATTAAATGATAAAAACCTTACTTTAGTAGAGTACCACTTCAATTTAGACAATCAGTTAATGTTGCTTCTATTTCAATGACTAGACATGAATATATTAAAGCAGACACAATTTAGGCTTTCCAATTCCTTTCTCCAGTGGCAACCAAACAACTTTTATACATCAAATTTATTACTTGTACCACACATCTCATCAGTATTCTGCCATAGACTTCTAATCAATGTTCATTTTTACAGAGAAAAATAGTATGTATTCTGTAACTGATGTTTTGCAATAGGTCTCTTGCTGTGGGAATAATAATGGTTGGCAAACTCAGGACCATTATTACCATGTAGTGAGTTCAATTCCCAGTAGATGAGCCACAATTGTGTTTTCAAGAAAACTAATCTCTGTAAATACATATAAATCATGCTCTTGTTTGTTAAAGCTGGTTCTAACTATTGAAATGACTGCTGTTGTATGTTATTTGCTCCTGGGATTCCATTCAACTAAGTCATGGAAGCTATTGTCAACAAGGTAATATGAAGCAAACCAAGAATGTCTGAAGATCCTCAAGGTGTTATGTCAGATGAACATTCCACACAACTTGGTTTTAGAACACTTATGTTTCATAAACATATTTTTCTTTTTCATAGTTGTCTTTCAGGTCCAAAGAAGATTGTTTTTCAATTCATCAGTGGATTCAAATGTGGCTGTGCAATCCAGGCTTGCACATGCAAATTATAGAACAGTAGGGGACAATGAAAGTTGATGACTCGAATTGCAACTAAAGTTGGGCAGTGAGTTTTTGATGGTGGACAGTGACATGTCAACACGATTGGTTGGCAACATACACCTTTAGTTTCTTTGGTCCAATCCTGCACCTGTGGAGATTAGCTTTGATTTATTTGATTGGCCTCGATGTCTAAGCTCTTTGTAGAATTCCTTCAATGACCATATTTTTCAGACATCAAAAAAGCTTTTTTTTCTTTTCTTTTTTTTTTACTAAAATAAACTTTTAAAACTTATTGTGTTATCTTTGAGGACACACACACACAAACTTTAATTATTGAGAGGGTAAACAGTAGCCTGATGGTCATCTATACAAAAAAAAAAAAAAAAAAATCAGAAAAAGGACAAAATCTAGTTGTGGCTGCATGTTTTCACTCATGCCCTAGGGTAAGGCATGAGGCCATATCCTCATATTCTGTCCAATCACTATACAGAAACATCTAGGTCTTTCAGGTTTTACATAGTCATAGCCCTTCACATAATCTTTTGCGTTAATATCTATGAATTGTTATAAGTGTTTTCCATTGTCTTTTCAATAATGATGAATTCAGAGATATCACCTGGAAAGAGTTTAGCTGGAAAAATCAAGAGTGACTTGTGATATATAAAAAAAATTATATATAAATAAAAAGACTCAAAGAATTTTGAAAGTCTCTAAGATGATTCAAGATGCTTTCATCTCATTTTTATTCAGAAATGCTTTTTTCTTTTATGAAGATTAAAATTAAAAAAAATAATTCTTTTATGTGCCACATCCCTTGAGAACATGAGCGATGATCACCTACATCCTGAAGGGACATGGTGCAAAAAAGAAGAATTAATCTTTGAATTTTATCCTCCCAGAAAACATATATTTGTATAAAATACACAGAACAAAATACCTAACAGTTCACCAGTCAAACATTATGATCAAAACATGATAATTATGATATATTGTCAGTGGTAGCAGCTTTGCAGTAAAGTGGTCAACCCTACTTTACTCAGGTGAATTGGGATGTGGAATGATACTTGTCATGGCCTACATTCAACTCTCACACAATGCTCCAAGAAGTTGCATGGTACTGTAATGTCCACAGCCCAGTCAATGGCAGTGACCTGCCAGCTAAACTGTATGAAGGTAGTTGGAAGGGTTTCCTGAACCAACCAGTGAAGGAGAGCACCTATCCCCAACCTCCTGTGCCAGGTGACAATCAGTCATCAGCCTGGACATAGGAGATGCACCTCAGAGGTCAACGGCTTTACCAGTGGGTGGAGGAACTTTTGAGAGGAGGGACAAGATAGCCTCAACACCCCTGGTGCAAAAGGAACTTACAAGCTATTGCACTATTTTGCCTTGACTGAACCACAATTACAACAGCAGGAGTGGTGACCAGAGTGTTGCAAAATGTGCTAATTGAATAAACAATGATGAATGCCCACTGACCCAAAAATCGGACAGTAGGCTTTAATGGGTTATAGACAGAAACTCATAATACTGGATTTTTTGAAAACCTATAAGTAATACTGCTTTTTTTATAAACCTGTAATATCTGATTTAAATTTTTTAAAAGCTATAATTAACACTGAATTTTTTTTACAAATTTTTATAGTAACAGATTATATAGCAGATATTAATAGGATAATAAATTAATTTGATATTTGAAGACATGAAAATGATTTAGATTTCTCAATATTTGTGGACTGAACAAGAAAGAAAATGCAATGACAAAAGACTACTTCATTACCAAGCAATGAAACTAATTAAAACATTCCACTAATTAAGTTCACTAATCACTAACAAGAAACCAAGATCAGATAGAGAAAGAGAGATAGTGGTGATTGTGAAAATTTATGCATGTGTAAAGGTGAGGGGAGGGAGCAGGGGAAGAAGAGGAGGTTGAACCTTGCAGGGAGGGAAGTAGGGAGTTAATAAAGAAAAAAAAGACATAAATAAAAATAAATTTTCAGGTTTTCTTACTTGCAATTTGTTGCTGGGTACAAGAAACAGACGCACAGACATAGCATTTTGCAACCAGATACTCTCTGTCCAAGTTGAATATTCACCCGAGAGCCAATCATAATCTGTGAAGGAAGAAGCAAGCATAAAGACGATATAGATTGAAAGGCACTTTCAAAACTTTTGCTACAATTTGTTTTTACATTTACCTAATTTTACCAGAGAAATTGAATCTCATTTAACCTATAGTTTTTATAATAAAATTTCATAAGAGCAAATTAAGTCAAGTGTCAAGCCAGATGAAGTGATAAGATCGGTGTCAACACACCAAAGGGAGGAAGAACAGTTAGTCTTAAAAATCAGCATTCAAAATTTTTACAAGTTGAACCATATATATTGTGTTGAAATTTTTTCAGCTTAAACCACTTACCAAAATTCAACCTAACAAGATTTTTTAAGGAAGAACTTCTTGGTAGGTTTGAAAACTTTTCAGAACTGATGTGCATAATTGTTTGTGTATGTGTGTGCATATATACAACAAAAATATACTTTTATGGTATGCTATATTTAGGTGTTAAAGTGCTCAATATCAGGGATAGAGCATATGTAAATATAAAAGTGGACATTGAGGTTAACATCTATTAGCGATAGTCTGTTTCATGCTTAAACACAATCTTCAGGCCATCTATATATATCACACAATTTGGAAAAACTTCTTCTTTGACTTGTTTTTCCAATGAAGCAGCATATGAAAAAAGTTTTTTGATGAAACAAAAGTTCTTTTTTTCTAATGCTGTTGTTTCATCAGCGAAATATGCCAAATTATAAGTTTTCCAAATTATCTTACATATTTACTATTTCCTCAGATTCTCATCCAACTTTATATATTTATACTACTGTTCACCCAGTACAAGGCCTAAGTGCAACTCAAGGCAGAAGGTTACTGAATGGGTATTTTGTAAAAATCAACCAATGAAAATGATCTAATAAACTTCTATTTCCATCATAACAACAAAATAAATTCAGGAATGATCATTGGATTCTATTTAAGAGCACTCAGAATTTGCAGCCCTCAATATTTACATGAATAGGAGAAATATATTGAAAATACTTTCAACAAAGGCCAGTCTGATGAAATCCTAATAGATAAAACACATCACAAAATCTTTTTCCCAATTTGTCATACTATTTTTCTAAATACTGCTTGTTGATATATATATGTGTGTGTGTGTGTGTGTGTGTGTGTGTGTGTATACAAAAATATGTATATATACACACATAAGCACAAACATACATGCACACATTTCTTTTTTTAATCATTTCACCTCAAGCAAGGCAGCGATGTCACTATAATGCAGAAGGTTACAGGGAAGGACAAAAAATGAACAGGGCTTAAGAAAATAGAAGATGGTGATTGATGTTGCATTTAAATTTTTGAGGATTGTAGTTATCAGGGAAGCAAGAAAATGGAACAGAGTTCCACAGGTGGGAAGTGCAAGAAAAGAAACTGTTAGAGTAGAAGTGGCAGTTGCTATTAACTATTTCAACAGTAAAAGAGTGGGACCTACAGGCCAATCTAGTAGCATGTTTAAATTCATGTAATTTGGACACAAGAGAAAAAAAGGTTATCAGAGCAGTTGCCATATTTCTAGAAAAGACAGAGGGAAGTCACGCCATGTCACTGAGAAAATGATTGAAATTGAGATGTCTGGTCAGAACCGATTACATTACAAACCCTTCTTTGGATTTTCTCAAGAATTGCGAGATGTATGGCAGGAGCACCAGACCAGATATGACAACTGTATTCGATACATGGTCAAATGGTAGATTTATAAATGTGCAAGATGGATTCTGAAAAGAAAAATTTTCTGGCACAACACAATGAACCAACTTTCCTTGCAGTTGACAAAGCAATTGATTCGATATAGTCACTCCACTTCACGTCAGTGGAAAACATGAGGCCAAGAAGGTGTAGTGTGTTGCTTTCCTGGAGTTTAGCATCAGGCATGCATGGATGCATGCATGTACACACACAAACATAAATTTCATTCTGCAAGGAAAGTTTTCAAAAGAAAAAAAGTATCCCTTGCATTCTCATAAATCTGAAATAATGAATGAAGTGAGGTGAAAGAGAAATAATTATTTGGTTAGGTGTTTTGTTGGATTTTTTTTAATTTTTAAATCAAAAGAATTATGAATGTAATCAAAGGCAGCTTATCACCTGCTTTTCTTGCAAATTTATTTCTGCTTTTATATAAAATCACATTTACTACCAATAGAAATTGGTATACTTTTTAAAAGATTTAATCAAAATAAGATTGACTAAAAAGGAAAACTAGGAGTGATATTAAGATAAGATTATTGTACATTCTATTGACAGACACTTCTGTGGTGTTGGTTGAACAATGCTTATCAAGTGTAATGGCCATACTTGCAAACAAACAGAACAATAGTAGAATTATAAACTGATTTATGTGAAATGGTGTCCTCAATATAAAATGAAAGTGAAAACACTAGTTCAATTATATTAGTGCGTAATATGCAACAGAAGTGTAAAAACTCTACAATGGTATAATTATGTCAGTAAGCTTTTTAAACAAATTAAAGTTTGCAGTAACATTTCAATTTAGCCTGGATGTTGTTTTTTTTTAAAATCACTAAACCACCAAAAAGGTGAATTTTATTGCTCTTCAAGCATCTAAAGAATGGCTTTATTCTAAGACAGTAATATCTTTGAAAGAGAGAAATATGTATAAGTTAGAAATTGGGGATCTTGAACTGTGGGTACCTACTTTTGTTAACATACCAAAGATTATGTAGGATATATTCCAACTCGAATTTGTCTTCAGTTAAAGTAAAAAATTCAAAGGAAAAAAGAATTACCATCAATAATAAAAGCAGGAGATACAGCATCACTGTTTCGAGTCACTGCTACCAAACAGAAACCTTGCCGAGGTTTACCAATTCCTTGCATCCAGTATGATCTTTTAGTCTGCAAAAAAGACATTAATAAGTTTAAAATGATGCTCAAAATGGTGATGTACTATTTTTGTAGTAGATTCTTACTATAAATTAGCATGTTAAAAAAAAAAAAAAACAATATTCAAGCTTGAAAATGAAACAAAAAAAAAAAAAAATCCCTCTAAATAAAGAGTCTCAATGATATAAAAAATAGTAGATAAAAGAAACTAAGCAAAAATTTATAGTGCACCATTTACTGCAACAATCTTTTGGTTGTAGATGGCAACATTATGCTTGCTTAAATTTTTGGCGTTCAATATATCTGGATGCATAATCTACGTCAACACTTGAAAATTTTTACTTAAATGAATAATCTAGATGAATAGCAGGAGCACCAGACCAGATATGACAGCAGTCTTCAATGCATGGACAAATGGGAGATTTTTAAATGTGCAAGATGGATTCTGACAAGAAAAATTTACTGTCATGACACAATGACCCAACCTTCTTTGCAGTAGATGCAGCTATTGATTTGATATAATCACTCTACTTGAAAACATGAGGCCAAGAAGGCACAATGTGTTGCTCTCCAGGAGTCAAGCATCTGCCATGCTGAAGGAATGCAGAAAAGTTTCTCTATGGTGGTTAAATGAGAGTAGTTTTGTTTTGGAGGCGTTAAAATTTACAAGCCATTAACCACTGATTGGAGGTCCTTTTCAAGGGCAACAGCCAGATTTACTTGATCAGTTCTGATGGATTTGAGCATTAAAATCACCGAACACAAATATATTTGCAAATGGGTGTAGAGAGGATGGCCTTATCTATATTATCAGAAATACTTTCTAGCATGTAACAGTCATGAGAGGAAGAGAAATGGTAGAGAAAGAAGAGATAGCTGATTGAGCTTAGTAGAGGGAGATGGAGACACATGTAAGAATGGTCTGGAGATTCAAGAGAAAGTTCCCTAGCCAGCAGATGTTTGTGGACATAAACAACATGTGGATATTAGAGTCCTCCCTAAAGAGAGGAAGAAAGCTAGGAATCGAGAATTAAGAGGATGGGAATGCAGAGTTAAGATTAGTTTCACAGAGAGCTAGGATATCTGGAGATTATTGGAAGAGGAACAATTCCTCACTACAGAAGTTGGTATGAATATCATAAATGTTGGAGAAAGATAGGTTGAAGGGTTTAGGCATTTTTTGTTGATCTGATTTAGTTTTATTTCATTGGTTGCTTATTATCATGGTGTGATATGTGGGTAAGAAAATGGTGGACTAGTAGTAGCAGTCAGTTTTCTAATGCAACATGTGCATGCTGGAAACTGGTGCAGACAGCAACACAGTGTGGCCATGGGGTTGGCCACTGGAGGTGCTTGCAAGGACACCTTTCTATGTGCAACATGGCACTGCAAAACCTCGATATTATGCAACTGTTGATCAGAACAGCCTCTCAAGATGTTACGCAAGAGTTTGAGCTTCTAACTACCAGTTGGGAAACAGCAACTATAAAACTCCCAACCTGTTACCTTCAGCATGAAGAGATGGAGCCACTATCCACACATATCACAAAAAAAAAAAAAATAAAAAAATAAAAAAAAAAATAACTGAAGAAAAAAGCATTATTCAGGCCACAGATGAGGAAAGGAAATGGGAATCCCTTCACCATTTTTACTATAGTATGCAATCTACAGTTTGTTATTAAATAAAATGTTTTATTTGTGCTTTTCTTTGGCAGTCATGGGGGGGGGTGCTGGATGAAGATGGAATAGTGTAACACTAACAGCATCTGATTACCAACTGATTTAGAACAACTATTATTTTGACTGTCTACTTTGCAGGCATAGCTTTAGTAAGGTAGAGCATACACCTTTTGGCAGAACAAATCTTACAGTAGTACATGGCGTTCTATATTAACAGGCCACTGTGTAGCGCTGCTACCTCATTAGACTGGAGGCCGGCTGACAATTAGATTGTTTTAGTTTCAGCTTGTTTGAGCGAACTGCTGCGTACTGTGTACTCTTATGTTGTTGGCTCGAGAAATTCAAAGGAATCTTTTAATTTTACCTTTGGTTGGAATATCATTTAACTTATTTATTTGAAGTAAGTATATTTGATTATTTTAGTTTGAGTCCATACATTATTTATATTTAAATTGTAAAAAGTAAACTTTGGTGCTTAAATTTACTCACACAAAAAGATTTACTTAAGTTTAAAAAGCCCTAACATTTTTAAATTAAAGTTTAATTCATTTTTGGCATTTTCCCTCTTAAAGTTTGTTCAACATTTTTTGATTAAAGTTTAAATTATTTATTGATAAAATGCAATTCTTTTTGAGAAATTTGTGTTATTTTAAGAAGCAAAACAAAACAACGTTTAACAAATTTGAACAGTATTTAATTTAGTTTCTTCAAAGACGTAAAGAAAACTATTTTTATTATAAAATGAATTAAAAATGTTTTTTTTTTCATAAATTCAATGTCATTACTTAATTTGATATTTATTTTTGATATCACTAAAAAAAACATTGTTAGCATGAGTGAAAACATAACGTCAACGAAATTAAAGTTTAATTTTCTCAAGTTTTTAACCATGATAAAAAATTAGCATAAGTCAACATTTTTCTATTAAAATTTTATCCAACATTTCCATTAAAAAAAGTAAAAAAAAAACCAAAACAAACGAATTTCTTTGGACTTTTGTTTCCGAAGTTAAAGAATAAATGATTATTTTTACTACATTAGTTACCAATTGTGAACTGTATTTTTTTACTTATTCGAATTAAAGAAAAAAATAACAATAATAAATTTATTACATGCAGTTAATGTCAATATTTTAATTATTATTATTTTTTTAGAAAGGTCTCCTTTTTTACGCCTTTTGACAACAAAATTTATTTTACAAGACAAGTATAATAATAATACCATTATTTATCATATTTATTTTAATATTTTTCTGATATTGTTGTTAAAGGACAAAATGCATTATTTTTACTTTACTTTTAATTGATTTGCTTTAAGGTAAAAAAAAAAGTTATGTATATTCCTATTTATAAATATAGATAACTAGACTCGTTGTTATCTTGTTATCTATATTTAATACTCTTAATACCAGTCAAAAAGGGTGCATAATTCTCCATGATGAAGTATATATCAAAAAGATGTTGCTATATCATGGTAAACAACTATTTGGTAAATCAGTTGACAATCCATCTGTACTTGCTCAAACAGTACTTGGTATAATGTTGATATGTCTCAATGGGGGTCCAAATTTTCTTACAAAATTGATTCCAATTTCAAAATTAACATCTGCCTTTTTATTTGAACAAATTGAGTTAACAGTCCAAGCCATCACATCTGTACCAGCTGATGTAAAGGCTATTATATGTGATGGCAACCGCATAAATCAAGCTTTTTTTAAATTATATCCTACACGTCCTGAAAACCTTGGTTAACTGAAGATAATAAACATTTGCTTTTTGATTATGTTAATCTGTTGAAAAATATTCGCAATTTGTGGCTGACAGAAAAAACAGGTGAACTAATCTTTGATGATGATGGAGTAAGTTGAGTTGCAAAACGGAGACATCTTAAACAGTTATATCGTTTTGAATCTGAAAGACTAGTCAAACTTTCAGATTTAAATGAAATTTCCATTGCTCCAAAGCCAATAGAAAGACAACGGGTTTCTACTTGCCTCTGAGTGTTTTCTGAAAAAACATATAATGCACTTCTCACTCAGTCTGAAATAAGTGCAGGTAAGAATGATACTGCCCTTTCATAAACAGGGTTTTGACATGGTGGAAAATTTTAAATGTTAAATGCCTTCAAATTGATAAATTACATAATGATCCTCTATAAGCTGAAATCAAATCTCCAAATGACACCTGACTTGATTTTATCATTGAATTTGGTAAAATAGCTCTTAATATGGCTGGCAGTCAAAGTAATTGTAAAAAACAATTATCCCAAAACACTGCTACTGCCATACATCATATTTGCAATGGAATTGTTAGTCTATGTCGACACCTTTTAGCTACAAGTCATAAATATGTACTACTTGGGCAATTTTCAACTGATCCATTAGAAAAAGAATTGGCACCTATTTTATAAATGTTCAACAATGTATTGAAAAGCTGCATATTAAGCAGACATCTTTTAAATCAAAATGTAAATATTGATGAATTTGATGTTAATCCAGGTCACCAATGTACATCTTGTGATTATAAACTTTGTGAGGAAGGTTCAGAAATATTTGACAATTTGGAAAATTTAGAACCTTCTCTTTCCAATGAAATAAAAATGGCTCTTGTGTACATAGCTGGATATATTACAAGAAATGATAATCAACCCAGTGAATGTGAAACTCATTTTTATTATGAAAAGTATGGAAAATATACCAATTTAATTGACCGTGGAAAACTAAAAGTTCCTTCTGACCACACTTGTCAATGGTTATTTTTTTGTTTCATCCTTTTCCATACAATAAAGGAAAAGGTTTGCTATAAATCATTAAGTAACATTTTTATGCTTATTTCTGAGTTTAATTTTTTCAACATGGAGAAAAAGCATGCTTCTATTTTTGCAAATATAGTTTTGAAAAATTTTTGCAAACATGGCACACCTAGATCAGAAAAAGAACCAGCTCTAAAAGTTTTGAAACTTTCCTAGAATGATTTTGCTTTATTTGTCGATGATTGATTGTTATATACACACTTCGGCTGATGTCTTCCAGCCTTCTTGCGTTCTGTTTGTCAAACCCAGTAACTGTAATGTAAATTTAAACCAAAGTCTTTATTCACTCACAGGGAATAGATTGAATAAAGGATTCAGTGACACCTGTAAATAATATAAATTTCTGATTCAATATATCTTTTACCAGAAATCATAATTACCCCTTTGTGTTGTTTAATAATTATCAGTGTTCATAGCAAAAATACATATTTTCATTTATTTATCTTTCAACACATCCTATTATCCTCAGGTGTGAATAAAAATGTTATTCTAAGTATTTCATAAAGTGGTTGACTTCATTTTCTTCTAAAATTTCTGAAAATCCTACATTTTTCAATAGGCCTCCAGTTCTGGCTCTCAGTTGCGTCATGACTTGGCCTGGAGTATAGAACGCCATGCAATAGTACCAAATCAATGTACGGGGTGCGATGGATAAATTGTCATCTAAATTACGCAAAAATGAAAACAACACTGACATCTCATTTTAACAGATATATTTACCAAAATTACATAAAAATATCTTGAAATACAAAAGAGTAAATCCATTCAATAAAATTACCATTTGCTTCCACTATGGCCTCCATACAACTTTGGAATCTCCTGCAAATCTTCTGGACAGTCTCCTTGTTTAAGTTGGTAAATGCTGCCATAATCATTGCCTTCAGTTCATCTTTGATGTTACAAGGAGTTTTGTTGTTCTCTCGTTTAACTGCGCCACACACACAGTAATCAAGGGTGTTGCAGTCTGGGGAGTTGGGTGGCCAGATGTAAAGGATGTTGGGGTCATAGAAATTGTCTGACAGCCATGACTGGGTTCTCCTGCTTGTGTGGTATGATGCAGAGTCCTGTTGCCAGACATAGGGTCTTCCAGTAGCCACCCTCTTGACCCAGAACAGCACTACCTCCTCAAGGCACTTGATATAGACTTCTGTGTTGAGTCTGAGTCCCTGTACGAAGATGAATGGAGGCTTAACATCACCATCACCAGTGATCACTCCAAACACCATCATGCTGAATGGATATATCATCCAACTCTTTCCAAATCCTCTACATTGTCTTCAGATTGACACCCAAACACACTGAAATGTTTGTATTGGAGCTTTTGGTGCGAATGCCAAGCAGTAGAGCAAGCTGTTTCCAAATTTCTGGTAGAGTGAATTTTGTCATGGTGCTTTTTTCCTCACAGATGGTGCCCAACTGACCCTACTATACTGTGCAGTTGACAATCAAAAACAAACAAAAAATATAAAATGGCGACAATTTACCCATCGCACTCTATATAATGGTGAATGCCTGTCCAATTAACTTGTGTTAATGATCAAGAAATCTGAGAATCTCCAAGAAGTGTTATGCTAAAATTCTGAATCTACTTGTCAAGGAGACAAAAATGAGATAAATTTGAAGAAGCTTACCCCATTCGTCATTGTTTTACAATCACTCTTGGAGACATTTTCAAGTTTATCCCCTAGAAAATAAGCAAGCATCCTCTCAGTGATGTATGTCAGAGGATTGTTGTTGTTCTTGACACTCACATACAAATTCATCTCTGGAATTTTGTCTGAAATACAAATGAAAATTTTCTATTACCAAAGAAGTAAATTGAATTGATTCAAAAACAAGCCTTCAAACAATATCAGAATAGATTATTTCATTATACAAGTGCTACTGGTACAATGTAACTCAGTACTACCTGTCACATGGTTGAGTCATTGGTAACTAAACTGGTGCTCCCACCAGATTTTTATATATATATATATATATATATATATATATATATATATATTTAGTTGGATTGATGTGAGTTTGTGACCCTGGGTTTCACGCCTTTGCAATCATCAGACAAACTGATTAATTTTTTCATTCAACAAACATACATGCATGCCCGTACACTGAGGTACGCAGACACACATACACATGCACTTGCTCACTGTGAGCTGTTGTCTACATACATACACATTTGATTGTTGAATTTCAATCATGGGATATGTATCCATTTTTCTTTTGAATATAGCCATATCAACAATCACACCATTTCTCTATTTTTTCGCTGAATAATATTTC
This sequence comes from Acanthosepion pharaonis, assembly GCA_903632075.3. Lineage (NCBI taxonomy): Eukaryota > Metazoa > Mollusca > Cephalopoda > Sepiida > Sepiidae > Acanthosepion > Acanthosepion pharaonis. Next base: position 268,847 of record CAHIKZ030000771.1, read on the forward strand.
CTCACATGCACGTATATATGTGTGGTGGGGTCTGTGTAAAACTATGGTAGGAAAACATTGCTATTATTTTTAATTTTTTAAAGCTGATTTGTTATTTAACAAATCAGCCTTAAAAAAAATTTAAAAAAACTTAAAAAATTAAAAATAATAGCAATTTTTTCCTATCATAGTTTATTTTTTAGTGAATACCTGTATTTGAGTAGAGATTCCACTTTTTTTTTTTTTTTTTTTTTTTTAAATATAGTGTTTATTTCATTTAATGGCCTGTGTACTAGAGAAAACTTAATAAAAGAAAATGTGCCCTCCAGTAGGATTTGAACTTGTGTTCCCCTTTACAGGAGAAATCACTGTCTGAGCCAGTGAACTTTGACCGCTTAACTACGGAGTGGTCAAAGCAGACAGTTGTTTCTGATCTGTACTGGTCATTTAATAATTTTAGAATGTAGATTTAGGGAGTTGTGACCAAGAGCAACAAAATGAAAAATACTAGTTGAAAATTAATGAGAATTGACAAGGTTTCATTTAAGAAATTTAAACATTATTTTCTGGTTTGTTTTGTTTTACGACATATTAACCTCAATGGGTTAATTTAATACAGACAAGATTTTCATTGCTGGTGATATTTTTTTTCAAAAATGTATTGCCGGTATTAAAACCTATTTTTTACATCTTCACTGCCAGATGTAGTTTATCGTCAGACCCAGGATGAAACTATTTGATCTATTATGATTATTATTATATAACAGAATTGGCAGATTGGCTACATTTGAAAGCCCAAATGCAACTAAATTATGAATTAGCATATCCCAAAACTTAAATGTATCACAATATCTGTCAATCATGGTACAGTTTTATTGAAACAAACACTGCTGTTTTTTACATTTTGTCTTTTTGAAGAGAAGAACAACAACAAAGTCAGGAATGCATGTTTTTGTATTCCATTTAAATGAAGACAGACAGGCAACTCTTAAAGGAAAGAAAACAGTTTGCACAGTGTTCTAAGTGGTCATATAAGACATTTTGAAAAATATACTTTGTGATTTATTGTGAAAACAAAACAAAAAAGAAATAAAACCAAATACTTACGAAACTTATGACTAATTTCTTCTCTTAAAATCATATGAAACATTGGGCAGTTACTGTTGAGGATATAGCAATACAATAAATGGCTGACCTAAAATGCAAAACACAATAGAAAATCATATTAATGGTTGTATACAGACATTAAATTTATATCAAGTCAGCATTTGCTCAGTCAGTTACTTCAATATTTCTACAAATGATTGAGCTGACATTTTCACTATTATCCAAAAAAGGGTCTGTAATGTTATCAGCCCTGACCAGGCATCTCGACTTCAGTCATGTTCTTACTGTTGTGACTTGGTGTCTTTTCTATAAATTTTCAGGGAAATTGTTCTAATGGTCTCTTTTCTTGGGTTCCTTGTCTGCATCAATTTAAGTGTACCACTAGATTATCAACTTGGTCTTGTTATCTTACTGTTGAATTAGCTAAACTTTTTTTTCTCCAAAATATAGCTTGGATTGATTCATTTTCTACGGTTAATCAACTCTTTGCAGGTTATTTAAAGCCATAAAATATTTTTAGATTGTAAGAATTTTCTTTTTTGGGAATATAATAATGTTTTAGTGATACAAGTCTTACTAATTAACACATAGGTGGAGGTAGAAAAGGTGGATTCATACATTTCCAAGGGTATTTGCACATAAGTGAATGTAATGAGCACAACTGGAATTCAAACTCGGCACCCCAATTAACAATTCTGAGGTATTATCCATTACACAGCCACACATCCAAACTTACAGCACCTGATATTCCCAAGTAGGCACTTATGTAGGTACTGACCAGACTCAACATTGCTTAACTTTGGTGATCATACGGGAACCAGTATTTCAACTTGATATGACCATAAGCTGATAGTTTAGAAAAGCATGAACCCAATGCTACCTGCATTCTATCACTAAATATCTTGAATATAATACATCATAGTAATAGACAGAAAAAAACAGTACATGAATACATGTGCTGTTTTTTCTGTCTATAAGACAAGACATTATAAGAATCTTCTTTCATGGCTTTCCAAAAAATTGTAACATTGTAATCCTGAATTATTTTTATTTTTTTTTTTTGTCTGATTTCATTTTCAGGATTGTATGTTTGTTTATATATTTTTAAATAAAGCTGTTTTTAAAGGTTTCTTTTTTTTGTTTCATTTAAAAAAATGTTATTTTAATCTAAAAATTAACACCTGGTGACCTCCAATGACCTCAGCACTATCTAGCTCCACATCTTGTGGGTAATAGGTAATTGTTTGGTTGCAATACATATAATAATAGAAAAATCTACTTATTTTTATATGTCTATTTTGCAAGAAATTGCTTTATTTGTTTAGAAATGGCATGCTGTGATCTTTGATGATCTTGAGTGACCTCCAAGGTTAATCGTATATAAACTACATTATTACTTGAGATTTTGTTATTCCGGGCTCTAGACTAATTTTTTTTCAACATCATTTTGGAAATGTCTTAAAAAAAAAAAAAAAACAACTTTAACCATCCCCTTAACTCAAATTTTAAATTGTCCTGAAATCAATTTTTAAAAAAAATTTTTGCTATCATTTATAGCGGTTAGGGGTATAATAAAAGCTTCATTAGAATGTTTAGGAAAAAAAAAAAAAAAAAAAAAAGAAAGGCTAAAATATTACATTTAAAAAATAAATAAACACAAAAACAAATTAGTTCAATTTTACTGTAATTTTTATAAAAATCACAACTTTATTTAAACATTTTGTTTAAATCATGTGGACTAATTTTATTAATTTTTATCGACTTTTTAATTTAAAGTCTTTATCCAAAAGTTCTCATTCACAATTACCTGCCTCGTGTCATGACAAAATTTTCCATGTGATTATTTTGTAAATTTCTTTCTTATATTTTTGATTTGGTTTATGATAAGCAGAAAACACACAAATGTTGTTTGCTAATGCTTTGTCCAAATCTTTTAAATGAAGATTGACAGAAAACAAAATAAAAAAATTCTGGCTTTGTTTATTAAAGCATAATAATTATTTCTTACAATTCAGTTCAAATGTTTTTCACATTTAGAAATAAATAATGCAAATATTTAAATCTAATCCTTCAACTTTACTTTTCATTTGAGTTTCATTCACCAGATTTAAAAAATGCTTAAGTTTTTCTTTTCTTTATTTTGTTATGTGTCAGCTCCATTTACTATTGGGGAGAAGTAAGAATTTTTTTTTATTTCAAGAAATAAGTTGCTTTTAGAATGAATCTTAATTAATTTTGTGTCCCCAAAAAACAAAAACAAAAAAAAAACTGTCATCTCAAACTCATGATCAATCTTAATTTAAAATTTTCTGTCACTCCAGAATCACCCCCAAAGACTTAACCAGTCATCTAAAACTAATGTTCTATCATCAATGGGACATTAATCTTGAGCCCTGTTGTTATCCAGAAAAAAAATTGGAATTTTCTGTTATATATATATATATATATATATATATATATATATATATATATATATATGGCCTGAAGATTGCATGGAACAGATTGCCGGTGCTTGCTTGCTTAGTGTCCACTTTCATATTTACATACCCTTTATCTCTGATATTGAGCACTTTTAACCATAAATATAGCATAACTTAAAACTATATTTTTATCATGTATTTATTATTGAAGGCAACAGACATTATAAAAAAAATTATTAGTTAATAGTATACAGGGCTCTGGAGTCAGAACACAAAACCTTTGATTTACTCCTATTTTTAGCAGCTCCAACTCCTCTTTATGTAATTAAGTGATTATGGCCTACAAATCTCATAAAGCCTACACATATGCTCCTAACTTGAGTAGGCTTATGTCATTATGACTGATTTATATCAAAGAATAAAGATATTGTGGTTTTTATATCATACCTATTCATCCTTCAATATTTTCTAACAGAATTAAACACAAAATCTTTGAAAAGATGTAGAAGAAACAACAATAAAAATGCTATAAAAAGACTATATATATATATATATATATATATATATATATATATATATATATATATATATATATATATCTTTGCAAATAATAAGTACAGAACAAAAATAAAACTACTTTATAACAGAAGTTGAAATATAATCTTTTACAGGATGTAAAAGTGTTGTGTCGGAAACCTACCACCCCTCATGAAGATTAACTTATCTGCGTCTGTGAACAAAGACTTTAAATAGTGGCATGTCAGTTGACATAGGGAAGACCGATAGACAGAGAAGTTCATGGCTGAGCTAGTTATTGACTACTCAGGTGATTTCTGTACCTTTTTACCAACCTATTAAAACCCTTTTTATTGTTACGTGTTATTTGGCATTTGTCTCTACTAACCCCAAATCAACATCATAACAGTGGCGACGAGAGATTCGTTCATCACGCTGAGTTTTTTTCAACTCTAGGTGGACTATATAAATTTTTTTTTTCTTGCTCTGAAAAAAAACAAAAAAACAAAATACATCGAACTTTGTTCTTCACGAAGAAATGGGATTTCAACGTGCCAAAAAGAAGACTTGTGCTTATTGTGGATATATACGTGTTTTTCTCTTTTTGTCTGTTTTCGAAAAGTGTTTTGTGTAATCTATTAGGCATAATGGAAGATTTGATTGCATTAACGAAAACTCTAGTGCAAAGTCAAATTCAGCAACAAGAGCAACAAAAATTGTTTCGGGGACAACTATTGGATTTACAAGTTCAGCAGCGAACAAAACAAAGGCTTTATATATAGCGATTTTACTTAAGAATCCAGTAAATTCGTCATTCACGGCCGAAGGTATTGCTAATTCTATTACTGAGTTCAAATTTAACCCAGAGGAGGGCATAACATTTCCTGCATATTTCAGAAGATTTGAAACAATATTTGAAAAAAAATGTGAAGGTTGGACTGATGAACAAAAAGTGAGTTTACTTTTACAAAAGTTGGGTACAGAAGAAAATAAGTATACGAATTTTGTCCTTCCAAGAAAAACTGGTGACATTTCTTTTGAAGAAACTGTTAATACTTTATCTAGTATTTTTGGCGAGCGAGTTAGTTTGTTTCATACTCGTTTCTCATGTTTGAATATGGTAAAGCGTGACGATGAGGATGTTGTTACGTATGCTGGAAATGTTAACAGAATGTGTGAACGTTTTGTTACATGATCTTTCAATTGATCGATTTAAATGTTTGATATTTGTCCAAGGCTTGACTTCTAGCAAAGATAAGGACATAAGGTCCCGAATATTGGCAAAACTCAAACAAAATTCCGAGATCACTTTGCAGAAGGTTACAGAAGAGTGTCAAAGAATTGAAAGCTTAAAACATGACAATACGCAAATTGAAGAAAAAGACGTATCCCGTGTCCATGCTATTTGACCAAAAACGGGAATAGTTAATAAAAACATTAAAAAACCAATGTGCTTTGGATGCGGTGGTGGTCATTTTAAAAGTGAATGTTTTTTTCGCGACAAAAATTGCTATTCGTGTGGCAATAAAGGCCATATAAGTACTCATTGTAAAAGCAAAAGAAAAAAATTTAAGTCTAAATGACTGCTTAAAAGACCACACATATCCTTTGCCTTCACCAGAAGACATTTTTGCAAGTTTAAATGGAGGAAAAATATTCTCTAAATTGGATTTATCGGATGCCTACCTCCAAGTGAAAGTGGACAAAGAATGTTCTAAACTGTTGACTATCAATACACACAAGGGTTTATACAAATTAAACCGTCTGCCTTTTGGTTTAAAAGTATCCCCTAGTATTTTTCAGCAAATTATGGACACTGTGCTGGCAGGGTTGGACTTTGCCATTGCATATCTTGATGATATTTTGATAAAAAGTAAAGATGGAAATGAATATTTGGAACATATTAATCAGGTTTTTGAAAAAATTGAAGAATATGGATTCAAACTTGGAGCTGAAAAATGTGAATTTTTTATTAGTGAAATTAAGTTTTTGGGGCAGATAATAGACTCTGATGGAAGAAGACCAGATCCGGCGAGGGCAGAAGCGATCAAAAGCATGCCAACTCCAAAAATGTAGTTACGCTTACAAGCGTTCTTAGGACTTGCTAACTATTATGGGATATATATTCCTAATTTGTGCAGCCTTACGGCTCCATTAAATAAATTGCTTAAAAAGGGAGCAAAGTGGGAATGGTCAGAAGTGTGACAGAAGGCGTTTGACAAAATAAAGAATATTTTGACTTCGGAATTATCACTAACACATTATGACCCTAAACAGGAAATTATAGTGGCATCGGACACAAGCGAGTCTGGAATAGGTGCGGTAATTTTGCATAAATTCAGAGACGGCAATACAAAGCCAGTGGCACATGCATCAAGGACATTATTACCCGCAGAAAAGAAGTACTCTCAAATTGAGAAAGAAAGCTTAGCTATCATCTATGCTTGTAAAAAATTCCATAAGTACATACATGGAAGAAGGTTTATATTGCAGACCGACCATCGCCTGCTGCTTTCAATCTATGGTTGAAGAAGGGTATACCTACTCATACGGCAAACCGTTTGCAACGATTGGGAATCATTTTGTTGAATTACAATTTCAAAATGGAATTTTTATCATCTAAAAAATTAAGCCATGCTGATGGTTCATCTTGACTGATCCCAACGTCTTCGGAACCGCTAGAAGATACGGTGATAGCGTCGTTACAAGTAGAAAATGAATTGGTTGAAGTAATGTATAACACAGTAAAAGAATTACCGGTGACATTAGATGAAATAAAATTAATAGCAGAAAACGACATTTTTATTAGAAAAATGAAAGAAGTTGTAACTTCAGAAAAGTATAAAACTTCTTCACCAGCATATTCAATATGTGATGAAGTGCTGTTATATGCTGGAAGGGTTGTGATACCGGTTGTACTACAAAAGCGGATTTTGAAGGAATTTCATCAGGGGCATCCTGGTATTGGACGTATGAAAGCCCTGATGAGGAGTTACATTTATTGGCCAAATATGGACAAAGACATTGAACAGGTAGTTAAAACTTGTAGAGGGTGTCAAATGGCAGTGAAAGCACCGCCAGTAAAATACACACCATGGCCAAAAACATGTTCCATGGACCAGACTCCACATAGATTATGCTGGACCCATGAATGGTAATTTCTACTTGATAGTTGTGGATAGCTATTCGAAGTGGCCTGAAATTTTTAAGTGCAAAAGACCAACTGCTTCTGTAACAAAAGATTTTCTTACAGAACTGTTTGCACATTTTGGAGTACCAGAAAAAATTGTCACCGACAATGGAACTCAATTCACAGGAAGTGAATTTAAGACATTTTGTAAGACTCTGGGAATTGACCACATCACGACTTCACCGTACCATCCTAGGTCAAATGGACAGGCTGAACGGTTTGTTGATACGTTCAAGAGAGCCCTTAAAAAAACAAATGGTACTAATACAGATGATGGTAATATACAGCAGCTTTTAAGTATATACAGAATGACACCAAATCCAAATGCAATATCAGGGATGTCTTCAGCTGAACTGGTGTTTGCTAGAAAAATTAGATCTGTATTCAATAGGCTGCTGCCGGAAAGAAAAAAGAGTTACCAGAACAAAACGCATCAGGAAAATATGAAATATCTCAGGCCGGGAGATAGTTTTTTTTAAAAAATTACAAAAATGGGAAGGAATTTTGGCAAGATGGAGTGGTAACTCAAAGAATTGGTAAGATGTTATACATAAGAATTTAAAAAATGGATGCACAAAAGATATTTGAACCAATTAAGGAAAAGAATCATTGAAGAAATAAGTAAAGAAAATGAAGAACCAATGGAGGTATTATATGATTTATTCGATATACCAACTCCACCATTGCATGAAACAGATGTCCAAAGAAGGACAAGCAAAAGAAAAAGAACTAGGGTGGAACGTTTAAGTCCAGATCCCAAAAGAAAAAGATATTAATTCCTCCGGAATTAATCTCAAGGGGGAGGTGTTGTGTCGGAAACCTACCACCCCTCTTGAACATGAACTTGTCTGCGAACAAAGACTTTAAATAGTGGCATGTCAGTTGACATAGAAGACAGATAGACAGAAAAGTTCTTAGCTGAGCTAGTTATTGACTACTCCGGCGATTTCTGTACCTTTTTACCAACCTATTAAAACCCTTTTTATTGTTACGTGTTATTTGGCGTTTGTCTCTACTAACCCCAAATCAACATCATAACAAAAAGACATAACAAAAATAAAAATTCTAAAATGTAAGTTTTTACATATATAGTTTTGCAAATACAAAATACTACAAAAAAAATAAAATGACTTTATAAAAGAAGTTGAGACAAATTTCCTTAAAGGAAATAGTAAATATACAGAAGAAGAAATAAAAATAAAAATTCTATAATGTAAGACTTTTTAAATAAAGTGTAAATTCAACTGGAGTTGGAGTCGGTATAGTTAAACAGACTCCAACTTCAGAGACCACTTAATTGCTTCTGATTCTAGCTCCACAGACCTGGTAGTATAAAATAATTAAAAATAATAAGCTCATTGATCCACCCTCAAGGATTTTTAAGAAGAGTCAGCAGATAAACAGACATAATATAGTTAGATGGCTGAAGGGAAGAAGCCTGCTGGCTGCGGCACAAATAAGTGATACGTTATACAGAAAGGATTAAATGTGTCAAGTGACCAAGGTCAGCTGGTAGAAGGGAGACAGTAAAGTGACTTGAACCTCAGATATGAATCTAGCTGTTGATGGGAAGAAAAGTTTTCTCAAGCAAAGGGAAAAAAAGGTCTTAGAATTCTTAAAAACTATGCTGACAAAAAAGGACATAGGGCACCCTTCGGCCTAGCATGAAGGGGAAAATTTTAAAAACAAAGAAATTGCAAAAGATTAACAAGAATTGCAAGGTGGGTTATATCCTTGGGATTCTTGTCGAAAAAGCACTTAGGTTTTTCCACTTATCTATTAGGTGGGTGCACTCTTTTTTCTAAGAGTAATTTCTTATTTTTTTCTTTCATGATTTGAAAAAAATTGTATTGATAATCTTTTTTTAGAGCCAATTCTATGGTTTTGTTATGTTACCTTGCCTTGTCCTTAATAAGTTGCATGAAAGGAAATTTTTGTGCAAACCTTTTTTGTAAAATTTGTACTCATCACACCTTTTCCTCCATCACTACACTCACTAGTTCTATAAAACTAACCATTTGGTTCTACCTACCCAGATGATGACTTAAGTCAAAAGCATGGATCATATTTCTTCCAAAATGAACTCTGAATAATTTATGATGGAATTTCTTTCTTATCTAAAGATTATTTGTAATTTAGAAAAGTTAATCAATAAAGTTAATCGACAATACGTCTACCACCTTTAATAACATTTGCTGCTTAAACACACAGAATATATATATTTTTTGTTCACACAAACTTTGGCATCTTAGTAACACACTAACAAACAGGTGTCAAATGTTGCTGCTAAAATATAACGATTATTTTATTTTCCTTCCTTTTTGTACTATTGCTCACCCAATGCAAGGCCCAAGAGCCACTTAAGGTAAAGAGTCACTGAATGAGGTTGTTGTAAGGGTGTAAAGCAGGGAATAAAGAAGCACATATTATTAGGATATGTAAGATTGTTGACTGTAGATGAAGAAGTTAAGAACATAGTGACTGGGGAAGCATCCCTTCAGGAGCCTGTTCCATGAAAGAAGTGGTCTGAGTGCAACTTTTTCTTTATCAATGGAACATGAAGGGAATGAGGTTGAGTCTACGTGGCATGGTGGATCCTTGCTGTGAATGTCGGAATTGGTGGAACTAAGGAACATAGTTTACCATGAAAGTAGTGAGAAGCTAGTAAAGTTTTGTTTGGGGGGAGGGGTTTGTAAGGTGGAAAATAATTTATCACCCTCAATATTTGTTGTCACTCACTATAGATGTAATTATTGAATCAGAGTTTTCAGTTGTTTCATAAATACTACGTGTGATATCACAGGCTAAATAAAAGCTAACTTTATGTATGTATTAAATTTAAGTGTTTTTTTTTTTGCATTATTATAAAAGTAAGCAATCGTTGCCAATTAAACAGATATAAGAGATCAATAAAATATTAAACAGGAAATAAATAACAAATTTGAGAGATTGTAAAGCAACTTGATTCCCAATGGAAATTCAATCAACCTATAAACTTACTGTAGTGCTGTTGGCCTGTATATGTGACCCACTTTTATTGGTAGCCAATTGGTAAAGTGTACGAGCCAGGATCGTGGAAATATTTGTGAGTAAGAGGGCTTGATCTGTAATGGGGATGTCATCTGGATCACCAGAAGATGGGTAATCAACTCCTATAAGTTGACCAATATCAAACATACTGTTATAATAACTGCAAAGAGAGAGAAAAACAATGAGTGGACAATTTTTCTTTTATTAGTCTTATTTACAAACAATAGGTGTCTTCGGTTCTTGATCAATGATATAAGAGAGACAAAGTTAATGGTTAAATTATGATGGTGAAGTAAATGGTTAAAACCACAAATGTTAGATCTAGGACGTCAGCACTAGTAATGAGGCCAACTTGACATTGAATTTAGCCTGACTTGTTGGAGCAAACAAACTATAACACAAAGTCTGAACAGTAAATATAGGTTACTAAACAGTTGTAAATGTAAACTGCTTTCTATTTTCATTCTTGTATTTACTCAATCTGAAATTTTTGCATAAAAATTGTGCTAGCATTATTCCCTTTAATGAAAAAAAAAAAAACAAAAAAACAAACAAAAAACTTTCAACAAGTAACAATGTAATAAATTATAGTCCAAACTATTAAGGATAATCTTAAAAATGTCTTATGATTTTAATTTATTGTTTTTCAAGGTATATAAATCCATTACAACTTCATCCATTTAAACATTGACTTAAATAAATTTTGCACTTCATAATGAAGTTATATGAGTATCTGTCTATATTTCTGAGATGAGGTATTATGTACATTATTCGGACTATTGTCCTCATCTTTGTCGCCATATTTATTACAACGTTTTGGCCGTTGTACGCTCTGGCCTTCTTCGGGTGGTTGAAATGTTGAACTGAACCCTTTATTTCACTTACTGGGGTAGACTGTTCTAGTTCTACTGGTTGCAATAAGAATATTTAAAATTTATAAGAAAATTTAACTTGGAGTCATACTGTCAATAAATGGCAGGTTTAAAGTTTACCCCATTCCAAGAGAATCATAAATAGGATTGTGAGAAGTTTTGATTGCTAAAGTGATTGGGGGGATTAAGACCATAAGTACATAGCTAACCACGAAGAAGCATATAAACATCTGATAAATTTCAAAGCAGACTTACATATTGGTGAATTTGTTCTCGTGGTTAGCAAAGACAATAGTTGGTAGGAGAGTCTTGCGCAGGAATCTTTGTGATGACGACGGTGGGAGAGGTTGAGAATGGCCGGGTTCCTGCACAGAAACATTCAACTGCTGAGCAATTCTTTGGATTTGGTCGACCAAGTGCTCAATCTAAAAAGGACAGAGAGAAAAAAAATTGTAGATTATAACCAATTATTCAAATTCAAGGCAATGAGATAAAGCAAATATAAAACAAATAAGAATTCATATACAAATCTGCAAACTGGACTGGTTTTTATCAAGTAGATTAGAATATGCATATATATATATATATATATATATATATATATATATATATATATATATCATTAATCTGAAAGATTTTATCACTTAAATGTTACTTTTTAGTGGATACCCATATTTGAGTAAATGCTCCATTGATTTATTAAACAGTACATTTATTTACATTATTTATTTTCATCTATGGCTTGAATATTTGAAAAATCGTATTAATGAAAAATATGTCAAAGAGAGAATATTTTTCTTATTTGGGTTGTAACCACTTGGTGTTGACATCAATGACAATTTTACATTGCATATATCATTTAGATTTGGCTAGAATATATACCCAAAAAGCATTAAAAAAAATTAAAAAAAATATTTTTAAATTTAAAATTCCCAGTGTCTGTCATTTGTGTGCAATGTGTAGCCACATCAACAAACTTAGTCCAATGAATTCCTAAAGGATGAAACATGTCACACGAAAACCTTTTCCACTTAGGCGGATTTGCAATATAATTGGCCCTGCTCTGGCATCTCGTCTACAGTCACTTTCTCACAGACGCTCTGTCGCCTCTCTCTGTCTGTTTTACAAATACTTTCATGGCAATTGCTCCGAGGAGCTGCATTCGCTGGTTCCCAGACTTCATGAGTTCAAGCGCCCTCCAAGGCTGGCATACCGCTCTCACCCCTTCACTGTCGAAACTCCTAAATGTAGTTGTCTCTTCTACTCCAATAGCTTCATGTCTCGCACCTCTCACCTGTGGAACTCCCTTCCCTATTCCAGTTTCCCTGAAAGCTATAATCTCCAGCTATTCAAATGTAATGTCAATCGACATCTCCAGTTGCCTCGATCTATCCACTACCCTTCTCCTCATCCTTTCTTCTATCACTCCTATCTGATCTTGCTTCAAATTTTCTGTAACCCCTTGCGTCCCAGTGGCTTCCCACCTTGCTTGGGGTGAAACGCTTAAAGAAAAAGAAAAAAAAAAAAACATATTTCCCCCAGAACTGGTTCTTGATATATATGTGTGTGTGTGTGTGTGTGTGTATACATGTAATTTTCCTCTCAGTAAATCTGGTAGTTCAGCTTATGGTTGGTATTCCTGCTTCACTGTTTTTTCAGGTATCTACGATCTTGTCTTAACTCTTATTTTGTTAGATCACTTGTTCTCACTGCGGGGTTTTCTAGACTGATATGTCTCAATATATTGGATTTTTTCTCATTCTATATTAACAATGATAACTGTCATGGCTTTCAAATGCTTGTCCAGGTCTTCTCTTGAGGCTGAATGCAATATCTGGTAGATGTTACTATTGAATTTCTACCATTCTCCCTATTGTAATCTGTAATTTTATTTGCTTGGAGGGACTGGGCCCTGTTGGAAGGGGCCGATTACTGGATCTGCACCTCCTCCATTTTACCAGTGCTTATGCCTGTATATTGCTACAAAGCTTCCTTTGCCAGGCATTTCCCTCCAGCTATGGTAGATTTTTAACCTGCACAGATTTTTACATATTTTATGACAAATGCATCTCCTCACGATCATTTGGGTATTTCCAGCTGTTTCCATTATATCTCTCCTATTGGAGATCTCTTCCCTCTGCCCCACACCTCTTAGGAATCCCTGAGTGTATGATGCATTAAGATTGCTTGCAGCTTTGGTGGGTTGAGTATGCAAGTAGAGGTGCTAACCTGGTTTGCTGTCATTCTGACTGCCACTGCTATCTGCAATAGTCACCAGGTCTCTTTTAGGGTTGTCGTCTGAACTGTTCCCAGAAGTCATGTTCATTTTCAGAGTTATGAATCAATAAATATATCAAAGAGATGTATTAAGGCGAGTCTTCAGTAATGTGTGCAAGTTTCATTGTGAGTTTGCCGTTTTAAACATCATACTCACTCCACCAGTAACCCGACCTGCTTCTGAAGATAACAGACCCTCACCTCAATTGTGACATTACAGGAATTATCTAAAGACATACTCAAAGTAATAGTTAATTTGAATTGCTAATCAAGACAATCCACATGTATTCAACTCATGGCATATGGATGCCTCAACTTAGATTTAAATAATCGATCTGTCAATTAAACATTATAAACACATCATAATTCAGTTTATCTATGAGACACTATTTGAGTTGCAATTTGATGCATGTTTAACTGAATCAAAACCACAAATCACTTTAAGAAAGCATCCCAATGTCATCAGTTCTCAACTTGGTATCTATGCTTTTGACCCAACTATTTACTCCTGTTTTAATGGTAAGTCTGATCATTTTAATAAGGTCAAATTGGCAGCTGATCTCAAATATGACCTACAATATTACTAAATGGAGCAAGCATCTCCAAAACTAAACAGCTCTCTTTTAATCATCTTAGAGAACCTTTTTTGCATGGCTGATGTAAACCTCCAGAAGAGCAACACATTGCACCTTTTTGGGCTAACATTTTCCGCTGATATGAAATGGAAAGATTATATTGAATCAATTGCTAGGTCTGTTACTAGGAAAGTTAGTTCACTGTATCAAGTTAGACAATTTTTCTTGCCAGAATCTATCATTTGTCCAAGCTTTGAATACTACTGTCACATTTCATCTGTGGTACTTCTGTTATATATTCTTGATAAAATCCAAAGAAGAATCTGCAATGTTATCGATTCTGACCTGGCATCTTGGCTTTAGTCACTTTCCCCACTGCCATAACTGATTCCCTGTGCCTTTTCTATAAATATTTTCATGGTAATTGTTCTGATGAGCATTCCTCTTCAGTACCATGACTATGAATTTAAGCACAGTACTAGATTGGCAGCTAGGTCTCATCATTTTACAGTTGAATTGGCAAGATATAACCATAAGTTCTATGCTAACAGTTTCTTCTCTCACATTTCTTTTTTTATGAAACTCTTCTCCAGTTTGTTTTCTAGTCAACTTTGATCTTCAAAAATTTAAATGCAATGTCAATCATTATCTTCTGTCTTAATTCCTGTTCTATTGTCCTCTCTCCTTAACAATGCTTTTCTTTTCCTCATATTCTGTAACATTCAGTAATCCCTTGAATCTTAGTGGCTTTATTGCCTTGCTTTGGGTGAAATGATTAAAAAACCCAAAAAGAAACTCTTCTGTTAAAAAGAAACATTCAACCTTGTAATTTAACAAGAAGACATGGCCATCATGTACTTAATATATCTCAACATCAAGTGTTTTTATCATAAAAATATTTTAGGATTGTTTTGGAAATCTGCAGACAGCTGTCAAATTATTCAATACAGTTTTTACATAATGCTTTTAAATGATTACAGATAGACTATAGATTTTGTAGCATGATACTCAGTAACATGAAGAGAAAGAATAGTGGTATGATCTCAAAGTATTATTATACAAATGTCATAAGTGTTAAAAATTTAGATTATACTAATAATGTTTCAGTGATAGCACTTGATGACTTAGTTGGCATGCCGAATACTATTTTGGGGGTTGTATTGACTTTAGTAGGTCTTGTTGAAATTATGGACAAAGCACCAACTTTATGCCAGAAATTACATCGTGTGTATATATATATATATATATATATATATATATATATATATATATATATATATATATATGAACAATCCTTTAATTGTTTACAGCAGATGTAAGTAGCTATGTTAGGAATAACCAACTTTTAAAGGGGTTCAAATTAAAAAAAAAAAATCTTACTACACTGAAGGAAAAAATAAGCGTGTTTTACCTACCTGCTTAGAAATGTTGATCCTGCTGATGGGGTCTGAATGAAGCCAAACTTTAGCCTCATTAGTCTGCTGGTAACCAAGTTGGCTAACCTCAATAAAATGTGACAAGTGATTAAGGTTGAGAGCATGTAGTCCATATTTGTCTTCATTCTTTAGAAAGGTGCCAGTTTCCATGTCATATACCATGCGGCTTGACCCAATGTAATCAAATGCTTCCTGATAAAAGAAAAAATAGTTACATATATGAGAAATTGATCTATAAAATTTTATATATCAAGAACAATTTTAGGGGAAAAAAAACTATGACAATGTAAAAAAAAATGTTTTCATGTGATGCATTTAATCTTGTTGGACTTTATTGGACTAAAGTGACATTTTCATTGATGCGGCTACACATACACACAAAGGAGAAAGGACGCTGAGGATTTAAATTAAATTTTTTTTAAATAAGTTTTGGATATATAGCCAAGTTGATTTCATTTAATTTCTTTTTTTAGTTCATGTTTCCATCACCTTTGTTATTAAATATCTCACATTGTGGTAATAGATCTGCTAAGCAAGAACCTGCATATAAATTTACGGTGGATAATCTAACAATTAAAGCACTTTCTATACATTTTTGTTTTAGTGAATTGTTTTCTCTTAATTAGAGTAGCAGTTTTTTTTTTAAAACTAAATTATGGTCAGACTCATTACAGTGAGCTTGGAGTGTATTGTTTTGTAAAAAATCTCTTTCGTGTTCATATTTTGCGTGACATTATTTTTGTTTTTTATAATTCCATGTATCTATGAAAAGTCAGCTGTACTAACAGTTACCTGCGTTTTACCCTAATACAGAGAAAAAGCAGAAAGTATCATGAGAAGATGACAGAAACTATGCTGTTGATTTAGCCATTATTCCTAATCACCTTATAAAAGCAAGCATTCTCCTTCATACATTAGAGCAAGTGACTCAGTCTCGATGGCCACTTGCTCTAACATGTGAAGGAGAATGCTTGCTTTTATAAGGTGATTAGTGATAAGTGACTAGGAAAACTCTCCACGGAGGCCTGTCCCCGACAGAATACCAGCAAACTGTGAACAACTTTCCACAGATTTTGATATTGTTTGTTGACAAAGAAGAGTAGAACAAAGTGTTCAGACTGTTTTCATGCTTGCTGAAATTCTTGAAAACATATTTTCAGCAGCCTCCTCCTCAAACTCTTTGTACTGACTTATGATGTCATCCCAATCAAACTTGCCAACTTTTTTTCTATCCATCATATAGGAGAGACATTTTTTTTAGACTGTTTTCTGTGGCAAATTTTTTTCACAAATGAATCCAGGGTTCAGCAATGCAAGTGACCTTACAAGAGGATATCTAAGGGGAGACTGTCAAAAGTTTCTCTATGATGGCGATGAACATTGTCTTTGTTACAATTCTGTATGCAAACAGATCTTTTGTTGACATTTCCTTTATTGGATAAATTTTGCATAGCCCTATCTGCCAGAAATCTACACTCAATCTTTGCAATGTTTTTCTTTATGCATGTTTGGGTTTAGCAAAATTCTTAGAAATTTATTCAATTTGGAAAATGTAATTATATTTTCAGTTTGCTCTTCCTTTACAAATCTTAACAGTTTCATGATCATGCTAAAAAGATCATCTGTAAGAAAGCAAGGGTTTATTGCTCTATTTTATCAGAAATGGTTCAATGTATTTCAAACCAGACACAAAAATCTAGTTTCACTGGAAATAAAATGTCATTCACATTTGACAGCACTGCAGAGAAGGACTTGGTCTGGCGACATTTTTCTGTTTTTTTAATTAAGTTCACAAATTCTAGGACATCTGGCCAAATGTCTAGGTTTCATTCACATGTTTGTACATTTTCTAGCCATTTATGACAGAAATACAAAAGTAAAGGAACAGGGTTGCCAGATTTAATTTTTAGTATAAAGCCAAGCCCAAAATGTTTTAATATATTTCATCATTTTTTCACACTTAAAACAAAAGCTAGAGATACAGGTCATTATTAGCCTGAAAACTTTAAAAATAACATCCTTATTTTTTCAAAGACGCATTTTCTATCCTATTCTAAGACACATCAAATGCACATTTTCTATTCTATCATCACTGCCATCTATATTTTCTTTGAGTCAAATTTTAGACAAACGTAGTTTACACATAGATACACATTGACTTCACAGGATGTTATGTATCTATTTTTTCAGCATGAACTCACCCATTGCTGGCTAGAGATCAAAAGGACTTTTTACTTTTGAAATTGATATGTGAATAGAATTTCTTCAATTGCTCAAATTTAAGAAAAAACTGATAAATCTTTTGAGATTTAGAAAATTCCAAAACTTTTCAAGGAGCTTTTGGGCTATTGCTGTTTTTTCAAAACTTTTGCAGGACCTGTACAAACCCTGGATTATGATTTGTGGGATGCTGCTGGGGTAGTAAAGAATTTGTTACTAATGTATTGCTGTGGCAACCAACTAATAGCAGAAGTACTAGAGGTTAACTAGCCAAATATTTTGTCAAACAACTACATGATGATACAAAGTGCAACACTGTAAAAGTGCAGATCATCATGAGCAAGAGAGAAAAGTAGAGGGCTAAGATCTATGAAGGCCAAGCAAGAAGCAATGTAGAAGAAGAGCAATTAATATATTTTCCTAGTGCTTTCCAGTTTTCATCAGGTGTATATCGATTTGAGTAACCTACAGGTGAAACAGGCCGCCTTCTGAAAGTAAGGCATCAAAAAGCTGTAGCGAGGGGTGAGACAATGAAATCAGGTCCGGCTGATCATGTATGGAGAGAAAGGGTAATAATCAGCCCCTGTGGAATGAAATGAAAATACTGGACAAGGAAAAACACTGGAGAGTCAGACCTAAAAGAATCAGCGCATATGCTAGACTATGAGGACATCCTCAGTTGGCCTAACATAGAAATAAATACAATATCAAAGCTGTTAAGAAAGAAAGACAATGACAACAGCAGAAGCAAAAGAGAAAAGCTTCTGTAAGTGCAGACAAGCATGATTAACAGCAGCACTTATCAGTAGGCAGGGTAGGTTTAGGATTCCAAGTTCTCTACAGAAAATTGTCGTAGTTGATTAAAATCTTAGTTCATGAATTTGGTGATATAGTAATTATGAATTCAATGTCAGGCAAGGTGTACTTGGACTCAGTGGAAATGAGGTAAGTAATAACTGAGCACTACTAAATATAATAACTAGATGAGATATCTCTAGTCACATGCAGTTGAATAAGTATAGATTAAATAAAGGGTTCAGTTTGGAATTCCTTCATGAAGGCCAAAGGGCACAACAGCCAAAATGTTGTGATAACAACAATAAAGATAAAGACAATAATCTGAATGTAAATAGTGTAAATAATGATAATGCCTCATCCAAGAAATTAAAACAATTGTTTCCTATATTTTTTTTAAAGTTGTTGAGCTAAAATATTTAATAATACAAGACAGGAGAATTTCATAGTTGTGGAAATCACAAGGCACATATTCAATCATTAAATCAAGACTTATGATTAATCAGAAAATGTGAAAACTGTGGAATTTTTGTGGATATTGCTAGCATATTTTAAGGAGATGGGGAATTTTGTTTTAATGTGTTTTTATAACATTAAATTTTCTTTAATCAATTTTACAAAACCTATTTTTCTCTGGACATTTTCTTCTTTCATCCCAGCAAAGAAAGGAACAGCAGTAGACAGCCTTGAAGAGTCAGTTGGACATTTGTTAGTGTAAAGTAGCAATTTACTCACATCTGTAGGCATATGAAATCAGCCGATAGAGAATAAATGGCCAGTTGATGAAGAGAAAGAATATCTGTCTATATATCTGAGATGAGATATTGTACACATGGCCCATTGGGTTGAATCCAGTGACTTGACACAAAGAGTTGTGAGTTCAATACCTGGCTACAGCTGAGGTGAACAAAAAACTTGGATAGTTGAGTTAAAGGGACATAACTAATACTAAGACATGTGGAATAGGGAAAAAGCCTGGGCATAGATTACCCAAATATTAATCTACGCCCAGGCCTTTTCCCTATTTCACCTTTCTTAACAGAATTACTACTCTCCCAAACAAACGTACAGAACAGTATCAAGAAATCAAAAGAAAATGGTTGAATCTATCAACACAGCAATAAAAACAATATCTCCACACGTGACAGTAAATGACGTAATTTCAGTTAACAGTATGAAAATAGCGTTCTCTAAATTCTTCCAGTTGCTAAGGACATTTTATTTTGTTATTATTAGTTACTCTGTTTAATACATTCATTTCGTTTTTGCCTTGAGAAAGTCCACATCGGATGAAACACGTTGGCAACTATTACAGTTTTTCTATTGTCTTTTACATTTATAAATATTGTCCCTTCTACAGGTTAACTCTGAGAAAGAAAAGTATCTTAAATTGCTATGTAATATCAGTCATTCTACGTGATAATGAATGCTCAACAATATCCTCATACATGAACAGGAAACTTGAAGCAACAGAAATGTGGTTCTACCAAAGGTTGCTGATAATGCTATGGACAAAGCATGTGAAAGTTGTAAGGAAAATGAAAACAAAAAGAACACTGACATTTAGAATCAGAAAAAGACAGTTGAAATTTGTGGAATACATAATGAAGAAAATGGGTTTGGAGTATTTGACACTCACAGGGAAAGTGAAAACCTACCTCATGAACTTGTGTAAATGGATAACAGAAAAGGAATTGGGAGGAACAGTAAAAAAAAAAAAAAATAGCTATTGCTAAGAGCTATAAATAGGAAGTCATAGAGAACCATGATCTACCACATACCAAAGTGACATGGCACATGTAAAAAAGTTCAAACAAAATCACATATAATGGTTAAAAAAACTGTCTTACAACATTCAGACAATTTTCATTGTTACTATTTTTAATTTGCCATTTTTTCTCATTATGGAAGCACATAAAACCAATAAACTTTTTTTTATTCTTTCTTGCCAAGACAACCTTATACTGCATTCACAGATGTGCAAAATGACACTGGTTTGTTTCAAATGACAAAAGATGCAAAGTAGGTAACAAGTGATTTTAATACTTCTATGCAAATTAGACAGACAAGTATAAATAGAGAACAACTGGTGAACATAGAGACTCTGCCTAACAAACCTAGTTGCTATTCAGGACACAGAGAACTGTATTATGACTACTACTATGCAGAGAGATATGCAAAACATAACAATGGCGGTGCCGATAGGATTGTTAAATTCACTGGATGACCCAGAACCTCTAGAAACAGGAACAAGAACTTTTGCAGCATTTGCAAGAATGAAAAAATTAAGACACAAAGACTGACAGAGGAGTGAACAAGATAATGGATTTATTTCTTGCTATCGCTGGGTGCGAAGCTGTGAATAAAATTTCGACAATGTGTTACCCGAGCGAATTAGAAGAAATAACATTTGAAGAAATTATTAAAATTATAAAAAAGAACAAAAGACCAAAGAAAAGATAGGTCAGTGCCAGAAGAACCAAGTTTTTAGAGACAAGACAAGCACCCAGATTGAAAGAATGAGCTAAGTATTCTGAATTTGAAAAACTGGAAGCATGGGAAATTACTACAGAAAATGAATTAATCCTTCTCAGTTTTTACAACAATTAGAGTTGATTAGAGAATTTAATCAACCAAAAGAAGAATTTGAGGCATACAGGACAAGCATGACCAAATCCATAATTAAATGTAGATATTGTAGAAAAAAATCATGAGAGAGACAAGTACAAATGTCCAAATTGCAAAAAAAAAAAAAAAAAAAAAAAAAAAGATTATTTTCAGAATGTATGCAAATACGAAAAGAAAATAGAGTATACAACGGTACAAACCCCTTCCAAAGAAGAAGCTGAAATATTTACAATGAATACACAAGAAAGAAATAGAGAAAAAATAAGGATAAATGGCCAAATATTTAACATGCAAGTTGATACAGGCAGTGAAGTCATGTTGATACTAAAAAATTTCTGGATAAAATTAGGATGACCTAAATTAAAAAAGCAGCATCCAATTAAAGCAATTTGATGGAATGACTATAAAGATAATGGGTACATTTCAAGGCAATTTTGAAACCAACAATCGTTTTGAAATAATTCCCATTAGAGTTGTAGAATGTGAAAAAAATCATGGATTACTAGGAACTGATATATTAAAAGTAGATAGAGCAAGACTAATCAATTCCATGGAAGCAGAAGAAAAAGAAATAAGATTATTGAAAGGCTATAAAAGCAAGCATCCAACTAAAAGAAAATTATCACCCAAAATATACAGATTCAAGAAAAGTTCCAATTCATATCCTACCTTTGGTAGTAGCCAAATTAAACAAAATGATATAACAAGGCATAGTAGAAAGAGTAACTCAAGGTGGTAGCAATTGGTCACCACTGATAAACAAAACAATCAGGATACATTTTCATAGTTTTATATAAAGAGAAATCAACAATAATTAAGATGCAATGTTCTCTTTATAGAAAACTGAAAATATATTTTATAGGCCTGCTTTTTGTCCATTGAGTTTACATCAATTTTTCATTCATTCTAATTCATTTCTGAAAATTAGTGCCATGATATACACTAACATTCCCTGACAAACACACATTTTCTTTTGTGTTGAGCTTATGTCTACAGGCTTTAAGTCCTAATAATACCAGCAAATAGAAACCTGCCACATGGTTCTATATTTCTAAGCAGCATCAGTGTTAAAATTTATATAAAAGCCACAATTCTAAATGCTTATTTTCAAAGCTAGCAGAAAGATTGGTGCAATTTAACTTTTTTTTTAAATGTGGTCAAGCTTTAATTTTTTTTATTAGTATTTACTTTTATCTAAATTTTTCTTTTTTTTTCAACTTTGACTGTAAAATCTATAGTTGGTAGTCAAGAGTACAGTATCAAAAATGAAGAATAATTTCTCAGCATCATTCAAACATGGCCTTTTGGCTAGGATCAAAGCATAGTATCTGTTCTCATTTAAGATGGGAGAAGCCTGATTAAATTAAATAACTGCTTTGGTCAAGCTTAGTAAAATGACCATAATACCAACAAATTAGAATGTGTAATATCTAGATAATTATTGTTTTTTTTGTTTTTTTTTAGTGGTGAGTGCCTTTTTAAAATAAATACTTACTCCTTGGAAAAATGTAAAGAGAATAGTTTTGTTATCAGTGATTTCCTCTTTCACTTTTCCAATGGCTTCTGCAGCAGCAAGAAGAGCAACAATGCTGGTCACTGGGTTATCTGCACTTCGATTCACATTTTCAAACAACGTCATGTAGTCCAACTAAAAAAAGTTAAAAATTACACAAATACAGATACTTAGAACAACAATTTATTAATAAAATCTTAGTCATATTTTCATTTAAAGCTTTTACAAGGTTTTCTGGGAAATGATTTGCCTTGAGTCAAAGAAACCAATTATTTCTCAAAAAAAAAAAAAAAATGGCTGTATTTGTTCACCAAGCTATAAAATGCATTTTTAAATACAAGTGTATAAAACTTAACTGAATGAAAGTTATTATTCATTTCAATTTCTTAGAAAAAATAAAAGGGGGAAGAAAAAGAAGAAAAATAAAAAAAAGGCTTACTCTGCACGCAGCAATAATGACTGACTTGTTTTGCTGTTCTTCATGTTTATTTTTGGGGTTGACAAACCCAAAAACATTCTTGTCTCCCAATGGATCACAATACTGGTTCATGCTAGTTGTCAGGCTAGTGAAATGGTTGGAACGACGTATGCAGGTGATAGAATCTTTGGCTCCATTCATGGCATCTTTCAGTTCCGCTGCACACAATGGAAAGTGAGATGCTAAACCATCATCAGGATTATTGTATTTTTCATAACACTAAAAAAAAGAAAATAAACAAAAGGATTTAAGATCAAAATTTACACTAAGATTACAGCAGTACTAAAAATAATTGGAAGAAAGAAAAAAAATCTTATCAAGAATATAATAAATTTCTAATTCAAAGTGCTAATCATAACTTGCTCTTTAAACATTGTACAGTGGATAAAGGTGTTAGTTAGATCCAGTGACAGGACCCAAAGAGTGTGAGTTCAATACCCGGTTAAGGCAGTGGAAAACTTTCAGAGGGAAATTAACAGGAGATAACTGACATCCATGGAATGTAGAACTAGAACAGTCTACCCCTGTGAGCGAAATAAAGGGTTCAGTTCGACATTCCAACCACCTGAAGAAGGCCGGAGTGTACAATGGCTGAAACGTAATAAATATGGTGACAAAGATGAGGACAATAGTCCGAATAATGTAAATAATGTTCATAATACCTCATCTCAGAAATATAGACAGATACTCTTTAGACATTATCTGTCACACAGGCTTTCAAGTAGAATTTCACAAAAAATGGCTGTCAAAGATTAAGAAATGTAACCACAAAAAATGTTGACACTGCTATTATTATATACTCCCCCTTTTTGCAAGTACATTTCTTAAACTTTGCCAAATTATTGTAAATAAACAACCTAATAGTGTTCAACAATAACGGTGTTAATTCTTGAGAAAAAAATGCATAAATCCAGATGCCCTCAATTTATTTTAGTGAATTTATATGGTAAGAGCAAATGAAAGAAATGCTTAGAAAATACCTTTTTTCAAAATTTATAATTAGTTACTTGTAGTTATGTGTTTATTTAAATTTTCTTGTTCAGACATTTTTATAAATTTATGAGTTAAAAAAGATTGTTTTCTTGTTATCTTTATATGGTAAATAATAAATATTGCATTGTAGTTGCTTCATATAATCTTGTGAATATAAAATTATTCTTGTAAATAAATACTCTAATAAATACTGTTTAACATTTTTGTTGTCAATTCTTGAGGACAAAAAATGTATAAATCTTGTTTTATATTTTGGGGTTTTATTAAAATTCTATAAATAGCTTACAATAAAAATTGCTGTGTGTCAAAAAGATGTCAAAAGAATGAAAGTTCTTGTGACACACATTTTTTACAGGTATGTTTGTTAAACTTTGCCAAATAGTCAACATATAAGAGAGAAAATAAAAGTCAGGACATGAAATTTTCAAACAGTTTCATGGAATTTGGAAAGAAATTGAGAGATCAATTTCCTCCTTTTGATTCATAAAGTGAGAGAACGAAACAAAAAGGAAAAAAAGAAACAAAGAAAAGAAAGAAAAAAGAATTTTTTTTTAATGTTCAAATTTTATCCAACATCTTAAAATAATTAAATAAAATCTTTTTTTCTTGGTCTACAACTTTTCAATTTCAGAGCTACAAATTTCAGCTTAACATATAGTTATTTCTTGCCAAAGAGACCGAATTCTTCATTTTTAGACTTTGATGTGATTATGACTAACTTGTATTTTTTTTTGCATTCACTTCTACTCATACATTTGAGTTCTTTGTTATTTTCATTAGTCAGAGTTTTGTAATGTGTATTTTGATTGTTCAACACTATCCATTTTGCCACTGCTGAAAATTTCAAACTACTAGAAATACCCTCCAGGTAAAGAGAAGAGGGTTATATTTAAGAAGTCATCCTTTAAACAACTCTACTATGGCTGCTGATTATAAATTTACAATTTTCCAACCACTACTTATTCAATGGACATAGCAAAGCATTAGAGAATTAGAAGTCCTACCAGGATTCATTATTAACAGCCACAATCTTAACAACATAAGATATGCATATGACAGAGTTGATAGCAGACATAGAAAGGCCATGTTAAAATAAACTTTGCATTGTGCCCTTCAGAGAAACAAGGTGCAGAGTTGACATGAGATGACCCCTAGCCACATGATTGTCCCAGCTGTGCATGATATGTGTATGTAGGACAAAAATCTGTACAAGAAAATATATAAACACTGACCCAAGAGGGGCAATCTCACAGACATTGTGCAAGAGAATGTAAGGTTTAAATTTTTATGTGAGGGGGCCAAGGACACTCACCTACACATGCACTGGACAAAAGTAATTGATGAAATCTCAATGTGAAATAAAATATGTTATAGTGATTTTCCAAGCGTAGTTTAGATGTGGTACAAGGCTGAAAGTATGGGGCACCCAGTGAGGATCGAACTCACTATTCAGTTGTATATATCCTAGTAAGACAAGCTTGCTAACCATTACACTGCCTAGGGATGCTCAAATAAAAAAAAAAATGTTATATATGAGAGATTAAAGTCTTGTGTTCTCATTATTTGGCAGAACTCCATTAAATTAGGCCAGACAAATGAAACATGGCAATGTGATCAAGACAACAGTATGAATAGTATATGGTATAATGCCCTAGGAAAGATTTGTTTTTTTTTAAGCACAAAACAATACTCTTAGATGCCAAATACAAAGCCTGGGATGGGGGGATAATTTATGCAGGGGTCAGAAGTATTTTTTACAATATGCAATAAACTGGTGGGGGTCTTAATAAAAGCAGGACTTAGAAAATCATTTAAAGGTCCAAAAATTTAGAATTTAAGTAAAGAAACATTTTTTCAGAAGCACTACAATAACAATCAACATTGTCCCCCAGGACTTGACATTTTTTGATAAGATAGCAGCATGTGAAGAGGTGCATAAGCAACTTAATTAGTATGTGATAAAGCATAGCTAATAAAAATCAACTTTATATGCAATCATCTTATTAGGAAGTATTCATTTTATGCAGAGAAATATTTATTTTAGAGCAGTTTTGTATCTGAACAAAGCCATTACCAATGCACAAATTTATTATTAGTAAAAGTCAAGAAAATGATCCCTTAAACACCATGTTACTATGTGTTGGGTGTGTATCATGAAAATCTAAACTTGTTTGATTTGCTGACACTGAAGAACATGGTGGCAGATTCATATATTGAGAATAACAAAAAAGTTATTTTAAAAAAGGTTTATCAAAAGAATGGAATATTGTATTTGTGGAAACAATAAAAGAACAATGGAATACTATTTTGTAAACAATGCACACTTTTGATAGGTGTTGAAAGATTTAATTAATATATAATAAAATCTTTCAACACATATCAAAAGTGTGCATTGTTTAAAAAATAGTATTCCATTGTGTGTGTGCGTGTGTGTGTGTATATATATATATATATATATATATATATCTTTCAACATGAACTACATCAAAATTGTGCAAGTAAACTGCTTCCTGTTTGAACTCTGGAGGGTGGGGAGCACAAAATTAATAAACAGGATGGTCTTAAGCTTAGTGGCATGTCATAGCATTGTTAAAAAAAAGTGTCCCATTGTTCTTTTTTTATTATTCTTCCAGAATTATCACTTTGATAAACTTAATGCTTAAAAAAAAAAAAAAAAATAGTTCTTTACTTAAATTCTAAATTTTTGCTCCTTTAAAAGGATCCCTCTATTAAGGTTAAGTATTACTCACATTTCACAAAGCATATGCATGTCATCCAACACATTTAACAATATTCAAACAAACATCTATACACAACCATTTTCTCAGATCAATTATTAAAAATGACTCCAAGTGAATGAATTCTTCCAGTTGTAAAGAAGACTATCCTTCATCAGACCCTATAAACTGGTGCTATAGAATCACAAAGAGTTTTACTTAAGTACCTCCACGAGATCGCTAAAAAAAGAGCATAGCGTGATGAAAAAGACGCCAAACTTGACGAAAACAAAATTTTATCGTCTAAATGTTTGTTATTATTAAGAGGAAAGGTCAAAGTATTTTTGGGGTATTTTTTTCCATTTTTTAATCGTTCCTAGCACGTCCGAAATTTTCGTTAAAAATCTAGTTTTTTTTGAATCAGCAAAATTGACCATTTTTTTTTCCATTTTAAAAAAAACTGGAAATCTGACTTTGAAATTTTTTTAAATATCAATTATCATTTTTTTCAAAACTTATTTTAAGAAAATCAGAAATTATAATGTTTATTTAAAATATTTTGAACCAAACTTAACTTAGCTTTTGTGCCAAAAAGATGTAATTGGAAAATAAAACAAAGCAGGTCATAAACTTTCGCGTCTCTTGACATGTGATGAATGATATATTTCTGAATTCCATGAGGCTAATTTGTTCTATGGAAGGAGAAAAGTGAAATAATTTACATTTACGTGAACAAATTATTTACCCGTTATTTTTAACGAAAACTTTCAGCGGTCTATATTTTTTTTTTTTTTTTTGTACTTAGCTTTCACCTTTACGTTTATGATGCTTTATGGGAAATATATTGTAAAGAAATTAAAATAAAACTGTTAAGAGTGACATTAAATTTCATATTTCTTAAGAAAGGTATCTAATTAATTTATAGGTACCTTTCTTATGAAATTTTATCAGAATTGTACATAAAATACTATAATTTTATGTACATTTATTACATTCTACTGTTATTTGTATTTGCATTCATTTTATTATTAATTTTGATATTTCATTTATGGAAAAATGTCGTAACTGAGATTAATATAAAAATAAGATCATATAAATTTCATAAGATGATACTGATACTTGTAGGTACCCTTCTCAGTTGAAATTGAAAATAAAATTAACTTCTCCACCGTGTTTTAAAAAGTAAAGGCCTTAACAGCAGAGAACAATGCTTAACTCAAATAACATAACTTAATTATATTCTGGTTGGTCTTCCGTATTTTATAATTACAGCTCGATTATAAGCACAAAATGACATTTCTTAATTACTGGGGATCTTCTGATTAGTCAAAATGATACAATTTACAACGCTAAAAAAGATCTATCTCATAAGGACACTTATGAAAGCCGATGCAGCTTTTAACTAATTTTATAATATTTTACAACTTAAATGTAAAATCTATTATAATTAATGAAATAACAAATAATTCTATTAAAAATTCATTTTTCATTGAAAAAATTTTTTTGCTTTCAGAAAATATTGTCCATATTCATAAAAACAACTAAAAGCAAATAAAAGCATTTGAAATTAAATAATATCTTTGTTTTATTGAGTTTTGTATGTTACAATTCAGATCTGATTTTCAGGTACTGCATATCCAATTAAAAACAACAAAAAACATGATTTGCATTCCTCAAAGCCCTGGTGCTTTTAATTATTGTAATCACTAAAACCGATGCGATCAATTTCTAGCGTTTTCATAAAATTAGTTTGGGGGGGTAATAAATATTTTTAAAAAATATTTCTACCACGACTTTCATAAAAAAAAAACATATTTATAATAATTTCGATCATCTGTGAATAGTTCCTGAAAGTTTCATTACCATCTGATAATTATTTCTATTTTTGCACGATTTTTCAAATTAATGTGTGTCATACCAAAAAAACGTGCTAAAAATTGTCTATGTTATTTACTAGTTCTGCTGATACAAATAGAAAAAAGGTTTTTTTAATCAAAATTTAGAATGTTCTAAAAAGAAGGAAAATTTTTTTAAAATAATTAAAAAAAAACTTTGGTCTTTCCTCTTAATAATAACATAAGCATTTAGACAATAAAATTTAGTTTTCGGCAAGGTTGGCGTCTTTTTCATCAAGCTATGCTCTTTTTTTAGCGATTTCGTGGAGGTACCTAGTTTTACTAAATAACCAAAGATCAATCACTTGAAGACTTCCAATAACAATAACAATAAAAATGGGTAGCACATGTAACTGGAAAGCTGTTAATTTTCCACAATACCAAAATCAAAAAGCTTGAAAGGAAACTCCCATCAAGAAAGAGATATAACATTTAATGAACTTAAGAAGTCTATTTTCCTGAATAAGTGTTTTAAGACAAAGATTTATATAATATTTTCAGCTGAGAGTAAAACTAAGTACTTGGTCTTTGAATGTCGAACATTGCCTATATAGAAACAGATAATCTCAATATTACCATATGTAAATTTTGACAAGCCTATTGAGACATTTACCAAAGAATTTAATATGAGAAAGTTTCAAAAAATCCTAATACTTTGAAGATAGATTTTCATAATTAGTGGATCTGAGATGTACTAGTGAATTATTACATGACATCTGTTCATGTGACAAAATGGATGACATGATTCTGGAGCAATGGGTGCTGGGAAAAAAATAGCAGAGATATAGTTGTATTTCATTTCCAATTTCCCAAAAGACAACATACCTTAGGGAAAAAAACATTTTTTTTTTTTTTTTTTTTTGCAATACCCTGAAGGAAGAGGGAGCAAGTAAAGCTTGAATGTCAACAAAAAAAAAAAAAAAAAAAAAAAAAAAAAATAGATAAAATGCTTACTTGCTCTATGATATACTGTACTTCATTTGAATTTGTGAGCAAAAAGATTGGTATGCTATAGTCAACAAACATCTGTCCTTCTCCAGGAGGATTCCATTCTACTTTCTTGCAGCTTTTGTAAACAGTGTTATTGTAATAGAGACCTTCAAATAGATAAATCAATGGTTAATACAAATTCATTTTGAAATTTTTATTTTATTATGTCAGAAAAAATTTTGTTTGGGAATCTTAAGTGAATGCTATAAATCTAATGGAAAAATCAATGCATGAAATCCAACCTGCGATAGTGAATGTTGATGAACTTGTTACCGTATATACTCATGGATAGGTCACACTTTTTTTTACCAAAAATTTCACAAAATATTAGGGGTGTGACCTATCCACACAACATAAATGTAAAAACAATGCTACCTTTATATACTGACTCACTGCTTTAAACTTATCTCATGCTGCTAGATTCACATATCCATGAAAAATTCATAATGTTGCAAAAGAAACTTATTCTTTCCTGAGCTAAAACTGATTTATTAGACATCTGATGGCAAATTATTTGGTTGGAAGGAAAGTTCTTGTAGTTTCTCAATAAATTTAATATTCTATAAACTGTGAGAGATTTCTAACTAAATATAAGTGCAGTATTTGATGCCATATAAAACACACCTTTTTTTCCTTAGCAAAATATCAAAACTTTCTAAATTTGTAATAAGTTCACAAAAAGGGTCATTTTGAACTGGGCCAAATAGAAAACACAAAGTCCCAGTAACTTTTTATATCCCATCCAATTTTTTTAAATATTCTCTGTTGAATGGGGAAGGCGATTACATTGTAGTTTGAACCACATTTTTTAGGACAACCATAATTATTGATGCTTTAAATTAGTCATCTTCTAGACACACATTCCATAAAAAATGTTTCTTGATATTTGAAAAGGTTGGCAAAATATTATGCTTATATAATGAAATCCTATATATTAACCCTTTAAAACCAGAAATGGCTAAATGTACCAAGTTTCAGACACATTTCCAGTTTGAGAGCACCTGATTGTGTCAAAAATTGGGTAGAATTGTATTTCCATATACAGCATTAACATCTCTTACATGAACTAGAAGCACCCAGAAATTTGAAACTTTTTGGGAATCTACAACTTTTACAAAATTTGAAGGAGAAATCAATTTACTTTCACATAAAATCTTGTAATATTTGATTTTCAATGTTTTTTTTTAAAAATATTTCAAATTGCACTAACATCACAAATGTGCAGGTGGTGTGATGAATAGTAGCTTAGAATAAGAAATCAGAGAGCAGAGTTCAAATTCCAGTCAAGTTCATTACATTCACTTATGAACAAATATCCTAGAAAAAGGTATGAATCCATCCCTTCATCCTCCAGCTATGGCAGACTGGCCTTTCTAACCATGGTTGGCAACTAGTCCAGGAGGAGGACAACTCTGAATTCAAAATCAATAGAGATACCTTAAGCAAGATCTCAACTAGGTTTTGACCAAAGTGCTTAACCAAAAGACAATTTATTGAATAAAAGTTGTGCAAGGATCCTTTAATGGATTATGTAACAATTGCAACATCACATATTTAAATTTTTCAACAAATCCAGTCAGAAGCCCAGAGATTTAACAATTTCTTAAGAACTGATAGGTTTAAATATATATATGTTAAAAATTAATTCAGTTAATATTTACTTTATATTTCATATAGCTAAAATCATGTTATATTTCGAGAAAACATGTTAAAATCCATGATTACTGAAGAGTCACAGTTTATTCAAATCCACATTAACAAGGAAAGAAAATGTATCAAAAGCCAGAAAATTTATGCATACATACCATAACCGTCATTGGGACAACTTTTGTCTGAAGAAAACCCATTGGGTGGCAACTGGGCAGTACTATTGGCCTCAATAACCAAAATGCCGTTGACTCTCTTGGAATCGATCAGTTCTGTGATGTCTTGCCTTGTAAATGTACAAAACATTTGATTAAAACATTTAGAAGATTAAAGCTTTTGACACTCACTACAAATAAATCTTCCTCAGTTTACTTATTTAATGCTCTTTTAAGAGATTTTTTTAAAATCATTTCACTCCAAGTAAGGTAATAAAGCTACTAAGATGCAAGTGGGGTACTGAATATAAAGGAGTTAGAACAATAAAAGAACAGGAATTAAGAGTTTAAAATTTTGAAGATCAAAGTTGACTGAAAAGCAACAGATTGAAAGAGAATTCCACATACAAGAAGAGTGAGAAAAGCAACTGTTAGCATAGAACTTATGGTTACATCTAGCTATTTCAACAGGTGATTGGAATTTCAAATCTAACCTTTTATTTCGTCCACCAGGGTAAATTGTTCTAGTTCCACATGACATGCCTCTTCTGGATGTCTGTTATTTCCTTTTAGCTCAACTCTCCAAGTATTTTGATTTACCACTGTTGTAGCCTGGTATTAATTGAACTTTGGGTCCTCAAGGACACATGGTCCAGTGGATAAAGGCATTGGTTAGCTCCAGTGACTAGACCCAAAGAGTTGCAAGTACAATACCAGGCTATAGCAGTGGTGAATCAAAATACTTGGAGAGTTGAATTAAAGGGAAATAACTGAGACATCTGGAAGAGGCTTAGCATGTGGAACTAGAACAATCTACTCTGGTGGATAAAATAAAGGTTTTGGTTCAAAATTCCAATCACCTGAAGACTGGAGCATACAACGGCCAAAACATGAATATGATAATGTAGATGAAGATAACAGTCCAATAATGTAAATAGAACAATTACTATGAATATATTTATACAAAAGTCACAGGGAAGCTGTGCTATGGTAGTGAGAAATTAACTGAAGCCAAGATGTTAGGTTAGGACCGATAATACTGCAGATTATTCTTATACTCTAAACACATAGCAGAAGTTCCAGACCAGATGTGGCGGCAATATTCAATACATGGACAAATAGTAGATCTATAACTGTGTAAGATAGATTCTAATGAGAGAAAAAAAAAAAAAAGCATGTATGCAGAGATATTGGCTTTTTTGTGTTAACTTTAAAATAAAATGTCAATTTGAAACATTTTTAAAATCTTTAGGAAAAATAAAAAATAAGATGTCCTAGTATATATATATATATATATATATATATATATATATATATATATATATATATATATATATCAGTTTATGGATATTAGTTTTGTAATTGGGTTTCACTTTTGCAATCATTTGTCTGATGATCTATTAAAAGGGTGAAACCCAGGTTAGAAAACTAATATCCATACAACTGAATATGTTAGTTCAATCACAGATATTTCACTAAGTACTGCATATTTTATATATATATATATATATATATATATATATATATATATATATATATATGTCACAAGCGTACGATTTCATTAACCATATAGGCGTTAGGCTAAAAGTAAAAATGTTTAAATAAAGAGAAAACTAGTTAGATATAAAAGAAAAATAAATAAATAAATAAAAAACAGAAATTTAATCCAATGCTTCCGATCATGACGAATATATTCTATGATCAGCCATATCCTTCCTTTCTCTTTACAAATTCTTTCTCTCCTTATCCTCTCTTCCACCCACAAACCAAGGGCCTGTGAACTTGAAGTGACCCACGCGAGGATGACCTGGTTCCAAGATTTCACGTTTGACCATGAGTGAATTCCAGGCACCATCAGGGTCTCCTGCTGCGATTCACGTGATCGGAACGTACTGAGCATGTGTTGAACTTTTGGCCATCACACAAGCACTGCGTGATTTGTGCCCTATCCTCCCGCATACCTGGTCAAGGACGAAGGAACCCACGTGACTGTCGTTGGGGACAGCGAAAACCAAAAAGGATTTTTTCAGTTTCCCTCTGACCAGCAGCAGTTGAACGTAAGCTGGGCAAAAATCGTCAGACCGCCCACTGAGATGAGGAAGACAGCAAAGTCTGTCGACTAGTGTCGGAAGGACTGCTAGGGAACTGGTCGACCCAACCAAATGCCTGTATGAGATGCTGGGGACCCTCGAACACTCGTGAAAAGAAGAAGAATCCAGGAACATTGTCGGCCGCCAAGATATTGTCTTATCATCAGAACTCTCGCTCGGGTGAATCAAAACTTTATGTGACGATACCAACCCGACTGCAAGATAAGTTGGTTCTTTTGGCTTGATCTGTTTTCATATATGTATGTATTCGCTATGCCTTCTATTCTATTCTTTAATGATGTCCTCCCCCTTTGTTAAATGAATGTTCTTTTTTTTTTCTTTTCTTTCTTTAGTTCGTTATATATATTTATAAATAAATGTTTTATTTTGAAATCCATCGTCTTGTGTCTGTTCTTCGTTGATTCCCTTGTGTCGCTTCCATTTCTGAGTGAAGACCGAGAAAAGAAACCACCTTTTCCTTTTTTTTTAGAACCCGTGGTTCATCTATATGCTACAAGTTCGTAACAATATATATATGTGTGTGTGTGTGTGTGTGTGTGTGTGTACTAGTTTTATTTTTAATTATGGTTGCAATAGACTTGTTGGGTCTCCCAAGACTACATAGTAGAAACCTCAAGGAATTGAGACACAGCAGAAGTTCAAATCAAAACAAGAGCTTATTTCTAATCAATGCTGTTCAATCACAAGGGGTGGGGGTGATAGCTTCGGGGAAAAATTATTATAAAATACAACTAAAAAATTAAAACAGAAGTAAATGTTTATCATGTTTGGGAAGTGCATCAGATAACTGTACAGGAAATGGAACTAGTAATGCAAGTTCAAATTTTGAGCTAGTCTGTTGCATTCACTTTCACACTAATAGGAAAGGCATGACTCACTTTCTCTCTCTTCTTCCCCAACCCAGCCAAGGGTTAAATAGTAGAAAAGACTAGACACTCTTATCTTGGATGACAGCCAGTCTGAGAGAAGGAAAAATCTGGATTCCAAATGGTGAAGAAGGCAATGGGAAACTTTCCCAAAAAGTCATGGTAATTCACAGATAAAAAACAAAACAAATCTGTGAAAATTCATGAACATCATGAAAGGATGAGATATAAAAAAAATAAATAAATAAATAAAATAAAGGTTTATCAAAATTTAATAATAAGGGTTAACAATGTTTCATGTGAGAAAAATAATATCAAAATAATTAAATATATTTAATCAGCAATTATTTTTGTTTACATTATTTAATGCGGACTATTGTCCTCATCTTTGTTATTACGTTTTGGTCCCACAGGACAATAGCCTAGTGGATTAAAGCGTTGGTTCATGAATTTGGTGACATAGTAATTGTGAGTTCAATCTCTGTGCTGGGCAGTGTGTACTTGAAATCAGTTGAAATGGAACAATCAATGACTGAGTTGTAATAAAATGAAAACTAGATGAGATATCCAGAGACATGGGCAGTAGAATGAGAACAATCTACCCCCATAGATTAAATAAAGGATTCAGCTTGAAATTCCCTATAAGTTACTCAGTTTGACATGCACTTAATGAAGGCTGGAGGACACAACAGCCAAAATGTTGTGATGACAATAGTTTGTATGTAATTAATAACAACTCTTCATTCCAGAAATTCAGACAGGAATTATTTTTGGTTACATAATAAGTGATTGTTTGTTTTTTTTTGGGGGGGTAAGTTTTTATCTACAAAGTATTTTGTAATAAATAAAAATATTCTTTAAGTGACCCCCCCCGTCCCCAAAAAAGTCTACATTTTTCTTACCTGTTAAAATTTTCAGCAGCAATCAATATAACATAAGGAGGGTAGGGCCCCAAATTTAAGACCCAGTCATGATCCTTTGTGGTTCTCATATAATGAACAACACCAATATTTCCTTTACTTTCAGCTGCAAAAAATATTGAGAATTGTTAAAAAAAGCAATTTTAAAGAGGGCAAAGGATACATAAAAGAACAAGAACAAAATTAGGTTGTAATAATTTAGCATTTAGTAAATTTAGTTTTGTCAGAAACAAGGTAACATATGGGATACCTAGGAAGGAACAGAGCCATCATCATTATTATTATTAATAATAATTTTCTAGCTATTGCTCCTTGGCAAGATGATTTACTGTTTAGCATCATCTGAAATAAAGCAACATGTGAGACACTCAGTGAGGAACTAACCCACTATAGTAATAATAATCTGATTAGCTTGCTCCTCATGATAAAACTCCTTTATTTTGTAAGTTTAGCTTGTCTAAAACAAGTTGAGCCACTCAGTGAGGATCAGAATCACTATAATAATAATCTGCAAGACAAACCGGTTGACCATTGATCTATGGCAAGACTCCCCTATTTACAAAGTTTAACTTCATCTGAAATAATACAAGTGCGTCACCTAGTGAAAATCAGATGTGCAAGACTAGATCTCACGTGTTACCTTGCTTTAAACTGAAGCAAGGTAACATGTGAGATCTAGTGAACACTTACAAGTGTAAGGCACACAATGAGGATTGACTGCAGTTGTTATAATCACCAACATCAATTGGCTAACCATCATTTCCAACTCTACAACAATATTTTGTAGATGGATTTACATGCATGCTAACATTAAAATCATCAGCCTATCTGAGACATAAATCATTACTTGAAGTTCTGTTTTGTTTTTTGTTTTTATCTGGGCTTAAACATGAATGTCAGTGTGGTGTTAAATGCACAACTGTTTCACCCAAACAAATGGGTGAAACAGATGTGTTTGTATGACAGATTTTGCTTCTTTAACATGTATATATATATATATATATATATATATAAACTAAGAACGTTTACAAAAATGCAAATTTAATATATTTTTTTATGATACTCAATCACAATTGACAATTGACTTTTTAATACAACTACTACTACTTCTCATAATAAATCATAAGTCCCATAACTCATTGGGATCAATACAACTACTACTACTTCTCATAATAAATCATAAGTCCCATAACTCATTGGGATCAATACAACTACTACTACTTCTCATAATAAATCATAAGTCCCATAACTCATTGGGATCAATACAACTACTACTACTTCTCATAATAAATCATAAGTCCCATAACTCATTGGGATCAATACAACTACTACTACTTCTCATAATAAATCATAAGTCCCATAACTCATTGGGATCAATACAACTACTACTACTTCTCATAATAAATCATAAGTCCCATAACTCATTGGGATCAATACAACTACTACTACTTCTCATAATAAATCATAAGTCCCATAACTCATTGGGATCAATACAACTACTACTACTTCTCATAATAAATCATAAGTCCCATAACTCATTGGGATCAATACAACTACTACTACTTCTCATAATAAATCATAAGTCCCATAACTCATTGGGATCAATACAACTACTACTACTTCTCATAATAAATCATAAGTCCCATAACTCATTGGGATCAATACAACTACTACTACTTCTCATAATAAATCATAAGTCCCATAACTCATTGGGATCAATACAACTACTACTACTTCTCATAATAAATCATAAGTCCCATAACTCATTGGGATCAAAGTGGCATTACACATATTGCAGCTTTAAGCATGTCAAAATACTCTGACAGAGCTCAACACTGAGTTGGGTTTGAATTTAGAGTTTACCTTCTCCTCGACTGGTTGCCAAACGAGGCATGTGATTTCAGCCTACCTTACAAAAATCAGTTTTAGAGACCAGATGACATTCTTTGATTTTCCAAGGCATTTAAGAGTATACCATGATGAAAACAAAGTCCCAAACTTGATAGAAAACAAAGTTTTATTATCAAAATGTCAATATTATTAAGAAGAAAGACCAAAGTATTTTTTTATTATTTTATTAATTTTTTTAATCCTTTCTAGCACTTTCAAAACTTTGGTTAAAAATCTTGTTTCTCTTGTGTCATCCGAGGCAAAGATTAATATGGAAAATTCTAGTGACCTTTTTATGGCAAAAAATCACTGATTTGGAAATTCTTGCAAAAATGAAATAATTGTTGGATTTTAATTAAACTTTCAGAACTTATTCTCAAATGAATGAAATTATTTTTGAAATGTTTTTTTATTTTTTTAGAAAATCATGGTATATATATATATATATATATATATATATATATATATATATATATATATAAAACATCTGTTACCCTCACTTACATAATTTTATGAAATTTTGAGAAATTAAATTTCACCCTCTTCATATTTGTATTATTTAAAAGCAGGGTTTTTTTAAATCATCAATTTTTTTTCTTTTGTAAAACAACTTTTACTGAAAATTTGCTCTGAATCATAAAATATAAAATGCAATAAAACTAAGACTTTATGTAATAAGAAAAGTTTTTAATTGCTTTTATGAATAAAATATAAGGACACTATTGTCTTAAGAAAATTTTTTTTGATGGATGATGAATTTTGACAAGAATTCCTTTCATTTTTTAAAAAAAATTTAATTAAAATAATTTAAGTTTTAAATCTCTTAAAATACTGTATTAATTTCACCCTTTTAGACGATATTATTAAGTAAAAACTATATTTATTAATCTTAAATGGAAAAACTTAGTACAATTCATCAAACAAAAATATTTTTAAAAGAACTTTGAACTTTTTTGTATGTGTATAAACATGCCAATTTTTGTTGATACCATTGTATTATCAGAATATTATCAGAAAATAAGAGTAATAAGTATAGTAAATTTAAAACCAAAAGATCTAAAATTCAATAAAAAGTTAGATTACAAATTTCCCTAAATTTTTAAGATTACTGAGCACTTATAAATTATATATGAAAGGGTCTCACATTATATTGTCCAATTATTTTTTTTTTTACAGATAAATCCCTGGTAGAACAACATTAGATAAACATACATCTGTCATCAAGCTGTCAACACAAACAGCTACTGCTGTGTTAAAACAATGCATTTCTGTGATATTTTAAACTTAAAGTAAATAATAGTTCGTTCAAATCAGATTAATTATACTTTAAAGCAGCTAATATTTCTCAAATAAAGTTTCATAAAAGTACATTTTATTTTT
Source organism: Acanthosepion pharaonis (assembly GCA_903632075.3). Classification (NCBI taxonomy): domain Eukaryota; kingdom Metazoa; phylum Mollusca; class Cephalopoda; order Sepiida; family Sepiidae; genus Acanthosepion; species Acanthosepion pharaonis. The sequence continues at coordinate 307,447 of CAHIKZ030000771.1, forward strand.
GGAAGATTTTTACATTGTACTGAAAAATGATTAAAAGAGGGCACTAATAAAAAAAAAAAAAAACTCCTTCTCCTTTCAGTCAATTTATATTAGTTTTTGAAATACTGCAAAGTATTTTGCTTATTGGCAATATTAAATTTAAACTATTAGACTGGAATTAAAACTAAAGTAAAAGCTTCAAGAAAGATTTTTCATTTTTAAAAATTCATTTTAAATCTTAGGTATCAAGTTTTCTGTGGAGGTATCTACATTTAAGGATTACTCTCAAAACAATTATTTCACTAACATGGGCAATGAAAAAAGTAACAGTTTTGATAGACTTGAAGATAACAACTTACAGGAACAACCAATTTGGCTTGTGGCATTTAGGCGCCGGAAGCAAGCTTTCTGGCCCTTAATGTTGACATAAATCTTGTCTTTTGTCCTCACAGAAAAACCTGAAGAAGAAAAAAAAGAAAAAAAAAAAAGAAATTAAAACATTTTCACAAATAAAGAATTTTAACCTGTTGGACACACAGTACCAGTTTATAGGTAAAATGCTCTGGCATTTGGAAAGAATTACATAGCCTAACATAAATAGAATAAGGTTGTTCATATGAGCAACTCTGTATTGGTCATTTACTAATTTTCACTGCTGATTTTTGTTACATGAGTAGTTCTGAAATAGTGAAATTTGTTCAAAATGTCCAAGGTCTCTGGTTTCAAAATTTTGCCCAAAAATGACCAGGAAATATTTAAGACTTAATTATTCACCTTTTTGAAGATTATTTTTATGTAGAATCTACAAATATTTTCTGTTTATATGTTTTGATCTTTCTGTTAGTAGTTTTGATTGTTCAAATTTTGGGAAGTAATATTTTTACTAATTGAGTTAAACTATTTTTAATTCTCCCTTTGCATTTATTTTTCTTCTAACTTATTTTCTTCTTTCCTCCTCTTTTCCTCTGCATTTCTAGCTGGTATCAAGTGCAAGGAAATTTACTCATTTGTCTGATCAAGATTTTGAATGATGATTATTCAACCCAATTCAAGCAACTGAACATTATTGATATTAAGTCAGTTTAGTATGGCAGACAGTTAAATGAGAAGAAAATGGGGAAGCTCTATTTAGAAAATCAGCATTTAAACTTTTGTAGCTTTTATCATTTTTTCTTTTCTTTTTTCACAGCTTATCAAATTTTGTAGGTTATTTAAAGCCAAAACATATTTTTGGATTGTAAGAATTTTTTTTTGCAAGTGAGTTTGTTATTAACAATTTTTTGAAAATAATGATTTTTGGTTACAGGCCTGCTAATTAACCCATAGCTGGAAGAAAAGAGGTTAATTAATACCATTCCTAAAGGTTTTTGTGTATAAATAAATGCAATGAACCAATTCAAACTCAGCTCTCCAGCTGTTATTCATTACACCTCCCGCACAACACCTGGTATTCTCAAGCGGTCACCCATCTAAATACTGACCAGGCTCAAAGTTGCTCAATTTTAGTCATTGAATGAGAACCGGTCTTTCAACATGATATGGTTGTATTTTTTTTTGCAAGTGAGTTTGTTGTTAACAATTTTTTTTGAAAATAATGATTTTCAGTTACAGGCCATTAACCCATAGCTTGAAGAAAAGAGGTTGATTAATACCATTCCTAAAGGTTTTTGTGTGTAAGCGAATGCAATGAACCAATTCAAACTCAGCTCTGCAGTTTCTCATTATGAGCTGTTATTCATTACACCTCCCACACAACAGCTGGTATTCTCAAGCAGTCACCCATCTAAATACTGACCAGGCTCAAAGTTGTTCAACTTCAGACATTGAATGAGAACCGGTCTTCCAACATAATATGTTCGTAAGCCAACTTTTACTTGGGCTTGAATACGAATCTCTAACATTACTGAACAAAAAAAAAAAAAAAAAAATACAATTATCTAACCTACTAAGCAAGCCCACAAATTTTCAACCTTACTGGTATTTACTAAGCTTAGTTGATGGCAGTGAAAGCAACAACTTTTTTTGTTGCTTTCAACTGCTTGGGCATCTAATATAATTATATGAGATGGGTTTTTTTTTTGTGTGTGTGTGTGTGTGTGTGTGTGTGTGTGCTCTCTCTCTCTCACACACATATATTCTCTTTTTCTGTCAATTATCATGGTATGCTAATAAGAGGAAATTTTGTCAAAATATCTGGTGATAGGAAAGAAATTAAATTATGCCTTTCCTACTATAAGGGTGAAGTCAGATTAACCAGTCCCCAAACAAAATTCAAACTACATTCATTTCTATTGTTTTGTGCTGGTAATCACAAGGCCACCATGTACCTCTAGAAAGAAAACAATGCAAGCTTAAAGGTAGCAAAAGAGAAAGAAACAATAACAACAAACTTGTCCCTACTGGATGACAAACTATGAATCTCTTTTCATGAATGAGAACAGTGCAGAGTATCATGACCAGGTATACGGAGGGTGGATGGGTTTTTTTTTTTTTAATAAGTTTGATGAATGAGGCAGACAAGACAACTTGAGAGTCACATTTCTATATTTGTTAAGATCCCTAATCAAAGGCCATCTGGAAGCACTGGGTTACTTAATCTGAAGATATTTCTAACTGGCCCAAACCTGCAAGGCTATGTAATGCTTTTATCAAAACCTATTGTAATGGTGTCTTTGTTCAAAATAGCCAAGAATTAGGAAGGCCATAGTTAGAGTATCAAAGGAATAGAAGACTAATTAAAGGAAACAAAGAAGAGGTTTATTAAATACTCATACATAGAACAGAAATACTTAACTAAACCAAATCCTACTCTAATGTGACTACTTGTGGTATTTAGTAGGAGCAGTCCATTGTCACAGTAGTAGGGAAGAGCACAAAGTATGCTGAGTCCAACTTAACAACAAAACCTGTCACCATATTGTGCACATTTGGTTGTGATGCATGTGCTTGGTATACACCTTTATCAGGCTGGGTGTCATGATTATTAAGTTTTGTATATTTGTACTCTGGCATCACTGTTAATCAATAGTTACAAGATGATACTAAGATTTTGGCATAAAAAGCTGTAAGAAGGAATATTTTGTGTTATTCATGCCAACAAAAAAAGTTATTAAAAGAACATTTCTTTCTGATTTTCTAGGCTGAGGAATTACCATTATTTACATTTGAACTATTATCTTCATCTTTGTTGTTATTATCCCACTGTTTCTGCTGTTGTGTTTTCTGGCTTTCTTTATCCTAGTGAATAAAAGTGTTGGTTTATGAATTTGGTAATATGGTAAGTGTGAGTTCAATACCTGAACCACTAAAACCATTAAATGATAGCTGAGTAGTACTAAATAAGAACAAGATGAGTTTTCCATCAACATAGACAGCAGAACAAGAACAATCTACCCCCATAGTTTAAATAATGAGTTCAGTTTGAAATTCCTTGGAAGTTTCCCAGATTGACAAGCTGAACGACATAACAGCTAAAATGTGCGGATAAAATAAACCCAACAAAGATGAGGACAATAGTCCAAATACAAATGAATCAACCTTACTGCATATTTTTCCATATATATATATATATATATATATATACACACACACACACATACACACAGATAAATCATTTGTTATAGTGATGAAGGCTTGTACAGAACCAACCACACTTTTTGGAAGAGTTGAATACAGAGAACAAGGTGTGCCACAGGGTCCACAAACAACCCTCCACAGGTTTTGATTTCAAAGTTGTTCTTTCTCCTAGACCAATTGCCATCCAAGGCTATAGAATCCGATCCGTTCTGCTATTACCCATTGCTGGGGTGGGGAGAAGAAGAGGATTCATACCTTTTTCCAAGGATATTAGCAAGTAAGTGAATGCAATGGATTTGACTGGAATTCAAACTTGGCTCTCAAATTTCTCAATCCAAGCCTCTATTCATTACTTCACCATGTGTATGTATGTATGTATGTATATTACCACTTTAAATGTTATTTTCAGTGGATATTTGTAACTGAGTAGATGATTCGTTTATTTATTAATCAACATGTTTATTTTCATCTACTGGCTGGAATATCTGAGAAACCTTATTAAAGAAAAATATGCACCCTCCAGCAGGATTTGAACTTGCATCCACCTGGGCAGAGAGAACCATTGTTAGACCTAATATGCTCTAGACCTACTGTACTATGAAGAAGTTAGCCGATCGGGTAAGGCTGAATAGTGTTTTTAAGCAAAATTCGTCTTGTCATGGCTTCCTGAATATTCTGGCCGATAGATTAAAATACACTGTTTAGTAAATAGACAGAGTGTCTATTCAAATATAAGTAGACACTTAAAGTGATAACATCTGTCAGCTTAATAATTAAAAAAAAGTACATTACTCCTTTAGAAAATTGCTTTGTTTATGTTTGGATATGAAACTGAGCAGATATGAAAATTTCTAGAGTCTATGACAAGAATTTCACTTAAAGGCACTATTCAGCTTTGCCTGAGTGGTTAAGTTCTTCATAGCTCAGTCAGTCTAGAGCATGTCGGATCTAAAGACTGTTCCCTCTCTGCCCAGTGGAATGCAGGCTTAAATCATGCCAGAGGGTACATATTTTTCTTTAATAAGATTTCTTAAATATTCAGGCCAATATACAAAAATAAATATACTGTTTGATAAATAAACAGTGTCTACTCAAATGTGAGTATCCACTAAAAATAACATTTGGAGTGATAAAATCTGTATCTAAAAATCCATCACTTCTTTAGGAAATATATATGTGTGTGTGTGTGTCTTTTTCTCTCTCCATATTATATATATATATATATATAATAAAAAAAAAAAAAAAAAGTTTCTGAAAATATACATGTATGGAAATTTTTTTAGATATATTTTTCATATGTATGTATATTTTCCACTAATATTATCAATAAAGTCCTAGACATTGAGTTCTACCTGGATCCTTCCTCTTGGAAAAATTTTTTTCTGAAAATATACATGTATGGAAATTTTTTTAGATATATTTTTCATATGTATGTATATTTTCCACTAATATTATCTATATATATATATATATATATATATATATATATATACACACACACACACACAAAATATACATATATTTACCAGTTTTGATTCCAGCTTGAAGCAGTCAGATGTCTTCACACTGATGTGCTGTGATACAGCGGAAACAGGTTTGTATGTGGAAGATTATTATATATATATATATGCAAAAAGATTTTGCACACTAAACCAAAATAAGACTACTTTTAAAATGGGGATCATAGTTTAATATCAATTACTATAAATGTAATCTCAATTAAAATCAAATAAACTAAACCTTAGGCAACTTTTGTCTGACACTTTAGCAGAAGTGAATAAATGATTGGAAATTAAATTAATGAAGAAATGGTTTCTCAAAACAAGATCTTAAGAGAGGACAAGAGGGGAGGGAAGAAAAAAGTGGTTTTCATCCAGAACAAGCCAATGATTTCCCAAATAATTCCAATCTATGTTTAAGTTCTCTCTATCTGAACAGAGCCGGACGCTGTGTGCGTTGATCGCTACAGCCTCTAGAATATTAAGATGGTATTTTGTCCAAGCCTTGGATAAGTGTTTTGATAAGGTTAATCTTCCTAGATTTAGAGGCAACAGAATCCAAACTTAGATATAACCTTGTAAAATTTTTTTTTGTATATGCTGGTGACAAAAGTTGTAGAAGTTTTCTCCACTAACACGTCCAAGAAAGGCGATATATTATTATTTTCAACTTCCATCGTAAATTGTAAGGAAGGGTGAGGGTTATTTAAATGTTGAAAAAATTTATTCGCCTTGCTATGTGATGAAAAGCATGTAACAGTATGGTTTAGGAACCTCATCAAACAATTCTTTCTCATGGAAACTTATAAAAATACTGGCCATAAGAGGTCCCAGAGGACTACCCATTGACACTCCATCAAAGCTGAATGAGACACACTTTGTAGCCATCTCCATCAGCTCAACAAGAACATTCTTGCAGGAAGGAGGAGGTTTTAAGGGGTCTAAATATAAATAGAATTAAATAGTCAGCACCAAAGGGTACATTAGTGAACAGACTAGAAATATCAAATGACACAAGATATTCAGTGTCACTAGAATGCTGTAATTTACATATGTATGACACAAATTGAAGGTAGTCAGGAATATAATAGTCTGAATAAAATATCAGAAAAGGATCAAGAATTTCAACAAGTCATCTTGCCAACTTATGTTGGGCAGAGTCAACCATAGACACAATGGGTCTGAACAGAGTATTCAATTTATGAATTTTAGGCAAACTGTATATCATAGGACACTGGGAATCAACAGGATGAATTCTATCATACTCTTGCTTGTAAAGAAACTTGTTTTTGTGAAATTCCAGAAGTCGTTTTTGAAACTTAACTTCCATTTTATAGGTATCATCAAATGAAATATCACCTAACTATTGAAATTTGCTGTTATGATCTAATATAACAGACATTTTAGCAACATAATCAGAATAATTAAGAATAACTACACCTGAACCATTATCAGGTCTAGTAATATAAACATCTGTCCTGGATTTTAATAGTTTGGCCATTTGATAATGGTTCTTCTGCCAGGAAAAACTCATTAAAATTGATAGACGAATTCACGAATATGAGCAAGATCATTTTGGTGGACTTTAAGGTAACTTAAATTTTCATTGGAAGTAGTTTTTTTCAATTGGGAATACAACATTTCAAATTTGCTGAAAGTTTCAACCTTATCAATTTTCTGAGGGTGGATACAGAAACTTAAACCCCTCGGCAAGACTAATTTCTCAGTATCAGATAAACAATAATTAGACAAATTAAGAATATATTTCTTTTTAATTAGAAAATTTAAATATCCCAGATTTTTAGAACTGGTTCTGTTTTTGACGAAAATATCACCATTAGACAGATACTTAGAGAAATAGAATTTATCAACAAAGGAAAGAGCAAACCAGATATTACTCCAAAGTGATTGGTTTGGGATTTTTATGGAATATGGAATTCAAAATATCAGAATAACAGATTTCATCTCTATGGAAAGTATGTTCAGTACTCAAGGAATATCTTATCCTCAAGATGTGCTTAGAGATATATCCAGGGCCAACCTGTTTTGGGAACAGGACTTCAGAAACTTGATCTCAAATTGTAGTGACCATAGTTTACCCCTCAACTGGATGATATTATTGAGGTTATTAATAAATTTGTGGTTATATCAATCCCATAAATAATTAAAAAGATATATAAAAATAAATATATCAATCCTGTAAATAAATAAAAATTAAATAAGCAAAAAACAGTTTCCCTGCAATACATTACATGTGCGTATTTGTTGCTTTAAAATAAATTCTGCCAAATACATCAATCTCATTACAAGCAGAAAGAATTGTACTTTGCACAAAATAAATTAAATAAAATTATAAAAATAAAAAAAGACATTAAAAACAATTTTCCTATTAACTGATATCAATGTTTTTAATAAGTTAAAAAAACAACAAAAGTGTCACAATAGTTCAGCTTATTCTACGTAAACTGAAAAAAAAAAAAAAAAAAAAAAAAATATCATCTCTCTATTGAATCTAAAAATGTTCAAGCTGACTCTGATTGGAGAAAATGATTTTTCATTATTGTTATTGTAATTGGTCGAAATTATTACATAACTATCTCCACTGTACCAGCTGTTACAGCTAGTTTGGCTCAAGTGATAGGATATGGGTCGTAATTTCAATGGATTCTACAATTATCTATTTTTATTCAACAAAATCAATGAAGAATAATGAAAAATCAGATTTCAGAGTTAAAAAATTAAACTTATTTTGTCATCAGTGTCTTGTTATTGTAACATAGTTGAAGATAATTTTTTTGATTTTCTACAGAACCTGGATATATGTAGCAAATAGTAAAAATCAGGTACTAGTAAAAGGCATCAAATTCATAAAAAATTCAGAGAAAACTTATTTCCATGAATGATAAGATTGGCTTCTCATCACAAAAGTATTTTATGGGAGGGTTTTTTTTATATAAATTGTAAACATCTCAGAAAATGTAAATTTTTCAAGCTAACAGTCATAATTTCAATATCACACTAGAGAAAATTTAAAAAATAAAATAAAACTAAATCTAAATATATTGTATTGATCTTCAGCAAAGTAGTATTTTTAGTTTAAAACTATCAAAATTAATCTAACATTTGCAACCAAAAACCCAATTAAACAATTTAAATAAGTTGTTCATAACCTTTTTTTGGCTTTTATTTTTGAAAGTCATTTCTCTTACTACCAACATTGATTGTTCTTGATAGCTTTTTCAGGTTATTTAAAGCCAGAAAATAGTTTTAGATTGTAAGAAGTTTAGGAAGATAACGATTTACTGATACAAGTCCAACTAATTAACCTCTATTTGGAGGGAGAAGAGCTGGATTCATACCTTTCCCAAAGGTATTTGCTCACACAAGTGAATATAATGAACCTTACTAGAATTGGAATACGACTCCCTGATCTCCAATCCCGAGATGTTATCCACTACACCATCTAAATATCTAAGCTTACAGAATTTGGTATTCCCCAACAGTCACCCATCTAGGTACTTGATGTTGCTTAACTTTGGTGATTGTATGAGAACTGGTGTTTCAACGTAATATGTCTGTATGCACTCACTTCCATGAATTTATTGTAAAATTGAGGTTAAAAAAAATAATAAAAAATAAAGAAAAATCAATATTCCAAGAATCTCTTAGTCCCAATCCACTCCTGAAAGCCTCTCTTTACACCCAGGAAATGAATTTTTTCTCTGAACTACTCCCTTAAATTAAGGATGAATTGGTATATGACTGGTTTATAACAAACACAGTCACACAAGAAAATTAGAATAGCAGCAGCAAAATAATTGAAAGTAGTTTGCATAAAAATAAATAAATAGATATTAAAGCTGCTGAACATCTATGTAGCCAAATGGTTACAATGCCAACATTATGATGAAGATCAGGGTTTGAATGTCACCATAGTCAATTAGTCAGGGAGGATCTTGATATCATCATCCTGAGGAGATGATCCCCCCAACATGCAATACTGTTGGTAAGTGCCTGAGACATTACCATGGGTTGACCCAAGCCTGGGAGCGAAATTAGGAAGATGAAACTGGTAGGAAGCTGTCAATGGTCATGCTAGTAAATAATCATAATTTACTCAAGTAATGGGTAGAGAGGAGCTCTTTAGCCTTGGCAATCTATCTAGACATGATGACTACATATACGCTCCAAAACATATATTCAATTGTCAATAAATAGCATAATTAAAAAAAAAAAAAAAAAAAAAAAATAACATCCTTCACTCTACACATATTTTGTCTTAGTGTTGCCTATGTTTGGGAAAATTGTGCCCAGAAGATGAAAATTTGAAATGGAGTATTGCTGACATATATGGTCAAGTGCCCCTTCTGTTTGCCTCGAGGTTCTTGATAAGATCCAGAGAAGAATTTGCAATGTAATTGGCCCTGATCTGGCATCTCATCTGCAGCCGCTCTCTCATAGATCTGCCGTTGCCTCCCTCTGTCATTTTTTTACAAATACTTTCACGGAAACTGCTCCGATGAGCTGCTTTTGCTGGTTCCCAGACTTCATGAATTTAAGCATTCTACTAGGCTGGCATCTCATTCACACCCCTTCACTGTTGAAACTGTTAAACGTAGCCGTCTCTTCTACTCCAATAGTTTCATGTCTCGCACCTCTCGCCTGTGGAACTCCCACCACTTTTCCTGTTTCCCTGATAGCTATAATCTCTAACTATTCAAATGTAATGTCAATCGACGTCTCCAGATGCCTTGATCTATCCCCTATACTTCTCTTCATCCTTTCCTCTATCACTCCTGTTTGCTCTCATTCCAACTCTCTGTAACCCCTTGCGTGCTAGTGGATTCCCGCCTTGCTGGGGTGAAACGCTTAAAAAAAAAAGAAGAAAAAAAAAAACAAACAAAAGAAAGAAAAAAAAAAAGAACTGTGTGTCTTCCATCTGACAAAAACTCAAATATAAGGATCTTATTATTCAAGGAATTGATAGCAAATTAATGTCTCATTAAGTCCTGCTACCGAAGTGATTTTGCTATCAATTACATTAACATTGCTATTTAATTCTTTGCATAAATTGTTTCTTTATGATATATATATATGATCAAATATAGTTTTACAGTATGCTATATTTATGGGTTAAAGTGCCCAATATCAGGGATAGAGTCTATGTAAATATACCTGATGATTGTGCTTAGCATGAAACAAACTGTTGTCTCTGGGTGTTGACTTCAGTGTTTTTATATATATATGTGTGTGTGTGTGTGTGTGTGTGTATATGTATGTGTATGTGTGTGAGATAGAGAGCTTGCAATCTGTCACATGCAAAAATAGTATAACATTTTATTTTAAGGGTGCTGGAAAGTTTTTTTGCCTGACCCACTTCTCAAAATAACCAAACATCAGTATTTATTTTTTTTATTTTTATTTTTTTAAGGGCTTCTTGCTTAGGCTGAAAACCTTTCATCACACTTTCAAATATTGCTTGGAACCCATATTCTTTGCTCATAACTAAATTACTACCACCATCCAATTATCAAACAATTTTCACAAAAAAATGATTAAAATAACTTAAAATATTTTTTTAAATCTAGAAGACAAAAAAAAAAAAAAAAAAAAAAAAAAGGTTTTGTGCTTACAATTTCTAGATACACTGAATGATAAAAATGTTTCTTCATATTCGGTGCATCCAAGCTAAATACAAAACTCATTAAAAAAATTAAATAACATCCTGTCAAGTGAATTTAGTTGAAGTTTATATTTTTGAATTATAAAATCACTATTATTTTTTTTATTTTTTTTACAAATTGTTCACCTAATACAAGGCCTAAATGCCACTGAAGGTAGGTTAGTGAATGAGGTGGTTGTATGAATGTAAGAGGAGGAGTAAGAAGTGTATATTATGAGGATATGTAGGATAGATAACAGTTGACTTGAGACGTGAAGAGGTTAAGATTGTAGTGATCAGGGAAGCATCCTCTTGGGAGTCTGAACGAGGTTGTTGTATGAATGTAAGAGGAGGAAGTAAGAAGTGCAGTTTATGAGGATATAGAGGAAACACGTCAATGGACACAGAGGTGGGAAGATGTCACCAATGATTGCTCACCCTAGAAACGTGATTTACACTGAAGATTGGAGTGAGGAGAGGAGAAACAAAGACTTGCTGCTGAGGAGAAGCAAGCTTGATGGAAAGAAAACAAGTCAATGCTATGGGAGAGTGTCTTCTCATGCATTCATTGGCATTGAGACTGTCACTCCCATGTGGGCTTATAAAGCCATAACAGATGCTGTGCCGCTATCAGCAGCTAAGGCATAACTCTTTGGGCACAGATCCAAGGTCTCTAGAGACCAACAAATGCCACATATATATAGGAAAGAAAGCAGTTGACCCTATAGACTTGAAGAAGTTAAAATTGTAGTGATCAGGGAAACATCCACTCTGGAGTCTGTTCCGCAAAGTAGCAATTCTTGGGAAGAAGCTGTTTAAATAGAACTACTTTCTTACTAATGGAATACAAAATGAATGGGAATAACTCATCCCAGTGTATGAGGCATCATGGGTTTTAGCTGTGAAGGTCTGAACTGGTAGAACTAATGAATTTAACTCATAAAAACATTTGCCCTGAAATAATGATACAGTAGCTAGAGGATTTCAATGTTTTGTCTGTGGGAGAGGGTTGTACAGTGGAAAATAATATATCACCCACAAAGCAGCATAAAAACATTTGAATCCTATCAAGGTCGGTTTTTAATAACATTTCAGAAGAATCCACATAGCATAATAATAATTTAAAAAAATTAAAAACATTTAATTTAAATGAAAATAAATATCTTAAAAAATGATTTTTTTAAAGTTCTTTTTCTTTCATAATCCAAACGTTTACAGTTATCACTAAAGAATAACATTCATTCATTTTATTCAGTTAGTGTCACCACTCCCCCTCCATTTCACAATTGTGGTTCATGGTGATATTCAAGGCAGAATAGTGTAATGTCTTGCTGGTTCCTCTTGTACTGTGTATGTGGAGATTACCCTGTCCCTCCTCTCAGAGGTGGATTTGCTTTTGAAGTTATCTTCTAGCCTTTGCCCAAAGAGGCAGCAGGTGGTTTGAATTCAGTTTCCATCTTCTAGACTTGTCACCAAGTTTCCTGCTATTTTATCCATAGCTGCTAGGGAGAAGAGATGGATTTATATCTTTCCCAAGGGTATTAGCATGTAAGTGAATAATGAACTTGAATTCGAACTCGGCTCTCTCTCTCTCTGATTCCTCTGCTAACCACTACTCCACTGTACCTACATATTCATCAACTGCATCTTATTCCTGACTGTTCGTTTGTCGATTCTATCAATGATAAAATGTTTAAAGTTCAGTTCACTTCCTGATAAGAAACTAAAACTGACGCATCTACCTGAAATTATTGAGAAGTTGTCACCTGTAATTTCTGTGTTTGACACCCATGCCTATTTTGTTTTCTCTTTATTTTTTTGATTCTGGGCAGATTTTCTACAGTTCATGAAATTTCAATAAAAACTTCAACTGATTTAATTCCTTTAGGAAAATATCTTTATAAAGATGTAAATATTTTTGGTGCCTAAATATTTTGAGATTTCATAAAATTAAATAGTTACAAGAAGGTTTGGCTAAAAAAAACAAAAAAACACAAACATTTCTTACAAAATACCCTTTTCATAAATAGCTAAATTCCTAAATGAAGAAATACTGAAAATTTGATTGAAATCCAATAAGTTGATTTTTGTAATTTCTTAAAATCAAATATTCCACTATTTTATTTCTACAGGTAAACAGTTTTTTAAAGTGTAAACAAATCTTGAAAGATAAAAATCTCTGGTCCCATACAATAAACACAATTTTTATATATATATATATATATATATATATATATATATATATATATATATATATATATAATGCATCAAATTTTTCTCCAAACATTCTTGTTTTGAATGACAAAGATTATTAACATGTTGCAGGTTTTGGGTGTTTATATTAAGAATTACGTCTTGTTTCCAAAAGTACATTGTGGTATCAAGAAAAATTCTATATTTGCAATTTACAAATACTACACAAAGTTATTTCATTATGAGTATAGGAAATGATGCAATTTCCCATCAAGGAAAGTTCGAGAAAAATCGGATCAACTTTGGCACAATACATAAAATATGCCTATACACGTTTTCTGAAAAAATAAAACTCTCAACCACATTTTTTGACCAATTGGATGTACCAAAAATATGCGGTCACTTTGTAAGAAATTTGTAGAACTAATGTGTGTGTGTGTGTGTGATCCCATCAGAACATTTAAAAAATGAGAATATTGTCAAACTGCTTCAGAACAGTCTACTTGTCTGGCAAAATGAACACAACTGTGTCTCTCCAGCAGCCCGCTCCTTTGACAACTGAATGAACAGTATCAAATTACAATTCTCAACTTGGCGATTGTTATATAGGAATAAAGTGTTGCTGCCGACACTTGAGTTTGAACATAGATTGTCAGTGAATTAAGTAGACCATATGACCATAGAGGAAATGCATAAGTAGGAATCAGCTTGGCATCTAATGGATCTCCATTTCTACACTATCCTCTATTACTATAAGGATCACCTTTTCTACTTTATCCTCTATTACTATACAGCCTGCTATTCTCTACTCTATTCATTATACTATTTCTCTATTCTATTTATATGGTGGTTACTTATCAAGCAAGTATTATTAGTGCAAGTGTTATTTGAAGGTGCCTGACACTGGCATTGTTCAACGGCATACTATAGTTGTATCTGTGATTACAAAGTCTCTATTACAACAAGCATTACAAAAGTGGCAACAAGTGTTTTTTGATATCACAAAAGTGATAATGCTTTTAACACCATGCGGCTGCTGATATTTCTTCATAACTTGCAGAGTCTTTAAAGAAAAGCAAAACACAAACAATTAATTTTTGTTATCAGACATTTCCACAAGTCTTGTGTTGTAAAAAGAAAAGGAAATAAAAACTTCTTTATTTTGTAGCACTTGTACTAATCATTTTCTATTAACATTAGTACTACTACAATGAGTTCTTCTCTACCCTACTACTGGTCACCATCATAACATCCAGCTCCATACACTCAAATCAAAAAGGCCATTGGGATTCATTCATTTAGGCCATTGGGATTCATTTAAACAAATTTTGTTAAAATCAACCAACAAGGTCAGTTTGCTTCATTTTTATTGTATTTTTCTTATAAATTGTTATACATCCAAATCAAAATTGTTGATAAACTGACCAAACTTTGTGCTTTTGTTTTAACTACTTTTTACCAGCTCAGTCATTATCAAGAACTGAACTGTGTCAGTGTGATAAAGAAGATATTGTTGGCTACATTATGATATTTGCTAGAACTCAACATGTGTATTGTATAAGTAACATGTGTAAAACAGTTTCAAAGAGCTTGACTGCTCTAGAAAAAGAATGTATCAAATATTTTATATACACTTTAAAATACTGTCACCTACTAGGGATTAACTATCATAGCAGACTGTGTTCTCATGCTTTGCATGGCAACCAGTCCAGGAGAAGGAAAATGCTTAATTCAAACTTGAGGAACACTGGAGAATCTGTGACACATTGTGCAATATTTTTGTTATTAGTTCTTGAAAAAAAGAGGATTGATTAAAAGATAAAGAAAAATTTAAGCTCCAAGCACCAACTGCATATATTTGTGTAACATGTGATGTTTATTTTAAATACAACAGTACTTTTTGACTACAGTAAATGGATATATAGTTTGGTCAACAGTGTAGCCAGGGCCAGCAATACATACACTAATTTTATATCTTGTGTATGATGCGACCCCTTAGGTCTTCAAAAGACACATGATATGTGAGTATACCCTGAAAACAATCAGATTAATGGTTGCTTCTAATGTTGATTTTGCTTCTTCTGTGATTCTGTTGAATGTTTGTATATTCGTTACAAAAAGGTTAAAAAGGTTTTAAACTATTATCATCTCCCCTACATTTGCATATGCCAAAAGAAAGCTATAAAGTATTACTAGTACTTCTTGTGTCCCTTCAGGATATGAGTAATCATAGCCCTTCACAACTACCTATATGCTGCATAAGCAGTGTTCTTCTCCTTATTATCACACCCAGTCCCTGTTCTTTCATCCATTTACACAAGCTGATTAACTTGGTTACTTGAGGATTCATTCTGCCTTCAACCCACCCTGTGAGTGTCAAATTCTGCAAGCCTTCTTTCCTTATTGTGTCCCAGAAATTTTAACTGCCTCTTCTGATTCTAAATACAAGTCTCTGTTTTGTGACCATTTTCTATAAAACTTCCTCATTGCTCACATGTTCTGTCCATGGTATTCTCAGTATGCTTCTGAAGAACCACAGCTGTTGCCTCAAATCTTCCCTTCATATGTAATGAAAATATCTAGCATTTGTTGCCTTATAGGAGGAATGATATTACATAGCAGTCTAGCATTCTTTTCTTTGTTTGACAGTCTATTTAGTTTATAGTTTTAAAAAAAAACAAACAAACAAAAAAACTCTACTGTGAACTTTTGAAAACACCTAATAAACTACACAGAACTGTCATTCATTACAATAAACAAATTCTGAAGAGATGTGCAGTCACTTGGAACTATAACATTACTTACCAAAAATTTACTATACAATAGTAAATAATTGCTATATATAAAATACATTATTTACACTATTGTCTTCATCTTTGTTGTCATTCAGGAAGAAGTTATCAAGTGATAACAACAAAGATGATGACAATAGCAAGAGTGTAAAAAATATAAAAAAAAAAAAAAAATCAAAATACCTCATCTGAGAAATTCAGACAGATAAGATGCATTGTGATATTTCTTTGAAAATTTCATGTGATACACATTTTAATTTAATTTCCACTGAAGCTCACTTAACAACTCAAGAGCCAAACTTTCTCCTTACATTTAGAGGAAATGAGGATGATTTGATTCTGAGGACAGAGCATGGCAAGTGCTAGCCGTAAATATTTGAACTAGTTAAACTAAAGAATGGAGAACATCTGAGCATCTTGATTTTTAAAAGTGCTATAAACTGTGGTAGCATTTGTATAGATGTCCACTCATAATCTGAGAATGTACCTAGATAGATCAAGAGAACCTTAGGGGATGCCTTCAGAAGACTGATCATTCACAATGGCCTCCATGGACCTACCTGAGAGAATAAGCTTGATAATTGCATAGACTCTTCCAGCTGGAGAGTTTGTATGCTAAACTGTGTTAAAAATCCTTCAAGATAACTAAGGCAATCCCTCTAATGAAGAAGCTATCATCAAGCACTTCACTGATTCTATAGATAACGACAGTTAAAACATCAGCAGTGGACCAAGAAGAGTGAAACCCATATTGTTTGTTGTTCATGAATTTGTTTCTGGTGAGGTAAACAATTGCCTTCTTGTTGATAATAGACTTGATGGAGATGAATGCTCACCAACATTCTCAAAACAGGGCAAACAGCTGACAATTTCCATGGACTTGGAAAATATTTTTTTTTCAGGAAGCAGTTAAAGAACTTTGCCAAGATTGGAGATAATTCAGGGTTAAAATTCTTTCTATATATTATAAATCCACATAATCCAGGAAGGTTTTTTTTTTTATATCATTTACTTTTACCTATTAAAATTTGTTTTTTTACTTTTCAGGATGTTTTGAGAAAACTATTTCAACTTTAAACCCTCATAAAATTATGTCTGTGCTTGATAGGAAATTTACATTATTAAATTTTCCTAGAGCAACTCCTTTAAAAACCTTGAGGTATAGACTTGAAACATGAAAGTTTTTATGCCCATAGTTTTAATAAGCTATAGAATTCTTAATGAATGCTTATATAACTAAGTTTTTTAACTTCTCTCAAAGATTGATATTATAGGATGTCTAATAACTGCTTTTCTCAAGCAATATTTCATTCAAAATCAGAATATTGACAGGTTTATATATATATATGTATATAAATAAAAAGAAAGAACAGTAAGATATATAATCCGGTGTTCTTATAGATATTTTTATTTTTACAAAATAGTGCTCAATGTAAATTTACAGAGCATTAATATTATAAATTAACTGATTTAAAATATGGCTTTTTTCTGCTACACAGTTCTAACCATGTTTCAAATTTTTGAAATATGGTTAGAACTGTGTAGCGGAAAAAAACATATTTTAAATCAATTAATTTATAATATATATATATATTTAAAAAGGTATCTGGACATTCTCCTTTAGAATTCTTGCAACCAACACTTCTTCAGAAGGATAATGGTGTAACAGGGACAAGACAAAAGATGATATTCATGAAATGTAAATAGTAAATGGGGGAGGGGGTCAGAACACAGTTAAAACAATTAATTAGTAAAATAATTCATGAATAAAAAGATGAAGGTTTCAAGTGAGTATAAAAAAAGGAAAAAATATTACTCACACACTCCAACTAACAGTAATGAGCTAATAAATTCCTCTTTTTGTTTATGTAGTGAAAGAGATAATCAGCTACCTCGAAAAAGAGTTTGTGATTTGTGTACAATCTGCCGAAAAAAAATTACCAAAGAATAGTTAGCAAAAATCTACTTTAAGGACCAGAATCTATGCTAATGTTCTTCCCTGAATGGCGTGACCAATTAGAAAGATCTCTTGGTGAACAAAAGCCGTTGTTTTTCGCTTATGTGGGGATTAGATTTTCTGAGCTTGGTGGACGAACACGCATGTGATTTGGCTACAAGTGTTGCAGTTGAGAGACAGAAGAAATCTATTGCAGACGTTTATTGCTACTATAAGCTGACAGTTTTTTTCTTCTTTTTCTTTTCTTCACAACTACAGTTTACACAGGCTTGGTTTGTGCATCTTAATGTATACCATTTCAAGACACTTTAAATGATGAGTGGACCTAGCATCTGTGTAAAATAGTGAAAAAATCGTCCTTATATTCATGAGCACAGTCGGTGTTGTCCAACAGGTGCTGATTGATTGCTGAATAGTGCACAGCCTAGAAGAAAGACTGAAATTACCTGCCCTTGTATTAGCGTGTTGGCTGATATGGGTCTCCAGTCTCTTATTGGTCTGTCTTATGTATTCAGCATCACACTGACATTTAAATTTATACTCAGAACTATTTTGTAAATAGGACAGACCATCCTTAACAAAAAAGAATGGAACACCGAATGGGTATCAAAAACAACACAATTTTACAGTCGTAATACTTGATGTAATACACACTGATACTCTGTCAATGAGTATTTGACTATTTCTACCTAACCACAGTAGTTTTAAATAAATGAGACATAAAGAGGGGCCAAAAACTAGTGGTTCCTTAAAACATTTAATTTTACGTTCAATAGTACATTTGATGATGTTGATTGGAAAACTATTGTTAATAAAAATACAATAAATTTTCTCAAGTTCTTGGTTAAGGGTACAAGGAGAACAAATCATCAATGAACGATGGGCTAGAGTAGAGATAAAGTTAATTTTATGGGACTTCTAAGTATACAAACCAGTGAATATAGGTTTATGATAAATGTTGGTAATAAACAAACCATCTTCATGTTCAACAAGAATGTCAAAGAATGGTAGAGTGCCATTATTCTCCACTTCAATAGTAAATTGCAAAGATGGATGAAGGGAAATGAGTTGGGTGTGAAAAAGTGTGTTGTTGTTGATAGAAGCAGAGATAGAAAATATATCATCAACCTAAAGCAAATATACATAGGACTTACTGTTTTTTTCAAAGAAAAGACTCTCATAAAACCCCACAAAAATGTTGACTAGAACTGGACCCAGAGGACTGCCAAATTGAGATCCCATCAATTTGGGCGTACATATTATCAAAACTAAACTCAACCCTCTCCGTTGTTAAGTGTATAAACTCCAAAAACAGAGCTTCAAGAATTAATGTAGGACCCAGGTGACTCCTATAGAGCGCATCAGCACAAATTTGCAAGGTGTCTTGAAGGAGCATGTTCGTACACAAGCTTACAATGACACTAAAAGCTTATTATCAGAACAAATTTCAGAATTTCTAATGAACTTAGAAAACCTGAAGGAGTCAGAGACAGAGTAAATGGAGAATGAATCAGAAACAGGTTGGAGTAT
The DNA here is from genome assembly GCA_903632075.3 of Acanthosepion pharaonis. Taxonomy (NCBI): domain Eukaryota; kingdom Metazoa; phylum Mollusca; class Cephalopoda; order Sepiida; family Sepiidae; genus Acanthosepion; species Acanthosepion pharaonis. The sequence continues at coordinate 326,635 of CAHIKZ030000771.1, forward strand.
TTCTGCCAACCATTTAGCCATTTCATGTTGTACGGAACCTATGGTAGATAGGATAGATTGAAGAGGCACATTATTTTTGGGAACATTAGGTAAACTGTACCATTGTGGATGTTGAGACTGAACAGGTTTGATATGGTTATACACCTCTTTAGGTTACTTTTAAAAACAGATAGTAACCACCTCTATATCTTTGACTATTTTATTGGTTTTGTCACAAGTACTTGTAAGACCAATTTCCCTAAATTTTGAGGAATCATGTAAAATGGTTTTCATTTTACTGACATAATCCTGACTATTCAAGATAACCACTCCAGAACCTTTATCTGGCTTAGTGATATAAATATCACTCCTAGACTTTTAAGTCTGGAAGTGGACTATATATATATATATATATATATATTAAAAAGAAGAGAAGAGAGCTGCCGCAAACGTTTTTGGTTGTAATGTGGATTTATTTAGAAAAAATATTATGCTTTGTTTTACATAATTTTACTACGACACGTGTTTCTGGTCTCGCGACCGTCTTCAGGTAAAAGTGGAGATTTCTACATATTATTAAAAATAATATTATTAAAAATAATTAATTTTTCTTCATGTTCAATGTGAGATATTCTCGATATGAGACATTCTCTGTTTGTGTGTTGGTAATCCGAATTTCTTTCTAGAATTGTCAATGAAGAGTTCTGCGCGAAGGGTCATAAAACAATTAAGGTTGGTCCAGCGAGTAGTTATCGGCATTTTATCTTTTAATGTTTTAGTGACCCCTATATGCTCTTGGATCTGTTTCTATTTTGGTGTGTTCCTGTCAGCATGCGTGTATATATGCGTGCGTATGTTTCCCCTCCATACATACTGTCTTACTATGAGGAATTCGTAAACTTATTTGTACCTATACGCACATACACACTATCCCACCACAAGTAATCGCGAGACCAGAAACATGTGTCGTAGTAAAATTATGTAAAACAAAGCATAATATTTTTTCTAAATAAATCCACATTACAACCAAAAAACGTTTGCGGCACCACTCTTCTCTTCTTTTTTAATATACATACTTTTTCTCTCGTTGGAACCACTACAACATATTTTTTTTATATATATATATATATATATATATATATAAAATTCTGAGTAAAACAACAAAAGCATTAAGATTTAAAAAAAAAAAAAAAAAAACAACAACTACATTGGCTACAATAATGTAGTTTATAATGCAGTTTAGGTGCTGCTAAATGAGACATTAAGCTGTCATGGCATAGGATATAAAACCAATGAAACTATCAACCAAAACTGCTATGATATAAATAATAGGAAGATGATGAAAAATGTGGAAAAAATGACAAAACCAGTCCCTTATTGGTCTGTCCTATCCAAAAGAAAAAACTGCCAGATTTTACTATTTGCAGATCACCAAATGTAGATTCACTTATCTGCAGTTGGCCCAATCAGCAGGACTTTTTAAAAAACAATTGATTATTATTATTTTTTTGATGACATCACTTTGGGGTTATTTAAAACAGAAACATTTTGAATTGTAAAAACCTTTTTCATTTCTTTGTGTGAGTGAATATTGTATTAACAATAATATGAAAAAAAACAAGGATTTTTCCAGATACAAGTCTTACTATTTAACCCATCATTGGGGAGAGGAGACGAATTCATCCCTTTCCCAAGGATATTTGCATGTAACTGAAAGCAACAAACCTAAATGGAATTCGAATTTGGCTTACCAATTTCTCATTTTGAGGCATTACACCACTTGCACATCCTGACCTTTTAATAAACTAAAATTACTTAGTCAAATATATATATATATATGTGTGTGTGTCTATATATCTATATTTCTGAGATGAGGTATTATGTACACTATTTACAGTATTCGGACTTTTGTCCTCATCTTTGTCGCCATATTACAACATTTCAGCCGTTGTACGTACCAGCTCTCGTCAGAATGTCGAACTGAACCCTTTATTTCAGTTATCACTCCTGTTAATTCCCCTGAAGGGGAATTATAAGGGGATAACTGATAAATGACATCCATTAAACATGGCACGTGGAACTAGAGCAGTCTACCCCAGTGAGCGAAATAAAGTGTTCAGTTCGACATTCCAACCACCTGAAGAAGGCCGGAGCGTAAATGTAAATTGTGTGTGTGTGTGTGTATATATAATACACACACACACACAGAGGGTGATAGAAAAATAACTCCCTATGGACTCTCCTGTCTTGTAAAAATTATAGTTCGATAGGAGAGTCCATCATACATAAATAGGCACAAGGCCACGACTTAGCGAGGAATAAAAAAAAACTTCAGTTGTAAATTTATAGACCGATAGAATCCAACGTTTTTAATAACCTGTCAGGAATAAACATTGTAACACTCAGTCCATAGTTTACTGTAACAAAGGAAGGTAGTTGTTGGGAGAGATATCTGTATCAAACTTCATTTTTTAACTTTTTAGTTGTAAACGTAGCGTAGAATGAAGTGTCGTAACATTCACTCCAGAAAGTTACAAAGAAGAGAGTATCTTAGCAAGTTAGAATGTATTTCTCCCAAAACAAAATAGACTGCTCTGCCATAAAAATAACAAATAATAATAATTAATTAGTTAATTTCGATAATGATCGCAGAGAGCCAAAGCGGAAATTTAAAAAAATATGTAAACATCCAAAATGTTTTTTTTTTTCATATATTCCATCTCATATACTTTGTTCGGGTACTTCCCTAGTATTAATCATTAATAATCACAATTTAGTTTTTACCAAAAACAAAACATCCATACGAAAGCAACAAAAAAGGAGATTATGGGCAAACAAGGGGTCGGCGGTACTTATTTCTGATAATCAGTCATAAAAAAAAACACATTTTGCTTTTACAGAAAAGGAGAAACAGTAGTCAATCTTCATTTTGAACTTAATTACCTACTCCTTACAAAATCTTTTAGACGGACATAGTGACAGTGAGTTTTTTTTTTAGTGTTGTTACTGTTTGATTGATTCGTTTTCTACGGCTTATCAATCCTTTGTAGGGTATTTAAAGCCAGAAAATATTTAAAATTTTTCTTGTAAGATTTTTTTATTTAAGATAATAAACAGTTTAAGTGATACAAAAAAAGTCTTACTAATTGTAATTGACCTATAGCTGGGAGAAGAGGTGGTTTCATGCCTTTCTAAAGGGTTTTTGGGCGTAAGTGAATATAAAGAACCTTTAACGTGAAATGAAATTGAACTCGGCTCTCCGATTAACAATTTTGAGCCATTATCAATTACACCATCCGCTTACAACTGGTATTCCCTGTTCTGTTACTGTTTGATCAGCCTCCTAACCATAATACCTGCCCTGCGCATTGAAATAGGTGTTTTTTTTTTACTCTTAGTGGCTGACAGACAAATAGTTGATTCAGAATGCTAAGAATCTATTTAAAAAAGCAAAACCACTTTAAAATAAATTATCTCACTTAACTGAACTAATTAGTAATAATAATCACAAATTAAATAAAAAAACGAATTTGTAAACGGTGTTCAAAGTTAATCTTTACTGCACTTAACAAAAAAATAATTTTGTTAATTATTCTACCCAAGAGAGAATGCTGCGGGAGAATAATTTATTTTCGTTGCATTGGATTATTAACTAATTTCAAACGTGATGAAAGAGAAATGTCTTAAAAAATAAAATAAAAAATTAGGCCTGTTTTTTATGAGAATTTTAGATTTAGTGGAAGAGTAAAAAAAAAAAAAAGAGTTTTTACTGCTCTACTAAAATTGAGAAAATTCTCCTAAAAACGGATCTAAAATCTAATTAAAAATACATTTTTAATGAAAATATTTTTGGTAGAAATTTTGTCACAAGTAATTGTAATCAGGAGACAACTTGTTGATTCAGATTAAATTATTAATTAATTAAACTCATCTTCCTACTTAAACCTTCACTAAAATAACCATTTATTTACATTTCTACAATAAGGAAATCGTTTTTAATATGTGTATTTTATATCAAAGTTTGAAGTAAATAAAATTGAACTTCAAAATAAAGCAGAAACACACATTCATTCAAAATAATAAAACCACATAAACGACTATTCTTTTAGTTTTAGTGTAAACAAATAAATTAGCTGAATATACACAGGTAGGTGTGAATTATTTCGGTTCAAGAAAAGGAAAATTGACAAGCAGCTTATTTCTTTGTCTAAGGTTTATAAATATATTTTCTATCAAGGTTTCTTGTTTTATGACAAAGTCCGAGCCGACAATTTCTTAAGTGGGAGGCTGTGAAAATATATCAGAATCAATTATTTGCAATTTACCCCCACTATTGTTTCTCCTTTCAACACTCTCTAGCGACTTTTTACACTTTCATTTTTAAAAGAATTTTAGTACACTTACACAATTTTTAACTATTTTGCATTTAATCTTCTTAAATAAGGTTTTTAGACTAGAGAAAATATATTTTGAGTTTTGTTTGACTATTACAAAAGATGATAAATAACAATAATAAACTTTAATTCAAAACATGTTTACCTTTTTTGTAGAATGAGAAAGCTTTTTTTATTATTTTTTTTTAAAATCCTCTTAGTTTTTAACTAACGTTTTTATTGAATTTAAAACTTTTTTAGATTCAATAAAAAAAAAAAAACGTTAGTTAAAAAAACTAAGTGGGAGGATTTTTTTTTAAACTTAAAATTTCCATTTATTGAGAAAAAAAAACTATTCAAAATAGAATAGATAGTCTCTATTACACAGTTTTCTCATTACTAACTACAAGCAAAAAAGATTTATCTCGTAGAAAACCACAATATTCTATTGACAAAATCTTTTTAGTAACGTTTCTTTTTTTCTTCATGGACAAAAAATGATTTTTAAAAAGCCTACACTAGTACACACAGAAAGGAGTTAGAGATCTAAGATCGAACTTTTAAAGTATTAATTAAGGATATTTATTATTTCAACTTTTTCAAGTTGACGAAATATTAATAATAATAATAATAAAAAATAATTTTATGATCATATCATAAGCCAAAAACAAAAAAAAATTATTATTCATTTATTTTCTGATGGTTACAACAGGTTCGATAGTTAGTACGAAATTAATTTTTTCTTCCGTATGTTTATGAATTAAGTGTGTAATTAATAGTATAGAATTTATGAACATCAGTATCATGTCAATATATTAAAAAGACGAGAAAAGGCCAATACAAACCTTGATAGCAGAGAAAAATCAAAATTAAAATTAACAATGACTGAACATGACCCATCCCCATGACGAGCTACAATCCAAAACAAGGGGGTTGACTGAAAGCTATTTTCTATCAATAAGAGCTTCAAACAAGGGAGATAATTCTCATTTCTCCATTGATAATCATTTTCTTTTGATTTTTTTCCGCTGCACAGATTTTCAGAGTAATGTTATTTCCTCTTAATTCAAATATTTATAACAAGAGAATAAAATAAAATAAATCTAAAATAAACTCTCCTTAAATATATATATATATATATTTTTATATATATATATAGTACACATATATATCATACACATGTATTATACACACACACATTATTATTATATATATATATATATATATATATATATATATTATACACACACACACACACACACACACACACACACACACACATATATATATATTACACACATAACATAGGCTGACAAAAGGGGGTGCCACAGTGATCTGAGGAATCAAAGAATACATTAAAGAGGCCAACAATCAGCTAGCCAACAAAGAAACCTATAAAAGCTTACCTACAGATCCTCTTCCCAAATACCAAAAAGAATTAACTAGCTCACTAAACATAATGCTTCACAACAATCTAATCAACAAGGAAACATGCACAACACTTACACCTACAAACATCACACCTGCTCGCTTCTATCTCTTTCCTAAAATACACAAAAGGAACAACCCAGGAAGGCCGGTCATTTTATCATTCAACTGCCACATGATCAAAATTTTCAAATACGTAGACCATTACATACAACCCCTAGATTAGGAAGCAAAATCCTACATCAGAGACACAACAGATCTACTAAACAAAATTAATCGCATACATACAGTTCCAGAGAATGCTATTCTAGTGACTACGGATGTAAGATCACTCTATTTAAACATTAAATACATTGAAGGGCTAACCGCCCTTCACGAAGTACTTACTAAAAGAAGAAAACAAGCGCCCCCCCCAGAAGTTATCATAAAGCTCATGGAGCATATTATATTGAACACTTTCAACTTTAATGGAGCACATTACCTGTAATTAAGAGGCTGTGCCATGGGTACCATTGCAGCTCCATCATATGCTACAAAATTCATGGGAAAATTTGAGGAGACCCATATCTATCCCCTCATCAGTAGCGACTGTGTATTCTATGCAAGATATATTGATGACATATTCTTTGTATGCACGGGCAGTGACAACAAACTTATCCAATTCCTCATGACCCTAAACACAGTGCACAGCTCAATTAAGTTTGATTATGAAGAATCCACAAGATCGGTAACATTTTTAGACACCCACATTTACATAAATAAAAACAGGAAACTACAAATGACACTACATACTAAAATCACCGGCATCCACAAGTGTCTACACTTTAAGTCTTCCCACCCTAAACACCTCAAAGAGAACCTTTCCTATTCACAAGCACTAAGACTCAGAAGGATATGTTCAAACAATGAAGAACTAAATAAACACATTCAAAATCTGAAACATCAATTCACAAAACGTGGCTATAAACAACATCTAATCAAGGAACAAATAAATAAAGCAATTTCCACACCTAGAGAATATACCCTAATGTGCAAGATTAAAAATAAAGCCCAGATGCATCCCTCTAGTAACCACTTTCACCACCCCACTCTGCCTCCACTATCCCAAATAATGAAAAGTCACTGGGAAATACTACATCTCAAACCAGACCTAAAAAAATTGTTTGAGGAACCTGGCCTTCTAGCATATCGTAGACCTAAGAATCTAAAAGAAATTATAGGTAGTAACCACATTTCAGTGGACAAAGTAATTCGTAATAAACCAATAACAAAAACAACAGGATTTTCCCAACCATGTAACAACAAAAGGAGCTTATGCTGCAACCACATTAGACACATAAATTCATTCACTAGCTCAGTCACTAAATCTACTTTCAAAATCTACCACAACTCTAATTGTAGAAGTCATAACATAATTTACCTCCTAGAATGCACACTATGCCAGGAACAATATGTAGGAATATCTGAATGGCCCTTTCACTACAGAATTAATAATTATCGCAATCGAATTAAGTCGACTCCCCATGAAAGATTATTACCTGTAGAACAACATTTCTGCCTAGAAAAACATGATTTTAAAACCCATGCCAAATTCATTATAATTGAGAAAATAGAAAAGTTTAGAGCAGATAACATTAGAAAGATTTTAGAGTTCCATGAAAATGAGTGGATAAAACATTTAAAAATGCACTATCCAGAGGGGCTCAATCACAAATTTAACAATATAGATATTATTTATATATAACCCCACAAACCAGGACCTACCCACATTTCTCACCCACACAAGACAGACATGCTTATGAAGGTGTTGAGGCTTCACACTTATACACACACCCACATGAATATACACACTTACACACATCATACTCATTCACTCCCTAATGAGCAAAATGATAACACACATCCATAATAATATACACACTTACACACATCATACTCACTCACTCCCTAAGAACCAAATAACACACACACACTTAACAGACACATCCCCTTTCCAGGAAACAATAAAACTGTCAAAATGACCAAGGGAATTTAGAGCAGCATGAATCCATCCAACTCTTATCTTAACAACTTAAAAGAGACTGTTTTACCAACACAAGGACTGACCAAAATTCATATTAAAAAAATAAAGAAAAAATAAAAAACAAACGAAAACTACAGACAAAAGTTCATTTTCTCCATCAAGACATTCATTTCTGTAGTTCACTGCTACCAGCAAGCAGAAAATTATTTTTCTCCTTATGATGGCCATGTTGGCTGAAACTAGTCAAGGAATTTAAATGAAATAATAATAAAAATGAAAGAATATTAATATACAACCCAGTGTGTCTGAAGATTTTAATTTTTTAATATTGTTTATTGTTCAAAATATTATACACATATATATATCATACACATATACATATATTGCACACACACATATATATATATTATACACACATATACATATTATACATATATACAATATATATAATATATAGAAATTGCTTGAGGCAATCAGATGTCTGGCCACAATGATGAGCTGTGATACAACAAAACAGTCTGTCTATGGATCACACACACACACACACATATATATATATATATATATATATATATATATATATATATATCTGATAGGATAAGGAACAAATAGGGAATGTTTATAACTCTAACATGTTTCACTTTTATTAAATCTTCACCAGAAATGAAATATAGAGAAGAAAAAGAAAAATTATTCTATTTTTAATTTTTGTGTTGTTTGTTTTTCATTGGTTAAGCAGACCCCAAGTGATTCTGTTTTGTCAAGCAGGATTTTTGTGCATAATTCATGTGTGTATAAGAATTTTAGTTTGTCTTTGTGAGATTAGGATTATAATGTGTAGGTGTGTGTGTGTATGAGCATCTAGTAGGTATTTTTATCTATATTTGGTGGTTGTCTGCATATTCATTTGAATATGTTTTGTGTGAAGGTTACTGATTGTGGTAACAGGTAGACATATTCTAGATTATTTAAGTACGAATTTTATAAAAGTTGGTGATATAATAAAGTATGTTTGGCATGTGTTTATAGACAGTAAAATATTTATCAGAACTCCCTTCAAGTTTTTCCTTTGGAAAGAATTATGTTCTTTTCTAATCAGGGGGGCATCTAGTTTCTTTTATGTTCATAGATATGGGCTTTTAGTTTCCTATATGTATCTTTTCCTACATTGCAAACCATTTTACGTCATAAATCCCAGAATCTGATCTATTTTTCTTCCTAATTATATTTCCGATTGACTTGGAAGTGGTGGTAAACATCCTAGTGTAGGGGATAAATAATTTATTTTCAAATTGTGTTGATAGAATGTTTGGCAGATAGGATTATGGATTTTGTATTTTTGCTGTCAGAAGTGTCTATGTTGCCAGTGGGGGTGCTACCTTTGCTGGACTTGTTTACTTTCTATGCCCATTTTCTATCATTGATGATGAAATGATGTGGGTATTGAAGAAGACATTTTTTTAATGTATTTCTCTTCTTCATCTAATTATTCTGGGTTATATATTCAAAGGGCTCTGAGGTAAAAACCTAGGATAAGTCTTGATTTTATTTTTTTGCTATGCTGGGAATAGAAATTGATTGAATCATTTTTGTTTGTGGGTTTGCCGTAAACTTTAAAATCTAATTTGTTATTGTTACATATTAATAAGATATCAGATAAAAGTAGATTTGTCTATTTCCTGTTCATATGTGAATTTGATGGTAGGCTCTATGTTATTAAGTTTCTGTATAATGTTTAATAGATAGGATATATTAGAAGAACGTCATCTATTGTTATAACTCATTCTTAGCGATTATAACATTATGTCTTGCTTAGGCTAATCGCCATGACATCATCAATTCTTTTTTCTTGACTGACTTCAACCAACTTCTCCTGACTCATTTTGAGTTCTTTATTTAAGACATCTTGCCTGGATCATTTGTGTTACCATAGGTGTCTTATTTACTCCATGACATCCTCTATTTTGAGATATTTTTTTTTCACTAGTAAATATTTCATTTTATTTCTTAATATTCACCCCCTCCTCTTTTTAGTGAGTTTACCACATACTGAACTTAGTATTTCTTTCATTCTGGGTCAACCTCTAGTTTTTCTATACGTTTCCTTTTTCTGGCAATCATAAATAAATTTTTGGGGTGTTGGTACATCAAAAATATCATACAGCATTTGCATAGATTCTTCCTTTCTTGCAAGCCTTTCTTCAGTAAACCATTTCTTTAACTGATTCCAATGCCTTTGGTTTTTCCATTTTTTTCCTTTTACCATAGATATCATTTGTCATTTTTCTAATTTGTGAACTTATTACACTGTCTTGCCACATTTCTTTTCCATTTTTATATACTCTGAAAAACACTTCTTCTTTTTTAAAATTTCGTGTCCTTTTTTTTCTTATTCTTTTTTGACTTGGTAACAACTTGTCGAAGAGCAATCTAATTTTTCTTGTGAACATCAATTCTGCTGGTGTTAAGCAAGCTCCAAAATAAAACACTAAAAAATAATACTACTAAAAGCCAATGCAATTGCCATAAAAAAATATAACCTGCCCATTAAATAGCCAGTGAATGACTGAAGGTATAATATACAGATTGATTCAGATGATGATGTTAGATATTACTTTGGATCCCCTGAGACAGGTAGAAATTGCATTTCTACCATCACAAAATGACATTGAGCAATATTAAATACAAAAACTCCACATCACTTTCAAAGTATGTTTGGCAATTAAAAAACAACAATCAGAAGCCAACCATTAGCTGGGAAATAATTTCAAAAGCTAAGCCATATAACAGAAAGGGAGACAGATGTAACTTGTGTTTGTTGGAGACAATTATTATATTAAAACTCTTAAATAACTCTAATCTGCTGAACATGAGATTTGAATTAATGTCCACATATATACATAAATCCGAGCACCTGCTAAAACACATCGACCCCGATTAAAAGAGATTGCAAAATAGATTACATGAATATTATAATTACCATAAACCATTTTAAACATTGTTATGGGATGTCTATTTTCTTTTCCTTGGTCCAGAAGTTAGGATAAGTAAGTATAAGCATTGTTACAATGGTCATGCTCAAGTCAGCCTTGTGCTGAGTTGGAACAACCAAAGAGAAAGCTTGACTTACTTCATAGGTGATGGTTTTGTAAGACACGTACAAATGCCATGCACTGGAAAGTGGGAAGTAAGTTCAGCTCTCAGTGGACTGGGGAAATTAACATTCCCCAATGGGAATGTAATTACCATGTGGTTCTACATCTTGGAGCAAAAATGAGAAAAAGCATGAGGCAAGAAAATGTCTGTCTTTATAGACTTTAACAATGCAACCTAACAGCATTTTATGAAGACAAGTGTAATCATATTTTTGGTTCCTTTATTCTCAGAATCAAGGGAAAATGTACTTTAAAAATTTTTATTATTATTCATTATTATTATTTTATCGACTTTTTCATTTTCCCACATCCCTGCCCTAGTCAGTAAAAAGTTATGCCCCTTTGTTGACTATGGCACTTGAAAGAAAGACTATGTTGAATAAAGCTGTTTTGAACTCTATCTACAGTACCTGTGCTAATAACTGATTATAATAGTTTTCATATTTAATTCAGATGAACATATTTTCCCTGTGCCTTTTCTCTGAATATTTTCATGGCAATCGTTCTGATGAGTTTTTCTCTTTGATACTTCAACTTCATGAATTTAAGTGTAATACTAGATTGGCAAATAGGTCTCATAATTTTACTGTTGAAACTACTAAGTGTAAGTTCTATTCCCATTGTTTCTTCCTTTGCACTTCTCACCTGTGGAACTCTCTTCCAGTTTCTTGCTTTTCTGTCAACTCTGATCTTCAAAAATTGTAATGCAACATCAATTTTCATCTTCTGTCTCCTTGAATCATGTTCTTTTTATTGTCCTTTATCAGTAACATTTTCTCAGTTTCATTTACTTACAGTAACTGCTTGTGTCTTAGTGGCTTTATTGCCTTGGGGTGAAAGGATAAAAAAATGAAATATGACCCAGTTCAACCTGTTGTAAATTTATTAGTTCTCTCACATTGTAGAATGTCTAATATCCAATAATATGAAACTTGGTGCTCCATTATTATAGACTTGAGTCAGACTAGACTAATATTTACAGTGTTAGAATAAAAGTCGGGGCTGCCAGATTGAGCTACACTTGAGAACTCAGAGTCAAAAAAAAGAAAAAAATGGAATTATGTCAGTTTTATTTTGCTATAATTGAATTTTGTACCTATTTTAAAATATGTTCAAATGTAGTATCTGTGTGATCTCCCACCATACTGAACTGGAAGTAGTCACACTTTTTGACCAAGAGACCTACATAATAATATTAAGTGAGGAGGAATTAGGAAAAGAGGAATAGGAAAAGGGAGAGAGAGAAGAATGGGGAAAAAGAGAGAGGGAAGAGGAATAGGAAAAGAGAGAGAAAGAAGACGAATGGGAAAAAGGGGGAGAAGAGGAATAGGAGATAGTGAAAAGAAATGGAAAAAGAAAGGGAGATGAGGAATATTAAAAAAAGAGAGAAAAAAGAATGGAAAAAGTGAGAAAGAAAGAAAAAGAATGGCAAGAGCAAGAGAATGAAAAAGAATTGGAACAGAAAGAGAAAGAAGAAAAATGCAAAAAAAGAGGGAGAAGAGGAATGGGAGGGAGTAAAAAGGAATGGAAAGAGGGAAAAAAAGAAGAAAAATAGGAATAGAGAGTAAGAAGAAAGGGAGAAGAATAAAAACAGAGAGAAGAGAAATGAGGAAGGAAAGTGAGAGAAGAGGAATTAGAAAAGAGAAAGAGGTATGGGGAAATAAAGAGGGAGAGAAGAGGAATGGGAATGAGTGAAGAGAAATAGTAAAAGTAGAAGAAAGAGAAGAGAACAATAAAAATAAAACCAATTGAAAGGTAAAAGATATATAGAAAGCTGAGGAAAGGGATAGAAACAAAAGAAAGACAGGCTTGCTTCTTTGCTATCAAGAGACACTGAAAGATTCCAAGACAAATAGGGTTGGAAAGATATAAAAATTGTGATAAATTAGAATGCTTTATAGAGAACAAGAGAAAGATAAGAACAAAGCATAACAACAGCAAAATTTCTTGGCCAAAAATCAAGTGTTGACTTACAGGTTGCGATGGGTAAATTGTTGCCATTTTATATTTTTAATTTCGTGCATGTGTGTTGTTTGTTTTTGATTTTGTCAACTGCATGGTATAGTAGGGTCAGTTGGGTACCGTCTGTGAGAAAAAGAGCATCATGAGGCAATTCACTCTGCCAAAGATTTGGAAACGGCATGATGTACTGCTTGGCATTTATGCTGGAAGCTCCAATACAAACATTTCAGAGTGTTTGGGTGTCAATCTGAGGATAATGCATAGGATTCGGAAAGAGTCGGATGAGTCTAATGGTGATTACAAAGGTATTTGGCGTGTTCACTAGTGATGGCGACATTATGCCTCCATTCATCTTCTCATATGGTTTCAGACTCAACATATAGGCCTAAATCAAATGCCTTGAGTATGTGGTGCTACTCTGGGTAATGAGACCCTATATCTGGCAACAGGACTCTGCACCATGTCACACAAGCAGGAGAACCGAGTCTTGGCTGTCAGACAATTTCTGCAACCAGATCACCCCTTACATCTGGCCCCCTAACTCCTCACACTGCAACCCCCTTTATTATTATGTGTGGGGTGCAGTTGAGTGAGAGACAAACAAAACTCCTTGTAACACCAAAGATGAACTGAAAGCAAGGATTATGGCAGCATTCACCAACTTAAACAAGGAGACTATCCAAAAGATTTGCAGGAGATTCCAAAGTTATCTGGAGGCTGTGGTTGAAGCCTAATGGCGATTTTTTTGAATAAATTTACTCTTTAGTATTTCAAGATATTTTTGTGTAATTATGGTAAATATATCTGTTAAAATGAGATGTCAGTGTCATTTTCATTTTTGTGTAATTTACATGACAATTTATCCATCGCACCCTGTATATAAATATAAATTAGCTTATAGATTGTGGGAAATAATTAAAACCTTTAATATTTTCACATTTAATATTATAGTTTTGTCAACATGATAATCTTATTTATAATTTACATGAGCTCCATCAAGTTCAGACCTTTATGAGGACATGCCATGCCACTACCACAGACTTGCATCACCCTCATATTCCAAATGTGAGAGAAAGTTCTTAGACAGCTTTTCCCCAAGAACTGGTACTTTGTGGAACAGACTCCCACATGGATACATTTTTTTATGGCTTATCAACCCTTTGTGGGTTATTTAAAAACAAAACATTTTGGATTGTAAGAAGAATTCTTTCTTTTTTTTGAGTGAATATTGCATGAAAAATTTTTTGAGAATGAAATTGATTTTTTTCCAGATTTATGTTTTATTATTTAACCCATAACTGGGGGAAGAAATGGACTCATATTTTTCTCCAAAGGTATTTGTAAGTGAATCTGACTGGAATTTGAAATCAGTTCAATGAGTTTTCATTCTGAGCTGCTATCATTACACCACCTACACATCCGACATGTATAAAATTTTAACTTCTTCAAGTCAAGGGTCAATTGTTATTTCTTGTCCTTATTTTCATAATCTTCACTTCCTACAACCTCCTCTTTCATCCATATCACATCTCATTTATCATAAACATTTTAACAATAACTTTTTAGTTCTGGTTTTGGTCTTTTTACTTTGGCAGCAAATGAAATAGAAATTCAATAAAATTAGTAGATTAAATGAAGTTAGTGAAAATAATAATTGTTCATATTTTGATGACATGATAAATTGATTTTAATAGTCTAGAAACATGGGGAGATAAAGTTACACTTTCGGTGATATGTTAAAAAATTCCTCTCTAGAGGATAAATTAAAAAAAAGTATCCATCTGAAAGGATAAAGACATCTTCAAAAAATGAGATCAACCTCTACACAAGGCAAATCATAAGTTAATTTCTTGACTACAAAACAAAACTTGATCGATATGCAAGATCAGCTAATATAGACATTTTCCCCTCTTTTTTTTTTTTAAGATAAAAGTTACAAGAACGTGTGTTTAGTCTAGTGGTTAATAATATGGCAAATAGAATCAGAGAACTGAGTTTAAATTCTGGCTAGAACTCCTAGCACTCACTTTACACTAATATCCTTGGGAAAGGCATGAATCCACTTCTCCCTATTAGCTATAAGTAAATAACATTGAGGTTGAAAACCTTTAGGTCTTGTCAAAGGAATTCATTTTGGATACTTGATAATAGGTCAGGTTAGGGAACAACCCTTGCTGCTGGTATCAGTCCAATCTGTCGAATGTTACTTGGAAATGAGATGAACATCACCAAATAAAAACTCATTGTTCTGAGAAACACAATAAAGGGAAATTACTCAACATGGCACGCCAACGTTTTTATAGGTCATGGCAAACAAAATCAACGATTCTTTCATTTTAAATTTCCATAGAGCAATCTTTTGGAGATTTTATTTAAAGTCGCATAGAATAATAAAATGGATCAACAAAAAAGAAACCCTACTTGGCAGTTGATTAGCAATGTTCGTTTAGTATAGTGAGATCAGCAGACGATATTTTAAGTCATATAGAATTATCTCCCTTTATTCAGTATTTATTAAAACAGGAAACACTAGATTGAATGAGGAAAATGTTCACCAAATTATACTACAAACTTCAACAAAGCATTAAATATTCAGTCATTTATCATATGCAGGTGACTTGTTTTGTGTGTGAGATAGTTGAATGCTCCTAGGATTGCCAGATTTTCCAAGTAGAAATATAGGACATATTGTTCAAATTTTAATTCAAATGATGTCTAATAATATATTAAAGTCTCAGCAATGTTTAACCATTGTGCCCACAAAAAAACCCCCAAAAAACCAAACAGTATGAAAAGAATGGTTATCCCCTTGACACGGCTATAACTGTACACAATTTTAACTCCCTCTGCAATGTTTATTTACATTATAAAAATATGTGAACCAAGTACAATGTGATATTTATTATTTACCTTTTATAAAGATTTATTTTATAAGGAAATAATTTTTTTTTGTAAATTTATAAAAAATATCAAAATATCTAAACCAACTAAAATACAATATTTATTCTTTACCATTTTATAAATAAAAATAAAAAACAAGTTTTTTATTCAATCTAATAGTGTTCAATATCATCGTTGCCTCAATATTATGTTGACCAGATGGGCAGTGTATCTATGAAACTTGGAGTCAGTCCTAAGATAAATCTTTTGAACTTTCCTTATTTTGCCTATCATTGCCCTATTTTTGCTATTGAGCACTGTCTCTACATAGATCAGCTTACCTTTAAATTTTAGTAATTTATGTCTTTGTTCAGCATAATAGATTTATTATATTTTTGTTTGTTTTTGTTATTTATTCTATTTGGGGTTGTGGAGTTTTCCAACCTTCAGATTACAGTGTCATAATTTGGAATAAAGTAGTTTCAGGTGTGATTTGATCTTGCATCCCAAAACATAGGAGCTTGATATATCATGTAGCAATACTAATAAGATCTCAGCCAACTATGCTGCTGACAGCCAAATTGAGTTATAAGGAATTGTTTATATTCATGATATATAGAAAATTCCCTTCCTCAACCAATAAATTATTCTTTCTTCTTTTTGACTATTGTGTATGAAGATCATTGCAAGTAGACAGTACCATCAAGTCTTTTATCTTCACTATCATTAATCTACAGAAATCAATCTTCCAAGATCTTCTCATTACATGTTTACATGTCTATAGACTTTTATTGTCAATCAACCCTTGTGATTTTGAAGAGAAATAGCATTTACTTCATTTTAATACCAGTTTCATTATTCTATCTTGTCTAAAACAGGTTTTATAGGATTGGAGACTTTACTTATCAGTCAGTCCTCGTAATTTTAAAGAGAAATAAATTTACTTTATTTTGATAGCAATTTCATTATACTCTTTGTTTAAAAGCTTGTTTCATAAGATTGGAAACCTTACTTACCAATCAATCTTTGCCAATGTTTAACCTTTGTGTCTGCAAAAACAGCAGGGTATCAAAAGGATGGTTATTTCCTTGACATTGCTATTATTATATACAGTTTTGACTCCCTTGAGAATGTTTATTTACAAGATTTAAAAATATGTGACAAGTTACTTAATCAATTTGCCAATGTTTAACCTTTGTGTCTGCAAAAACAGCAGGGTATCAAAAGGATGGTTATTTCCTTGACATTGCTATTATTATATACAGTTTTGACTCCCTTGAGAATGTTTATTTACAAGATTATAAAAATATGTGAACCAAGTACAATGTGATATTTATTATTCATCTTTTATAAAGATTTATTATTTACCATTTTATAAAGAAATGAATATGAAAAAAACTTTTTATTCAAAAATTTATAAAAAAAAAAAAAAACTTACAAAATTATAAAAATATATAAACCAACTATAATGCAATATTTATTTACCATTTTATAAATAATTATAACAGAATTTTTTTAATAAACATGATAAACAAACATAACTTTTTATTAAGAAGAGATACTCTCAGTCTCAAAATTTAGCAAATTTAGGTGACAAAATCAAATGAAAGAAATATCTTGAAAATGCATTTTTTTTAATTTATAATTAGTTACTCATTGTTATGTGTTTATTTAAATTTTCTTGTTCAGACATTTTTATAAATTTTTGAATAAAAAAAAATTATTTTTCATATTTCTTTCTTGATAAAATAGTAAATAATATATATTTCATAGTTCAGATATTCTTATAATCTTGTAAATATAAAATTATTCTTGTAAATAAAAAAAAATAATAAATAAATATAAACATCTTTGTTGTTAATTCTCAAGAATAAACAAAATGTATAAATCCACTTTTATATGTCTTGCTTTTAATAAAATTCTAATCATTGCTTTTTAAAACAATAAATATTGTTGGGGGGCTGTCAAACGTGTATGCAATAATAGGGAATAACTGTCCTTTTGACATGCTGTTTTTTTGTGAGCACAATGGTTAAAGATTGTTCAATCTTCATAGTTTGTTTATTTGGTACTATGAACTTAATACCATTAAAAGATTGACATGTGATAGTGGATATATTTAACTGACATTAATTCAACAAACATCCACTCTGCACTGCCTGTAAAAAAATATAACAATGATAGAAATCATGCTTCTCCTCTAAATACAGAAAAAAAAAAAAAAATAAATCAACAAAAATAACAAATAAATACAAAAATAAAAAAATGACATTTTTCTTTATTCCTCATCTTCAGAATCTGAGTGTTCTGAAATTTGATTTTGTACAAGTTTACTAAACGTCTTATATTCTTTCAGTGTCATATTCCCAAATTTTTTTGCAAAGTTCTGATCTGAAGAATCAATGATCAAATCCAGACGTGGGTTGAGTTTCTTATCTTCCTTGGCTTTACACTTTTTGAAAAATCCACATCTTTCCACCCACAAGTGTCGAATTTGAATGTGTTCAAGGGAATATGAAAACAAGTTAGAATGCCGCATCTGTGGCTGTGTAATTCCCATCGTACCAAATACGTAATGAAATTTCTTCTCAATATTTTCCCAGTTTTCAGCAAGGATCAATGGAGATTTTCGGATCAACAGAAGAACATCATCCATTTTGAAGAGCAGGCCAAGTTGTTTTGTGCGTTTTGTTATTGTAGATGGTGAAAGAAGAAATATTTCAGGATAAGTTTTGATTATTTGTTGAAGACTCTGATCATAGATTCCAATTTGACGTAAACTTTCAATAACAGAATTCAGAGCTCTTGGGGGTAGTTGCAAGATTGTTGGGAATTTCTCTAAAATCTGACATAAAATGTCATTGCTTAGTCCATAAGTGCTGAGGAAGGTAAGAATAACTTCCCATGTTTTTTCTTCAATCCAGAGTATTTCAGGATGAGAGGCCAAAAGTTTTTGGATATTTGTGGGTGGCATTTCAATGCCTTCCAAGAATCTGATGCATTTACTGATATCCTGTTCAGAAAGAGACAAAACCATCTTGTCAATAGCACTTGCTTCTTGTTGAATAGCAGAAGCCATTTGTTTAGTGGACATTGTAATCTCTGCATCAATTTCAAGCATATTTTGAGAGCTTGTACTAAAGCTTTGTGTATAACTTAGGCAAGAGACATTTGACATGGGTGTGTTGAGACAAGTGAATGAAGAAAAAAGTCTACAGTAAATAAGGGCACGTTGTTTGGTGATTAAGCTGCTCCCCAAAGAAGGGGCTTTGAAAAATTTAGGGAATACAAACAGAGGACAATAAAAGAAATGTCGCACAGCCATTTTTGTGTTGTTCATCAAATTACTGGCACATTGTGTAATCTCTGAAAATATAAAAGAAAAAAAGATTGGAATTGGTATATTATTATTATTACTAAAAAACTGGTGTATATCTGAAAAGGAAGTGCTTAGTTTGGTTTATTTTGTTTTACAGCATATCAGCCTCATTGGGTTATTTAATGCCGACAAAATTTTAATTGCTGGTAATATTTTTTTTTTGCAAAAATGTATTTCTGGCAATATTTTTTTTCAAAAATGTATAGCTGGTAATAATTTTTTCCTTGAAAATTTATTGTTGGTAATAATTTCTTACAAAGTATTTCTGGTATTAAAACCTACTTTTACATTTTCATAGTCTTTTGACCCCGGTTTGGGGGCCAACTATTTGCCCATAGCTGGGACCCTAACAGGTGCTACTACACTGGGTCAAGGTGGATCTGGGAACACTAGCAATTAAGAGGTGGTTCCACACTCCTGAAAACCTCCTGATCAGAGGCCTTGCTGCTGTACGTAGTTTATTGTCTTACCCAGGATGGGGAAGGAAGTGTGTATGTGTGTGTGTGTGTGCATGCATATATACAGATACATACATGTATGGGTGGCAACTCCTTTCTGAGTTTACCTATTTGTTAGTGTGGCTAGCTAATCTTTGTCACAGACAAAGATTAGCTAGCCACCGTAACACCCACAATATCAACTAATGGTTTCTACTATATCTATAATAAGTGGGCTCTATTTATAGTTTCTGAGAGAGAGAGAGAGAGAAAGAGTGTGCATAATCTGATGTGATCAATAATCTCTGTCACGATGACTTGTGACTTTGTGCTTGCACAACCTTCAATGGCTTCCAAACAGTTCCATCTACCCAATTTCACTCACAAGGCTTGGGTCAATTCCCTGCTATGGTTTTTAAACACTTTCCAATGGTACTGTCTACTAGGATCACCTTCCCAGGTCAATATTATCAAGAAATAACCTCCTTAACAAAGTGAACATGATGAGACTTTAACCAATGTCTCATAGAATATTAATGTGCTAACCACTCAGCCACATGCCGTATACATAAATGTATACATACAATCACATTGAAGAAATTGACATAATTATAATGTACATAAAATTCATCCAGAGATAAAGCATAATTATTTTAATATCTTGGCATCCACCCAGGTTAGGTTGAATTGGCTCTGGCCAATGACAATGTCATCATTGCAGAATCTCAGTTTTTTCTTTTTTTTTTAAAGAAAAAAACACCTTATTTCTCAAGGAAAAGATGGGAAGTGTTTTCTTATTTCTCTCTCCATAGTTTCAATTCAGAATTTTCCGTTTTCTTCAACTTGCCCTCACAAGGCTAAAGAGATCAATCTACTTTACTATTTTATCCATAGGTGGGGAGAAGAGACAAATTGGCTGGAATTTGAAATTAGCCTGTCAATCACCCACATATCAACAGGGAAAGCATGCACATAAATGCATGCATTAATTGACAACAGCAAACACAGTGGTGAGAATTCAATTTTTGTTTAGAAATATATATATATATATATATATATATATATATATATATATATATATATATATATATATATATATATATTTAAATTTTTTTTGTTGATGGCCAGAAACTAAGAAACACATAAACAGTATATACACATAATGTAGCAATCATCAGCAAGGAAAGGGGATTGACAAGTTAAGTTCAAATCCATCTATACTCCCTCTAGATAAGAGTTAAATATTAGAGTAAACTGGTCTTAGGTAGCAGCCAATCCAGGAGAGGCACATCTCTGAATTCAAAACCATCAGAAAGGTAACAGGAAACCATTCTACTAACTTTCCCAAGAAGTCATGACACTTCAAAGGTAATAAAGAAAAAGATTTCATGGAGAGCCACGATCACCTGCATTGTAAAGGATCAAGGCATTAAAAAAATTTGTTACTATTTTACTTAAAGATATAATAACAGATTTTGTATTTTTATTGGAGAAGAGAAAAAAATAATCAGGTAATCTTTTGAAAGTCTATTATTAAGGTTATTAGACTGATGCCCAAGTGGCGAGAAAAATATTTGGGCAATCTTAAAAGTATTTTTTATGTTTATTTAGCTCTTTCTTGGTTGTATGAGAAAGTCCTGAACAATTCTTGACCTGACCAAGAAGTTCTTCAAAAAGTAGAAAAATGTTTGGTAAGTTTGTTTTTTTTGTTTTTTTTTTTTAACCAAATTCACTGCAAGTCTTGGGAAAACTTCAGAACTGACAGATATAAACATTGGTTAGCATTGAAACACTTTGTTTTTCTCTTCTTGTTCAATGCAGGAAAAGACATGTTTGGAAAACAGAGTTATTGATAACAAAAAATGAATATATTACATGAATTCAAAATTACAAAAAATTATGGTTAGATCAATGACTGCCTTCTATATCTTAAACTAAACAAAATTTACTGCAAGGAAAAAGTACACCCCTGTGTTTAGTGAGATTCATAGGAAAGGAATTCTTTTCCCCAATTTTTTTTTTTTTTAAGCATTTCACCCCAAGCAAGGCAGGAGTGCCACTAGCACACAAGGGGTTACAGAGAATGAGAGCAAGTGTAAAAAGGGGTTTTTGAGGAAAGGGTAAAAGGAAGGACAAGGAACAAGATCAAGGCATCAGAAGATGTCAATTGACATTACATTTGAATATTTGAAGATTATACCTATCAGGGAAGCAAGTAAGAGGAAGGGAGTTCCACAGATGTGAAGTACAAGATAAGAAGCTGTTTGAGTAGAACAGATGGCTATATTTAACTATTTTGATAGTGAAGGGTTGGGACCAAAATGCTAACCAAGTAGCACACTTAAATTCATGCAGTTTGGGAACAAGTGAAAGTTGCCCATGGAGCAGTTGCTTTGAAAATATTTGTAGAAAAGACAGAGGGAAGCCACGGCACATCTGTGACAAAATGACTCTAGATGAGATGCCAGATCAGGACCCATCACATTGCATATCCATCTCTAGATTTAAAATTACAGGAAGCTGTAAAAATTGTTATTGCACAATATTACAGTAGGCAATTGGCTTGTTTGAATGATACATTGGAATAGAAAATACCTTTTTTCTGGGTAAGGGATTTGACTAATAATTTTATTGCATGATGTCTGCTATCAATTTGCAAAATACAACACAACAAACACTCCAAAATGGAAAGTTTTTCTCCTGTAGCATATTGTCCAAACATGTCTCCTTCAGGCAACAGTTGCTGTTTGGACAGTAATTCCAAAATCAAGCCATGAAAGAATTCATAAAAATCTGAATTTTTCTTTATGATATAAATCACAGTTTAACTGAAAATTGGCATGAGCTTATTGAAAGCTGTAAAAATAGTTAAATGACTGAATTAGGATATGCTATAAATTCACATGATTTTCTCAAAAAATACTCAAAACATTTGTATCAACTTCAGAGAAATAAGTTTGTCCAATCAAAAAATATGAAAAACATGAAACAAAGCAAATATATTATCTTAGTGGACAATTCTTCAATAAAAAGGTTATAAATAGCCTATATTAAAGCAGTGTGTTTTGAGAGCCACTAACTTTGTCTACGCAGTAGCCATATTGATAGGGGGCAACATCTTGTTTTGGGAGGAACCATTTTTAAATGGTTGAGTTGAATGAATTTTACTGCCATCAACACAATACTTAGCTAATATAGGCTTATCATACATCTCAGTTTGACTGGAACTATCTTTGAGGGTTCAGTTAGTGTCCTTCCAGTGGTATAAGCTATCAGTATTCACTTTTATGGTATGTCTGTCCTGAAGCTTAAAGGGCGTTGGGTTACATAAACACCATAATTATGAAAGAACTTATAATAAAAACTGAAAACTCATGGTTTGAGGCTTGGAATTTATGATACACCTAAGCTAACAAAAGCAAGACTCAAAGCACAGCAACATGGACTCTACATCAATAAATCCACTGTTAATTAGGTTGTTCACTTTGTTCAACAAAAATTCAAACAACAAAAACAATTACAGAAAATGTAGGAAAAAAACAAAGGAAAGAAAAAACAAAAAATAGAATAAAAGCCTGACATTCAACAAAAATTGTAGATGGAATAAATAACTAAATAAAATTTCATTAAGTGTTTAAATTGGTTAAAATTAGTTCAAGTTCAGTATAAAATAGTTAACAATTACTCTTAAGGAATGTGTTACTGCTCTATTAAACAACATAGCAATTAAGAGCAATTAGTCTATTTCAAAATACCATGTTGCTTCCCTTCAATTAAATCTTTTTACAAAATCTACTTTTTGATTAAACTTTTTTTTAAACTGCCAAATAAAGAACAAATTCTCCAATTTTGGACAATCCTTAACAGTTCTTCAAGATTAATTACTTTGATATTTTTGTAAAGCAATCAATATTTAAAAAGCAAATTAAAAGATGAAAATTAAGTTTCAAACTTTGTTTAGATAACTGGACACAATTGCATTGTTTATGTTGTTATCACAATGTTTGGATGATCCCTTCTACAGCCTTCTTCAGGTGTATAATGTGTATGGATAAAAGAATGGACTGACTCTTTTCTTTTTATGACCCAAACTGGCCACTAATAGAAAAAGACAAATTGGTTAGACATTTTTTTTCTTTAGTGGCATATCACTCTCTACAGTTATTTTAATACCAAAATCTAAATGTTTTGTACACAATTTTATTTTTTTATTTTGGCGATACTAATGGTTTTAGTGATACAAGTCTTACTAATTAACCCATAGTTGGGAGATTTACACCTTTCCAACAGTATTTGCATGTAAGTGAATATAATGAACCTAACTCTACTCTTTAATTTTCCAATTCCGAGCTGTTATCTATAACACCACTTGCACATTCAAGCTTACACTACCTGGTATTCCCAAGTGGTCACCCATTTAGGTACTGACCTAGGTGGATGTTGCTTAACTTCAGTGATCATAGGGGAACCAATATTTCAACGTGATGTGACTGTATGCAAAAAAACATTAACAACACCTGTTATTTTGAGATAAAGTATCAGGGATTACAAAATTGGTATCTTTTGTTTCAAATAAAAATTCAGCTGCTCCCTTCTACATCATTCTCTGGATGTATGTGTTATCTAGTGAATACCAGTGCTTTAGCAAATACTCTTTTTACTTTCTCCTAAACAAAAACAAAAAAAACCCCAAAAAAACAAAACATACAGGGTGTTTTTTTGCAAAATTTCATCATATATTCATTTTGTTTACAAACACAAATTGTGGGATGCTGGAAAATTCTCAACCTGATCAAGAATGGATTCCCTCCAAAATTCTGACATTTGACCATTTAGTTAGTTCTTGTTCCATTATGTCCAGGAATATCTCCTCTTGTTCTTTTATTTTAGTACTTCTCACTTATTGCTAGTCCTATTGCTATGGAGTCTGAGTTTGTACTACCCAGACCATAGAGTGAACTTGCAATTATTATGCTATTCACAAATCAATACATCAACCCACTAGTCCATCATCCTGAACCACTTACCTCTCTACAGGTGTTGCAATTGATCTATATATTCTAAGCCTTGCTAACATACCTTATTTATGTTTGTTTTTCAAATTCTGACATTTATTGATCACAAATGTTGATTTAAATTCTACTTACCAAAATAATATTTGAAATAAGTTCTATTACATTTCAAAAGCTTTTTTCTTTTATTTTGAGCATAAGAATATGGGTGGCTCTCATCTCCATCACAGTATAGATCCATCAACCACCTCAGTGTCATCAGCAAACATTTTGAAACTATAATCAACAAGGTTGTTCATCTTTAGCAACAAACAGTATAGGTTTTGTTCAGCTAATTCCACTGCTGAAATCCTAACTACTTTTATTCACAGAATCAGGTACAAGGCAACAAATACATTTCGGGGAAATTACATTATATATTTCAAAGACCTTTGAAAAGTTGTGGCATAAAGGGTTACTGCACAAGCTCTCTAGGTATGGAATTACTAGAAGAGTCTTCTCAATTATCAATTATAAAGTCCTTAATGAATAGGTTCCTGAAGGTAGTTGTTAGTAGTCAGTCCTCTGAGGCCCAAGTGATCAATGCAGGCATCTCTCAAGGTTCGCACCTCAGTTCAACCCTCTTTCTACTTTACATAAATGATCTGCCGAAGAGTATACTCCAATCATCTGTGAATATCTATGCTGATGATACAACGGTATATATGGGTGCACCTCTAAAACTCTAGATGATGAGAGATTGGTAGCTGATCTCTCTTCTGATCTAGCTCTAACAGCTCAGTGAGCTGGTCACATTCAATGCCTCAAAAACCAAACTTGGACCCAGAATTTTCACCAATCATGAAGAACAGGTGTTGCCTCAAGGGGGGCTTGAGTGCGGCCACTGAAATGTTTTCAAATTTGAAAAAAATAAAATAATGAACGAATTTCAGTCTTTAAAATTTAATGAATTGAAACATGATGTTTAATTTCTTTACTTTACAAAACATTCAGCAACAACATTTTTTTTTCTTATTGGTTATTTTTTAAAAATTAATATGAAATAAAGTTCTGTACAAAATCCAATTCTGTTTATTTCTTTTATAAATGTATTATTTGCAGGCATCTCTCAAGGTTCGCTCCTCAGTTCAACCCTCTTTCTACTTTACATAAATGATCTGCTGAAGAGTATACTTTTATAAATGTATTATTAAAAAGTTTTCTAAAACCATTTTTTTCTTACAATTATTTATTACATTATGATTCCTGCCTGTTTCGATGCATGGACTACTTTTGTGACGTCACATCACTATTGAACAGGCCTTTTCTTTTCGGTGGCCATGCCCTGAGTACCTATTAGAACTTAAACTCAAACCAGACCTCAAGTGGAACTCATACATACAAAATCCATTGCTAAAGATGCTGAAAAACTGGTCAGTTCTATGTATAATTCCAGTAAGTACCTGGTTTCTCCCACTATCCTCTATTTTTACAAGAGCCAGATCAGGCCGAAAATGGAGTACTGCTGCCATATGTGGGCAGTAGCTGCCCACTCTTCATTTTCCAGCCTCAACTAAGTCCAAAAGTATTTTCATACCCTTGTGGATGACAAATTATTTTCCAACTTGCAATCCTTTTCTCACAGATAAAATTTTGCAAGCCTCTTGCTGCTCTTTCGTTATTTTCATGGAAAGTGTTCAGATGAACTACATTCCTTGGTTTCACCAGTTCTAACCTTCACAGCTAAGACTGGCCCTGCCACACACATTGCAGCGAACCACCCTCATTCCCTTCATATTCCATTAGTGAGATGTAAGTTCCACTAAATCAGCTTCTCATGAATTGCTACTTTGTGGAATTTACTCCCAAGAGGATGCTTTCCCAATCACTAGAATCTTAACCTGTTCAAGTCTAGGTTCAACTGTTATTTTCCCCACATATTCCCATAAACTGTGCCTTTTACTCTGTAACCTTCTACCTTGAAGAACTTTTAGGCTTTGTACAGGGTGAACATATTTATAAAAAAAAGAAAAAAAAAGAAGAAAAACAAGAAAAAAAAAAGATAAATTGTCCTATCCAAAATGAAGATTCAGAATATGCACCTTGTTCAAGAAATTTACATGTGATGCAAGGCAGATAAATCAGTATTTGGCATACATCGTTTTTGAAACGCTGAAATGGACTATTCACAGAATAAGCTACGTACCATTTCAAGTGATATTCTGATCAGGTATTTATGTGGATTTTTATTTTTTAGGAACACGACTAGAACGACAGCGTCTTTTATTTTTTACATTATTAAACGACTGAACTGCAACAGTCATTAATTTTTTGTTTTGTTTGTGTGTATGAATCCGTAACGACTTCCATCAAATACAGCACATGACTCATAGTCGGATTTTACAGTGAGTCATCCAGAAATTACCCGGTTCACTCAACCTTTGCTACAGACATGAAGGCATAACCCGGCCCTACAGCTAATTATGCAATGGGGAGGTGTTGCACTAAAAATGTGACCGTCATTATATTGATAACTTTTCAGTTGAATCATTGTTTGTTTTTTTTTTTTTGCGTATGACAGGCCGACGAAAATTTATCATTACTTTCTCATTTTGGTAAAATTGCAGATTAGGACACAGAAACCAATTAAATAACATAAACATTTTGACTTTTTAAAACTTTATTTTTGTTAAGTTTGGGCCTTGGGGCCTTTTTCACCGTAAAAGTGGAGGTACATAAAAAAAGAAAAAAAGAAGTCAAAATGTATATGTTAGGTCAGGAGGAAAGACCAAATGTCGGCCGGGCTGTAGCCGAAACACACACACAAAAAAAGGTTGTCGATATCTCTTACGGTTGTTTTCCGCAAATTTTTAATGCTGTTTTTGGAATATTCAGGCTTTTTTTTTTTTAACACCCGAAATGATGCTTCTTTGTTAAATTGGCTTCTGGGTTTTAATCTGCAATTTTACACACATTTTTTAGTCAATAGAAACAATTGTAGCCTTGACTAAAAACTTTCCATCCGAATGTAAAAAGTTACAGAGCTCAAAAGAAAAGTGGGTATAAAAAAAGTCTTATAACTCGATACTTAGGCTAAAAATACATCGATAGATGCATAAACAATAACAAAACAACATACATTCATTTTTCATCCATTAGAATTGTAATTAATAAATTATTATTCTTAGTAAAAATTAGTCTTTGTTTTGATTTTTAAGTCGGCTGATTCTTTCGAAGTCGTATGACATGCATTCCAAATCACCGATTTCTTCAACTTTTTGTGTTTTTTTTTGTTTCATCTGCTCTCAATCGATTTCTACTGATATATAGATGAACAGGCAGAATACGAATCTGTTGTAGCTGATTTAACTACCTTCGTTTTTTTTTCTTACACATGCACATACGTACACAAAATACGAAAGGAATTGACTGCTTCAATCATACTATATACATTGGCTACAATACATGTGAATTCATTCTTTTCAAAATATATACATTAGCGAAACCACTCCCATCACAATTTGTAAACATTTTTTACAGTAGTAAATAATTTGTACATTGTGTACAGACTGTAAATTTACAACTATCGGTTGAGTGAGTCAAAGGTCACCTCGCCCGAAGAAAAAACAAGCAAACTAAATTCATTAATTTTAGGTTGTTTCCACACACAATGACTGGGTGCGTCTAAGCATATATATATATATATAATGTGATGTGTGTGTGTTAATGATTTGATCAGTTGACTCAATTCTTTCTCGTACTGTAAAAAGTACAAATTTTACCAATATTTCTTGATTATTAAAATAACATTAGTTATTTTTCTGTAAACAATAACACTGATACAAAAGAAATAACAGAATAAACAAAACAAAACAAAAAATCTTTTTTTACCGTTCGAAGTCTGATAATAATTCAAAGGTGAAAATGTACATTTCTTGGTCGGTGTAACATGAAAATAGAGTTACTTCCCTTGCCATAGAAAACTTGTTCGGATAATTGTTTTTTTTTTTTTTTATTTGTTAAACAATCATTCTTAAAAATAAATAAATGAGATTTTTTTAGATACTAATTTTTTAACAGTATAATTTTATATTTTAATGAATAATTTAATTTAAATCTATCTTAAAAAATAAATTTACCACAACTTAAAATAAGTAGTATTGCACTAAAAATATTTTCTTCTACAGACCGAGTTGATACCAAACTTTGAATTGAATTGTATCGTTAAGTACGAGTAGGTCAGATCTATCTATTCATCCATCTTTATTTTATTATTGACAGATAAATATCTTATGTTTATTTGTCTAATTTATCTCAATGTCTTGCTATCTTCTCGGTACCAACGGATACACGGAGATATTCCATTCTTGTGGAATTGTTTTCTTTATAATTTCTAAATAATCATTTTGAATTTGATTTGACATTTATCTACTCAACATTAGTAAACCAGTTCACTTTAATGTGTGAATTAAGTCAAGGCTCAATGCAAATTGCAAAATAATATAATTGTCATAGGAGATCTGAATGCCAAGTAATTAGAAAATTCGAACTAGGAATCCGTAATGAACGCGGAGAATAAAAGGTCCAATGTTGTACAGTGAATGATCAGGTAGGAACCAACACCTGGTTTGAAGAACACCCAAAGTGGATGTGTGAAACATAACCTCCAAATATTTCCCTAATTTTTTTTTTTTTTTTAATAAAATAAACATTTCGGTAAAATATTTATTCATTAATGCACAAGTCATGAAAATTTCGATTGAATTGGATAATTTCTTCATTTTTAACAAATATTTTAAAACGGGTTATATTGCTTTTTTGCTCTTATTGCGGAAAAAAGTTTTGGTGGTGGCATCTCGTGAAGAGTATCCAGCTATATCTGAAGATTGAAGACTATTGGCATAGATGCATATGCCTTAATATTTTGGAAACCATTTAAACCGACAAAAATTTTACGACAAGTTACACAAAAAGGTTCTATTGGAAATAAATGTTCGTTTAGCATCCACTAGAAAGTTTTAGATTATTGCGGAAATGCAGTTACTTGTTCAAACGAAAAATAATTGAACTTTTAGGACATAACCAGGGACGTCATGTTTGGAGAGAAAAAGAACACAACACACAATATCAAAAAATAAAAATACTTTGCCAACATAAAATGATGCATCCATCGTCAGACTGCAGGTACCGGAAACAATGCAGTTATTTGAAAAAAAAAAAAGGAAAATAAATAAATAACAACGAGACCAAAATTTCATAATCTTTAAAAATAAACGTGTATTTACAATCGGTAGACCATGAAGTCGACTAAACGGAAACAGACCGGAGCAGGATATGAACATCATAGTCCAGCGAGCGAATCAGGAACAAGAGTTGCCAGGATATCGCTCCTCATTTAACTCATGATTAGTGACCTTAATTGTGAGTTAATGAGAAACGAAGTGACACTTTTGAAGATATGCAGATAATTAGATGGAAAATCAACATCGATGATTTTAATTTGATCCATTCTCCGATGCTGCGGTCATCGTAACATGCTCGAAGCCGAAATACAATGCAAGCGCGACTACCACTGTTTGGTTTGTTAGACAATCTGACTCTTGTTTTGACAAGGTGCCATTTTGTTTCACCGACGTGGCGTGTTTTAGATTCGGCTTCTTCAGGTTAGAATGATAGACAAAACTGTGTGTAAGGAAAATGCATTAATATTGTTGAGGAATTAAATTTCAACATATACCAACGGTATCTGTCTATATTTCTGAGATGAGGTATTATGTACACCATTTACATTATTCGGACTATTGCCCTCATCTAATGTCACCATATTTATTACAAAGTTTCGGCCGTTGTATGCTCCGGCCTTCTTCAGGTGGTTGGAATGTCGAACTGAACCCTTTATTTCGCTCACTGGGGTAGACTGTTCTAGTTCCACGTTCCATGGATATCAGTTATCAGTTATCTCCTATTAATTTCCCTCTGAAAGTTTTCTACTGCCTTAACCGGGTATTGAACTCACACTCTTTGGGTCCTGTCACTGGATCTAACTAACGCCTTTATCCACTGTCAAATAAAATGTCTACACTGTACAAATTTTAATCTGTAATGATATCTACATAGTAAAACTGGCGCTACTCTGGCTTGTTATCTAACAGGTAAAGATAACAAGTCAAAATAGCACACGTTTTACTATGTAGATATCACTCAAAAATAAAAATTTGTACGGTGTAGATATTTTTTCCTTGTAGATAACAAGCCAAAGTAGCATCAAAATACTTTCTGGTTTCTGGTCGCCGGATCTGATAAGGTGATTTTATTTATTGTACCACTTATCAAAAATTTCCAAACGCATTTTTCTGACACAATTTTGTCTTTCATTCTGATCTGAAGAAGCTGAGGCCAACAGACGACAGCGAAACGCGTCGTTTATAAGCTTTTCCACTTTCTCTTATCATCACTTTTGTTTCGTATACTATTATTTACATTATACCCCCTCCCATGCACGGAGGAACAGATTTAAACAGAAAGATAGATATGAACAAATTGTAGATAGATAGATCGAAGCCACTCATTGAGCAACCCGTAATTATGTTACGCTTACCTTTGTCATGTGAGGCCTTTAACATACTCTACCGCGAAATTTTAGTCACCAACTCTCACAAATGGCGGTAACGAAGTCAATCCCATACTCATAACTAACTACACTTACTTTTCAATTACACTCGAATGTGCCAATTTATCAAAAAAAAAAAAAAATCCTTTTATTATTTTTGTTTTTAACGTTACTTCTTTTTATCATTTTTTTACCCATTATCATTATTCTCAGTGAATAGATTGCATGTCATGTCTACTGTCGGTTGCCAAGTAACAATGTCACGTTTTTCCGTTGTAATTGCAGCTCGTCTGCCACCTTTCCACCCGGCTTCTACCCAGACTGTCATTGTAAAAATTGCCACCATCTATTCGTAAAAATCTAGATAACCGTTCACTTTCGTCACATGCTTTTTATTTTATCTTTTGTTTTTATTTTATTTTTTACATCCTGATCGTCCATCTGTTTAGGGGCTTTCTTTCCCCATCCTTTCAAAGTCAAACAATGAACAGCCCAGCATGTTCAACCATCTCCTGAATAAAGCACCAACGTCTGTGTCTGTCTACATTTTATCGGGGAAAGAAATGAAACGGTCTCTTTGTAAGAAGAATCAGTCCTAGGTTAGGCGAACAATAGACGATGAAGACTATCTTTTTTCCCCCCACTTTTTTTTTTATTAATTTAACTACTCGTTCATCCTGCCTATGACGCTTGTTAGAGAGATTCCATTTTCGGCAAGTAAGGACTTTATTTAAAAAAAAAAAACGTTGCTTTTTTTTTTTTTTAATTTTGATTAACAAAAATATCGCGTTTCCCTTTGCTTCTCAAAACACATTTTATTTTGCATAATTATATGAAAACTTATTTCAATAAAATCAAAAGGTTATGTCACCGCATTTCCTATGAGGACGCCTTCCGATATATACTGCCGGTTTGCAAACTTATATAACAAAATAAATAAATAGATAAATAAAAAATGGCTATTTTAATGAATTTGTTCGTTACTAGGTGTGGTGCGATTAACCTTGTAGGAAACTAAGTTAAACTTAAAAAGCAGAATAATCGTTGTATATAATACGTGATTTTTTGTCTGTAACTATTTGTTGTATATATATATATATATATATATATATATATATATATATAGTGTAACCCGGATATAAGAGAGTTGTCGGGACCGGAGAAGAAGTCTCTTATATCCGGGTTTCTCTTATATCCGGGTTTGGTCTATTTTGTTTAGGTAAGTATGGCTCTAATTTGGGACCAGAGAAAATCTCTCTTATATCCGGGTTTCTCTTATATCCGGGTCTCTTATATCCGGGTTACACTATATATATATATATATATATATATATATATATATATATATATAGTTAGGTAATGAAAAGTTTGGTAATCCGTATGGATAATCCCAAGGAGGATGTAATCCAGAGAGCTCAATGTGAAACCAGAGCAATTATTACGAAAAAGTGTATAAAATAATACGTAATATAAATAATATAAAAAATATAATAATATATATATAATATAAAAATAATACGTAAATTTTAAAACATTTTTTTCACCCTCGAAAGTGTGATCTGATGAACCAAGCAAAAACCACATACCTAGGGAAATATATTATAGTTAATGGATCCTTAAGGATGTCTGTTTTCTAATTAAATTGAATTTGTATACATATATATATATATATATATATATATATATATATAAAGACACAAACAAGAAAACCTAACAATAAAAACGACTTACAAAAATATAAAATATGCAATAATATTTGTAGTATATAGTGGGATATCAGTTATAGTGAAGTGTATGAGTGTTGAAGCAAATTACTTTGATTTGACTTGTTAGTTAGTTAGCCCACCATAAGAGGGGTATAAAACAAGAAAATCAAATTCTAAAGTGAAACAACAAATTTATATACATATAAATCAATTTAGGTCTTTACAAATAAAATTAATGTATTTTGGTTGATACAAGGTCGTTAAAATGTTCGTAGTCGTCCTTACAAGAATGAGTTTATGTGTACGTAGGCAGGAACGGATGTGTGTATGTATGTATGTATGAGCGTTATTGTAGGGTAGGAATGTCTGAAGTAATCGCTCAGTTTTAAAATGTTCCGTTCGTTTATCAAGTATAAAAGAAGTGAGGGAGAAAGGTAGAGATAATAATAACGATCGCTTGACGTTTGTCAAGGGACGTGTTAATACGCTCGTCTCTTTCTCTCTGGTGACAGGCGAACTTGCCCGTCTTTTATTTTGTTTGTGGGGCTTGAAAAGGTCATTTGGGAATTCACTCTCGGATATGATTCCATTTCCATTAGACGACGAACAAACTTCGCGTCGGCTCGCGAAAAGGTCCGTAAAAGAATTTGTTTCTGAGAATTGAAGATTATTTGAATTCTGTTTTCAAATGTTTCCTAGTTTTCTTTTGGCCGAAAAACATTTCGCATCAAAGTGTGAAATTTCACGAGTTTTGTTTTGGATTTGCTTTTGCGTGTGTGTTAAGCAAAGTTTGTAAATTCGATTTTTTTTTTACTTTCTAACAAAATCAATGAGTCAGTGCTTAGCATTTGAATTTGGAATATAGATCTTGTTTTGTTCTCTACAAGTATCGATCTTCAATGTGACGTGTCCCTTTAGGATGTGGGCGATCATGCCTCTAACGTTTGACATTTTGGTCTTCCTACCACTTCCGGCCCCGCCATCAAGTTCGTCAGGTTGGTAACCCGCTGCCACCCCATCCTCTGTCATTTTTGCTTTCAACATGTCCCGTTAGTGTCAAATTCTCTATTCCCTGCTTCCTCATAATGTATCCATTTCAGCTGACTCTTTCTGTACCGATTTTACTTCAGACTTTAGTTAGCATGAATAAAATATTATAAATATAAAAGTCGTATTTTGAATGCATTAATTCTTGACCACTGACATTCCTTGATTTTCATAAGGCTTGAATCTATTTCTTCTCACCCCTAATCTATAGGTTAAATACCAGGGTAAACTGGACTCTCTTGCCTTAGGTGACAGCAAGTCTAGGATAAGAACTTGTTGTGGGACTTACCTCTGTTGTTGCTCGAGTCGTGGACGTCTTTCAGTAACTATTTAATGGTTCCTGGAACATTTGTCCCGCAAACAATATTTGGCGGACTCACGTGAGTCCGGGTAGAAATAAGTAAAACCATGGATCTTACACAAACAATTAATGCATGTATTAACAAAATGAAATTACATTAATGTGTACACAGTTGAAAGGAAAGGAAAAGACTGTAAAAACTTAACTATTAAGAAATAACTTCTTTGTGTGTGTGATACACACGTGTATGTGAGAGTTTAATTCTCAGCGGACCGGGAAAACGAAAGTGTATCAGCGGGGACACCCTCATACGGTCTGGTACATCTTGGAGCAAGTGAAAGAAAGGAAGAAAGAAATGTTTCTCTTTTTATAGACTTAAACAATGCAGCCCACCTGACGTTTGGTGAAGCTAAGTGGGGTAACCCACATACTACTCTGTATTCAAAATTGTGGAAAAAGCAACAGGAAATTACACCATTACATTTCCTCAGAAGCCAGGGTAATTCACAGATAAAGAAAAGGATATTGTGGAGAGTGGTGATCAGAGAGCCATGATCGTCACCGTTCTCAATTGACGAAATTAAATATACATATAATTAAGTTGTTCTATCAGTAACACCTTCATTAACATGTAATATTCAAAATTTAATAATAAAAATATCTAGCATGTAAGGATCTCAGAGACATGCAAAAAAGCCTCCCAAAAAGAGGATCAACATACATACACCAAAATGGTAGTCTCCAGGAAAAGGCTACCAAAAATAAAATCTAAAAATTGCGGACATATTAGAAAACATATTCAGTGAGTTACGTGATACACGCTTGGGTGACCATGTCACTTTCGATTCATGATTGACTAGACATAAGATTGTCTTGCAGTAGGTTGCCATTTCTTTCTGCGGTAGGCTGATTGCTAACTAAGGTGAGAAAACCCAATCCGTTCTACTATTTAAGGCATAGCTTGTGCGGGCGTTGGAATAGATATATTCATACCTCTCCCAAGGGTATTTGGAATTCGAACTCGGCTCTCCGATTTCTCATTCCGTTATCCATTGCACAACCCACGCACATACGAGGTATAAAAAGAGAAGTTTTCAACTAATTGCATTTGATTTCAACAAATTCAGAAACCTTGGAGATAAATACAGCAACACCAATTTGCAAAAATTTGTAACACCACCACCACCATCATCAATATTTCCATAACTGGACGTGGTTATAAGGTCACTGAGGAACTGACCAGCTGACCAGCTCCCTCCATATATTTCGGTTGGATACCAATCTGTGTCTCTTTGAAAGATCTTCCGGTCCATTCGGTGACGTTACAAGTCCATTTTTATTCTTTTATCTATCTCTCCATTTTTTTTTTTTTTTTTTTTTTTTTTGCTTAAGACGGGAACTTGTAAGATGTTAATGGAAATATTGTTGACACATGTGGCGTGTCCATATAATTTCAATATCGTTTTCTTGATGATGGTTAGGTGTTCAAACGGTCCTGTTTCTTGTCTGTGTTATTTATGATGCAGTCTACATAGGAGACACCTAGGATGGTTATGCAACACCTAATTTCTAATGCTAGGATACTTAGCCGTAGTTCTTCTGTTAATGTCAAAGATTCCAAGGCCTACAGACAGATTGTGAAGGGCAATGAATGTAACATCGTCTTTTTAGATGGTTCTTAAGCTGACACCTTAATCCACTAGGTTATCCTATGGAGTCTAGTGGATTAAAGCGTTGGTTTGTGAATTTGGTAACAAAGTAAATGAGGGTTCAATCTCTGGGCCGAGTAGAGTGCACGTGGATTCAGTGGAAACAGCGAGCAGTAACTGAGCATTACTAAAAATAATAACTAGACGAGATATCCCTAGACAATGGCAGTGGAATGAGAACAGACTACTCCCAGAGATTACTCCTGGGCTAGGCATTGTATACTTGGACTCAGTGGAAAAAGGACATGCAATAACTGAGCAGTACTAAAAATAAGAACTAGACGAGATATCCCTAGGCAATGGCAGTGGAATGTGTTGTAGAGTAGTTTCACAGTGGAGGTTTGTATTT
The DNA here is from genome assembly GCA_903632075.3 of Acanthosepion pharaonis. NCBI lineage: Eukaryota > Metazoa > Mollusca > Cephalopoda > Sepiida > Sepiidae > Acanthosepion > Acanthosepion pharaonis. The sequence goes on from CAHIKZ030000771.1 coordinate 362,964, forward strand.
GTACTATGTCGGCCCTAAAATAGGTTCGACGTACAAAACGTTAGGAGCTTGATATATAGGCAATGACGCAGAGAAATCTAGTCTTGGTTGCTGATACTTTAATATCCGACTAACGGTCGTTCGACATCGACTGACTGACCAACGATATTTAGTTACCCCCCCCCCCCACGAGGGCATCATGTGGCACAAGGCCAGTTTAACGTGGGATCTCCGAGCCCGTGGACTCGGCCCAAAATATGCCCATTGAATCCGTATAAACGGGTTCAGGGTCGGTTTACCTCCCCGAAAGAGAATCCGCCCTTCGGCGTAGCCTCTTTCGGGTTCTCCCCATCCGAAGGCAGAGAGTTCAACCGATCAGCCGGTCGACCAAAATCGACTGACTGACCAACGATATTTAGTCACCCCCACCCACGAGGGCATCATGTGGCACAAGGCCGGTTTAACGTGGGATCTCCGAGGTTCAGCGTCGGTTTACCTCCCCGAAAGAGAATCCGCCCTTCGGCGTAGCCTCTTTCGGGTTCCTCCTCGCCCGAAGGCAGAGAGTTCAGCCGATCAGCCAGTCGACTGACTGACCAACTCGCTGAGCGACTATTACTACTACTACTACTTATTATAGGTGGGAGAGTCTATTAACTATAGAATAGGTGTGTTCCACTATAACATCCCCCTTAAAACTTTACTCCGTAGGAGTAAACAGTTGTCTCTATTTATTTTTCATTTTTTACAGGAAATATGAAGAAAAAACAACTTTAGCAACATCGTAGCGTATCTCCTACGTTTTTCGATCCACTTTTAAATGATCAATTACCTTTCTTTTTCCTTCTGGATGGCGTACCTCAGGTAAAATTGTTGCAGGCGTTGTTAGATCAAACGTATTGAAAACCTCCATCGGCGGTTTTTCCGCGGGACCGGTGTCAACCACGTCTGAAAAACGTCGTCTGATCTGGTTAATGCACGTGAATTTTTCGCCTTTCACCAAGTACATCATATAGCCAATCTGCTTTTCTATTTTTGTGGTACCTCCATAATGTTACCAGAAACAACCTTCCGCTTTGAGTTTCTTAAGGATGGAGTCACAGTTTCTGTAGGTTCTTCTTGTGGTTCTATTTGTTCAGACTCTAGCTTCCCTTTTGTTGATCTTGTGCTTTTAAACGTTTTCTGTGGTGACTTCAGTTGACTTAAACCATTTAATAATATTGCATGTCCTTGGCTGCGGGTAACTCCCTCCCCAGTTGTTTTCGGTGTCGGCTTCATCTTTACTTCCTGGAGCTTGTTTTTCACATACATCGTCGGTGTTACCCACTCACTTTTTTTAAAAATACACCGGTTTTCTCTAATCTGTCCAATTCTTTATCTATCTGTTCAATTGAAGCAAACAGCACATTCCTTTTCTTTTTGAATACCGCCTGAGAGTTTTCTTTTGGCTGGAATTTTGCCTCCATCTTGGTACACGTTCCCAAACCTGGAGAAAAAAAGAACAGTAGGAAATGTTCCCTTAAGTTTCCTTACTAATTTTTGGGCTTCTGAGTTTAAATTTTCAACCTTGTAACAGAAAGTATTTATCGGTAGATCCCATAATTGGAATTCTGTTATCCAATTCGTACCAAGTAAGTTCGTGGTATTTTCTATGACAAATAGTTTAGCTTTGGCGTTTGTAACAATTTCTCCAATAAATTGTATTTTTTCTCCCGTCACTGACCTCGCGATTTTATTTGTCTTCATTAAAGTTGGTTTCCCCAACTTCTTCCACGTATGCAAATTTATGATAGATAGGTCGGAACCAGTGTCGAGTTGCATTTTTATTTTTTTATTACTTATTTCGACGGTAACAAATTTTCTGGTTATTCCATCGTTCACCTCGTCGGACTTTAATTTTCTTATTTTATTGTCTTTATTTTTTTACCTGCAGTGCGTGCTTTTATGACCCACTCTTTTACAGTTGAAACATTTTTTATTTCTAAAATTGAAATATCTGTACCAGTGAAGTTCACCGCAAGCAAAACATGGCTTCGGGAGATTTTGTTTATTTTTCTCTGGTATTTCACTTTTTGTTTGATAATCCGCAATTTTAGAATTCTTTTTGGTAGACTGACTTTCTTTTTTGTAGTGTATTTACCTTACATGCGAAACGCCAGACTGTTCTATATTTTTCGAATCTTTCTTTACGCTAACATATCTTGTGCAGTCTTCTGCCAACTTCTGTATCGTAATCCTTGGTTGGTTTTCCAATTTTGTCAGTACTAATTTTCTCAACTCTGCGTCTCTTTCCGATACCAGCTCCTGAACAAACACTAAACACTTAAAATTGTTAGCGCTTAACTTTTCTAGCTTGAATTCTTCACAATGCTTGTTCACATTGGCTGCGTACGTTATATAGTCTTGTTCGTCATCTTTCATCAGATTCAAACATTTCCACCTCTTGTGAAACAAAGATGTCTTTTTACTAAATAATTCACTTAGTATATTTACCGCCTCGGTAAATGTCAACTCGCTAGTTTTTTTCGGTAAAATGTAGTTTACCAATTTGTTATGTTCAGCAGTTCCTAACTTGCTTAAAAGAAGTCTAACCTTCTTTCCTTCAGACCACGAGTGACAGTCCTCGTTATACACGTCCGTATATTTTTTATAATACTCTTCAAAAGTTATCTCTTCATCTGGACTGTACGTGAATATTTCAATTGAATTCCATATTGTATTCTCTGGGAAAGAATAATTTTGTAGATTTTTCTCTTTCCTCTTCTCAGTTATTTCCAGAATTTTGTTTTGAAACTCCTTATGCATCTGTTCCATTTCCCGTTGAAACTGCATCTGTCTATTAAAAGTTTCCTGTAGTTTCATCTGGAATGTTTTCTGTTGCTCTAATATTGTCATCTGTTGTTCCGTCTGGAACTTAAAAAAATACTGGAATATATTTTTGCATTCCTCCATCTTCGCAAAAAGTTTACACAATGCTTAAATATTGTAGAGGGGGGTCCTACGAAATTGCAATTCGTGACCTATTTGAGCAAACTGTCTTATCGAGAAAAAAAAAGTTCTTTTCTCCGTTGAGAATACGACAGATTTTTTCGTCACTAAGTTGACGTCTTGTCTTGTCTTTTTTTTTTTTTTAAATGTGAATCCGAGATTTTGTCGCCGAAAATTGTGACGAGCAAGTTTTTTTTTTCTTTTTCCTGCGTATGAGTACGAATTTCGTCACCAAATAATGTAGCGAGCGAATTTTTTTTCCTCCGTATGAGTTTGAATATTCGTGGCCAAATTTGTTATAGCGGGTGAAATTTTTTTTTCCCCTCTATGAATTTCGAATCCTCGTGGCCAAGTGTGTTATGGAGTACGAATGTTTTTCTTCCTCCGTATGAATCTGAATACCTCGTCGCCAAGTGTGGTAGCGAACGAAAGTTTTTCTTCCTCCGTATGAGTTCGAATCCTCGTCGTAAAGTGTTGTAGAGTACGAATGTTTTCTTCCTCCCTATGAAACCGAATACCTCGTCGCCAAGTGTTGTAGAGTAGTTTCACAGTGGAGGCTTGTATTTGTACTAAGTCGGCCCTAAAATAGGTTCGACGTACAAAACGTTAGGAACTTGATATAATAGGTAATGACGCAGAGAAATCTAGTCGTGGTCGCTGATACTTTAATATTCAACAAACGGTCGTCCGACAACGACTGACTCACCAACGATATTTAGTCACACTTCCACGAGGGCATCATGTGGCACAAGGCCGGTTTAACGTGGGATCTCCGAGCCCGTGGACTCAGCCAAAAATATGCCCATTGAACCCGTATAAACGGGTCAGGGTCGGTTTACCTCCCCGAAAGAGACTCCGCCCTTCGGCATAGCCTCGTTTGGGTTCCTCCCAGCCCGAAGGCAGAGAGTTCAACCGGTCAGCTGGTCGTCCGACTTCAGACTGACTGACCAACGATATTTAGTCACCCCCCCCCCCACGAGGGCATCATGTGGCACAAGGCCGGTTTAACGTGGGATCTCCGACCAAAAATATACCCATTGAACCCGTATAAACGGGTTCAGGGTCGGTTTACCTCCCCGAAAGGGAATCCGCCTTTCGGCGTAGCCTCCCTCGGGTTCCTCCCCGCCCGAAGGCAGAGAGTTCAACCGATCAGCCGATCGACTGACATCGACTGACTAATCAACGATATTTAGTCACCCCCCCCAATGAGGGCATCATGTGGCACAAGGCTGGTTTAACATTGAGATCTCCGGGCCCGTGTGCTCACCCAAAAATATGCCCACTGAACGCGTATAAACGGGTTGAGGGTTTACCTCCCCGAAAGATTATCCACCCTTCGGCGTCGCCGCCTTCGGGTTCCTCCCCGCCCGAAAGTATAGAGTTCAACCGATTAGCCGGTCGACCGAAATCGACTGACTGAGCAACTCGTTCAGCGACTATTACTACCACTACTTATTATAGGTGGGAGAGTCTATTAACTATAGAATAGGCGTGTTCCACTATAACAGAATGAGAGAAGGCTACTCTCAGAGATTAAATAAAGAGTTCAGTTCAATCCCTTGGCTAGGCATTGTATACTTGGACTCAGTGGAAAAAGGACGAGCAATAACTGAGCAGTACTAAAAATAAGAACTAGACGAGATATCCATAGACAATGGCAGTGGAATCAGAACAGACTACCCCTGAAGATAATTTAATCAGTTCGGAATTCCCTGTTGGTTTTACCCGAATCGAAAAACTCTAGTTGATGACCGGAGGATGCAACGGCCAAAATATTGTGATAACAACAACAAAGATAAGGAAAACAGTGTGCTGCAAATAGTGAAAATAATGATAAGTCGTCATCCCATAAATTTGAACAGAAATACATTTTGTTTTAAGTTTTATAATTGTAAAACTTTTTCTCTATTAATTGTGACTATGACCCATTATTAACGTTGTTATAAAATGGTGACTCGGTAAAAAACAAACATTAGATACAACTTTCTGATAAAATGGCTTTTATTACAACCACCTTACAACTAACCGTTACGTATGCTCGAGCGTATCTCTTTAAGTTTCACATAATAATAACTATATTCGAGTATAGAAATATTTAATTTTCTTGAAGCCGTTTTTAAAAAGAATTATTTTAAAATAGGCGCTACATATTACAATTAAAGCACCGGAATTTATTGAGGAAATGGCAGGCACAATTTAAGCTTAGAATTGTTAGTGATTCAGCAATAAAATTTTTTTTTGTTACTACCACTTCACCTATTGAAGTTGTTACAAAATCTCCATCTTCAGGATTGGATTCTCAAAAATACGATAAATTAAAACAAGCTATATTGTCAGCTCCTGAAAAGACAAAGGCTGACATGTTAGACATGACTATAAAGATAATTACAATCTCTGGACTTTTATGTGTTTATTTCCAAGAAATATTATCGATAGCAGATTGTATTGGGGTCTAATTAAGAAATAGTTCAGCCGATTTTTTTTCTTTCTCTTACCTCTGGTTAGATATCCAAGTCTGCACTGATAGCTAAAGGAGAAAAGACAGATTCTTGACTTTCCCAAGGGTATTAGTGCGAAAGTGATTACCCTGGAATTTGAACTCGGCTCGTCAATTCCCCTATCGTGCGAATAACCGCCACACTACTCGCACGTCCACCTGAATGAGGGTGGTACTAATGTTTCTATTTTACGTATTCCTCAAGTGATCAGAATTGTTTCACACTCAAATTCTTTATCAATTCCAGGCATACAGCCACAGCACGTTGAAACACCGGTTCCCGTACGATCACCGAAGTTAAGCAATGTCGAGTCTGGTCAGTACCTAGATGAGTGACCGCTTGGGAATACCAGGTGCTGTAAGTTTGGATGCACGGGTGCTATAATGGTACGGAATTGTTAATTGGAAAGCCGAGTTCCAGTTACGGTTGTGTTCGTTATATTTGTCGTATCCACTGGTTCAGCAACCGGAAGTGGTTTACCTCCCTTGAATGATAACGGTTTTGTTACAGATTTCTAGTGTTTCTCATTTCTAAAAAAACTTTCTATGTTTCAAAAATTATGTATATATAATGCATGAAATCTTGACGAACACTTCTGGAATGCTAGTATGAACCTTTGCTTTAAGAAAAGACGTTTTCTAAATGTATACTTAAATCGAAAAAATGTACATGATTGTAATTAAGTTGTTGGTTGTTTGCCAATAATAAAACTTTGGCCTTTTTATTAAGAACTCGGTTTTTGTTTTTTTGGTGACAATATTTTTCTGTATATTCTTTATTAAGAATTCCTAATTTATTAAAACAGCGATCCATCAGGATCGCTACATATTCAATTACTCGCAAATAACCTTGAGAATGGTATGAATCTATTTCGTCTCCTCCAATGATGGGTTAATTAGTAAAACTTGTATCACTAAACCATTATTATCTAAAAAAAAATTCTTAGAATCTAAATTTTTTTTCTGCAAAGGGTTGATAAGCTGTAGAAAACCAATCAATCAATCTATAAACCAATAAATCAATCAATATATCAATAAATAAATAAATAAATCAACCAATCAATCAATCAATAATTCATTCAATCGATCAATAAATCAATCAATAAATCTATAAATTCCATGTGGCAGTGATAAGGAAATAACATATAGAGACTAACATTCCATGTTTGAAAAGATTTTTTCAATAAACTTTCGTGATCATTGTTCTTATTAATCCTTTAGTGGATTTTGATTTTTTTTAGCAAATTTGCCTTTTTAAAGAAAAATCATTTCACACCAAGCAAGGCGAAAATGCTACTAGGATGCAAAGAGAAAGGGAGTTGAGAAGACTTTAGTGAGGAGAAAGGGCTATAAAGAAATAGGGTTGAAGAAGACAGAATACGGCGATTGGCATTGCATTTAAAGTCTTTAAGATTGTAGGTGGCAAAAAAATCGGAAGGAAGTTCCATAGGTGATAAGCGCGAAAAAATATATTATTAGAATAGAATAAACGGTTGCATCTAGCTAGTTCAACAGTAAAACGCTGAAGCCTAGTAGTCCAATCTAGTTGTACGCTTAAATTCATCCATTCAAGGCATCAAGGAGGTGAGCTCATCAGAACAAACGCCATGAGAAATTTGTAGAAAAGATGATAGGAAAGCCACGACTTAAAATGAGGACTGTAACACCATTAGGTTGGATGTCTTAACATTTTCAACATTAGTCAATTCAACACATACATGAGCTTCTTTTAAATACATGCATGTATACATTTATTAATAAGGTATATTTAGGTAGTAAGTATCCATCCAAAGAAGTTTGATTTCAATAAGGTGTTTAGTATTGTGCTCGATACACAATTTCGAGCACAATACTCAACACCTTATTCGAAAATTGGAAAAATACAATAAAACATTAAACAGGCAGACATTGCTGATTCTTTTTAACCAAACTTGTTTGGACACACACACACACACACACACACACACACACACACACACACACACACACACACACACACACACGCGCGCGCGTGACAAGTGGAATAATTGGGGATTAAGTTACCTAGAGGGAAAACGAGACACGTCTTGTCACTATGACATTCTATGATTGAAAAGTGAAAACTTTTACAGGAAAAAAGGAAATATATATGCGTAATTCCATACCAACTCAGCCAATGGTTTCATAGGCACTATCTCAAATTTCAATGAAATTTTAGTATGTTGTATCCACCTATGAGAAACTAAATGCACTAAAATTTTAGCTTTCTTACAGATTCAGTTCAGGAGTTATGGCTTCTTGAAATTTATAAATTTTTGATGATTTCAAAATAACACAAGTTGATATTTGATGGTCCTATAGACTAATACATGGAAATAACACTTCCATTTTTATTTTCTATAGTTTTAGAGTTATAGGCTGTTCAAAATTGTGGAAAATTGCTATTTTGTGATTAAACCATTAGCAATACAATGAAAAATAAAGTTGATTATACTTATCTGATGATTTACTTTGTGAAAAGGAGTTACATGTCTTAGTTGACAAAAATTTGTAACTCCCCTCAAAAAAATTCAAAGTTTAGGCTTTTTCGAAAGCTTTCAAAGTAGCGTAGATAGTTGAAGTCAGGATTTATAATTTGCTCAGTTATCGATTCATTCCTTATCTTTCACTCATAAAAATTAAAAAAAAAAAAACTTATTCAATGCTAACTTAGTAAACACGCAATAGAAAATGATAGACACAGAGAAAGATTTTGTTTTAAAATTCAAGCATATTTTGACCCTTAGAATCTATGGTACAGTGAATTTAATATATTCTTTCTTTTAGAATATTGAGTTTCAATCAGGGTTTTATTGTCTGACTGATTTTGAAGCCAGTATGTCTCCGGTACCGCTTCAGCTACATTCCAAAATTTGGAGTAAGCTCTTCTCCCTAGTTTATAAAAAAATGGAACTTTATATTTTACACTTTAAATAGGATTTTTTCACTTTATTTATGATACATATTTATTTAATATGCTAAAAATTTTCATGTTTTTTTATATTAGTTGGAATGTTCATGCTCTTGCGTTTTTGATTGTTATATTCCGTACTAATAGGAATATATACTTGAAAAAAAAAGGTGGATAAAATAAGTAAAGGTTTATTGTAATAAAAAAAACCCAAAAAAACAGTACAATAAGAATAAAGTTAACAGTTATGCACAAGGTCGTCGCAAGTCAATCCAATAGTGATGTGCTACTATTGGAAGGTCGGTTGTTCTCGCGTAAATCTGAGTCGTACACAACAGATCTCAGCTAGAAATATTTATCAGCATACCCACGAGGTAGGATGTGGCACAAGGCCGAATTTGACGTGGGGTAATCCGAGCCCGTAGGCTCGGCCAAAAATTCCCCGTAACCCGGCATAAACCGGTTCGGTTCTGACTACCTCCCCGGACGAGGCTATGCCGAAGGCAGAGAGTTCGACAACAGCCAAGATCTAAGTAACATATCCCAGTTAGACGATATTTACCAGCCTCCCCACGAGTTTGGATGTGTCACAAGGCCGAGCTTAATGTGGGGTAATTCGAGCCCGTAGGCTCGGCCAAAAATTCTCCGTAGATCGTGTATAAAACGGGGTCAGGTAGCTGTTTTCCGAAACGAGACATCTGCCCTTCGACATAGCCTCGTCTGGGGATACTCTCTGCTCGGAGGCAGATAGTTTCACCAGCACAGCTGGAAAAGATTCCAGCTAGACGGTATCTAGTAACTTCCCCACGCAGTCACATGTGGCTCAAGGCCGAATTTAATGTGAGGTTCTCGCGCCTGTAGGCTCAGTCAAAAAAATTCCCGTTGACCTCGCATAAACGGGATCGGGTCTATCTACCTCCCCTGACGAGACTCTGCTCTTCGGCATAGCCTCGTCCGGGTTCCTCTCTGCCCGAAGGCAGAGAGTTCGACAGAACAAAAGCTGGAAAAAAATCCACCTAGTGTATTTACTAACCTCTCCACGTGATCAGATGTGACACAATGTCGGGTTTAATTTGGAGTATCCGAGCACGTAGGCTCAGCCAAAAATTCCCTTAAACTCCGTATAAAACGGGATCGGCTAGCTGTTTCCAGAGACGAAACACTGCCTTTCGGTATAGCATCGTCTGTGGATCCTCTCTGCTCGGAGGTAGAGAATTCGACCAGGACAGCTGGAATAATTCCAGCTAGAGTGTCTAGCAACTGCCCCACGCACAAGTGGCACAAGGCCGAATTTAATGTGGGGTTTTTGAGCTTGTAGGCTCTGCCAAAAAATCCCCATAGACCCCCACATAAAGGAAGGCAGAGAGGAACCCGGACGAGGAAGGTTCGACCAGTATACCTGAAAAAGATTTCAGCTAGACGGTATTTACTAGAACACACACACGAGGGTGGATGTGGCACAAGGCCGAGTTTAACGTGGGACATCAGAGCCCTTAAGCTCGGCCAAAATTTCACGTAAGACCCGCATAAACGGGATTGGGACAGTCTACCTCCCCGAACGAGACTCGGTAATTCGGCATAGCCTTGTCCGGGTTCCTCTCTGCCCGTATAGTTGAAAAGATTTCAGTTAGTGTATTTAGCAACTGCCCCACGCAGTACACATGTGGCACAAGGCCTAATTTAATCCTCGTAAACCCTGTATAAACGGGATCGGGTCGGTCTACCTCCCCGAACGAGACTCTGCCCTTCGGCATAGCTTCGTCCGGGTTCCTTTCTGCTCAGAGGCAAAGAGTTCGACCAGCAAGCAGAAAAAATTTCATCTCCACGCGGTCAGATATGGCACAAGGCCGAATGTAACAAAAATTCCCCGTATACCCCGTAAAAAACAGGGTCGAGCAGAGAGGAACCCAGACGAGGCTATGCCGAAGAGCAGTGTCTCGTCTGGGGGTGGTAGACAGCTAGCCGACAGTACAGCCGAAAAATATTTCAGCTAGACCGTATTTACTAGCCCTCACCACGAGGGTAGATGTGGTACAAGTCCGAGTTTAACGTGAGACATCTGAGTCCTTAGTCTCGGCCAAAAATTCCCCGTAGAACCCGCGTAAACGGGATCGGGTTGGTAACCTCCACGAACGAGCCTCTGACCTTCGGTAGAGACACATCCGGGTTCCTCCCTGTTCCGGAGACCACATAAAAAACGGGGTCGGGTAGCTGTATACCACCCCAGACGAAACTGCTCTTCGGCATAGCCTCGTCTGGGTTCCTCTCTTCCCGAAGGCAGAGAGTTTGACAGTATAGCCGAAAAAGATTTCAGCTAGTGTATTTAGCTACAGCCCTACGCAGTCGCATGTGGCACAAGGCCGAATTTAATGTGGGGTTTCCGAGCCCATAGGCTCGGCCATAAAATCCCCGTAGAATCCGCATAAACGGGATCGGGTCGGTCTACCTTCCCGAATGAGACTGCCCTTCGGCATAGCCTCGTCCGGGTTCCTTTCTGCTCAGAGGCAGAGAGTTCGACCTGCAAGCCAAAAAAGATTTCAGCTAGAATTATTGCCAACCGCCCCACGCGGTCGGATGTGTCACAAGGCCGAATTTAACATAGGTTCGGGCAAAAATACCCCGGAGACCACATAAAAAACGGAGTCGGGTAGCTGTCTACCACCCAGACGAGACTCTGCCCTTCGGCATAGCCTCGTCCGGGTTCCTTTCTGCTCAGAGGCAGAGAGTTCGGCCAGAAAGCCGAAAAAGATTTCGGCTACATGTTATTTACTAGCGCTCCCTCTCCCACGATGGTGGATGTGGCACAAGGCCGAGGTTAACGTGGGTTATCTGAGCCCGTAGGCTCGGCTAAAAAAATCCCCTTAGAACCCGCATAAACGGGATCGGGTTAGTCTACCTTCCCGAACGAAACTCTTACAACAAGAGGATCGTCGTTTTGATACAGTAAAATCACTATCCGTGTTCCTTGATAAGAATAAAATTTTTAAAATTTAATTTCGTCATTTAGACGAGCCAGTTGATAACGTTAGTATCGGTGCAGTAACAGTTTGTGCAGTTTGCAGTAATTCGTAATAATGGTTTTCCTTAGAATAAACCTACAGAAAAACTTTCAAATTTCTTTTACGTTGAGATGTTGAATAGAGTCCTCAATATAGCTAAATGTTTCTCTTTTGGATTCTCTAGCCAAATCATTAACCTAAAAACTTGTGTCATGTTCTTAAATGGCCTTGTCATATCTCCAATTTCATATGGATGTTATGCATGGACTCAAATTTGTTCAGAAATTTCGAAGCCGTCAGCTATATCCAACTGCTTTCCCAGATCAATGGTTAAAAATAGTGTCGGTTTGCCTCCTCCTAATTTTCGAAATTGCTCCTAGAGGATGCTCTCAGGACTATAAATACTCTGCGATATTTTTCTCATTCTCTTCTTACCTTATCCGCCAACATGTAACCTCTCGCGGAGAACACGCTTCCTTTTGGGAAATGCATGAACAATACACACACACACACACGTAGGTACGCACATTCACTCACTACACATACTTTGAACCAAAACGGTTTTCACATTCATTTGATACACACATCTTTGTCTTTGTCACTTGTAATACTATTGTAGTTAATACATTATCATTTGTTTGTACATATATATTGGTTCTTTTTTCTTCATATATTTACGTGGACTCACATCCCGAATCTGCCATATTTGTTGTGAGTATTTCAGGAGACACACGTGTTTATCTCTAAACACATACACCAGCTCTCAACAATGGCTTCGAGCGAATGAAGCCTGTAGGTCATAGAGGGCCATCCTTCTTTAAACCTCGTGGCTGACGAATGATAGAATAACACGCAAAAAAGAATTCTACCAAGTGATAAAAACCATACAACTTGAGAACTTTCAACATCAGCAATGACAACCAAAATGGATAGTACATGTAACTTGAAGGGAAATGACATAATCAAGACGCTTCTTCAAACGAAATGTTAGGAAAGAAGCCCATCAGCACTAGAAAGAGTGATAACAGTTACTGAAATTAAGAAACCTATTTTCCTGAAGAATTAATAAATTGTTTTAATAGAAATATTTTATCAATTTAAAACGACAGCAAAACTGGCTACTTAGCCAATGAATGCCGAATGTTTCCTTATAAGGAAATTGTTAATATTACCATTAACATTAATAAACCCTGTTCTTCGCCAGTTAATATTTTGTGGAAAAATAACATTTTTTGTGATTCGCGTAAAAAAAAGAAAGGCGTGTGTTTAATCGCAGACTGAAGTTCTTTGCTTAAGTTAATGTGGAATCCATTTTCTTAGCTTCTTTTTCCTAAGTCTTGTAAATGGTGTTTTGTAGTTAATTGGTTCAGTTCTGCATTTTCTGCAACATCACGCGTTGTTTTTGTCGCATTTTCCTAAAATTAATCTGTTTTCACATTGTAAAGTTTCCCAAATCGATATTTGTCCTTTCGTTTAAAATATCTTTTTTTAACTTTCGCAACTGTGTGTGTGTGTGGGGGGGGTGAGAATATGAAATAAAGGAGGTGGTCACGCTCGAAACCGAGAGGACAGCCACGATGTATGTATGTATGTATGTATGCATGTATGTATGTATGTATGTATGTATGTATGTATGTGATCGGATGTTGTTTATGCGTTTCCACAGTTTTCAACCGATTTTGATGAAATTTTTTTGTTTGATAGGTAATTCTTCAGTGCCGGTTTTGAGTCCAAATTGTTGGCGACAATGACTCTCCACTACTTCCTGTTCATTATAACTCTCAGCAACGTTTTACTATTTACTATCTGTTCTTGGATATATATCTTTCATAAAAACTTTAATAAAAAATAAATAGTTTAAATTATTACAATATTATTATTTATTATTATACAGTTCCCTTTTCAGGCCCCCCTTCAAATTGTTACCCCCCCCCACCATTTGGGGATGTACCTCAGTTGCAACCAAATGTTACTAATATTGATTTTCAGGTGGACTGACTTTAAACTTAAAGATTTCCCAGTAATGAAAGACCCGGTCAAAGAAGGGTTATACTGCTAAAAGAATATGATGGAAAGAAGCGTGGAAATTCAACTATAATAATAAAAGTTCAATAGCATACAACGGAAAGTAAGACACAGAAAGCAAAAGATACTGAGTAACATCTTATTATTATTATTATTCTATATGGTGTGTACCTTCAGGACGTTGATGATCATAGCTCTCCACAATTTCCGTCTTTTGTAGCTCTTAATAACTTTTGTCTCAAAATCTGTTCCGCCATCCATTCGCTTAAGTTCGCCAGGTAGGTTGTGCGTTGCTTTTCTCTAGCCCTCTTACTTTCAATCTATCGTGTGAGTATCAAATTTTCCAAGTGTTATACTGGAACACACCTATTGTATAGTTAATAGACTCTCCCACCTATAATAAGTAGTAGTAGTAGTACCAGTCGCTCAGTGAGTTGGGCAATCAGTCGACTGGCTGATCGGTTGAACTCTCTGCCTTCGAGCGGGGAGGAACCCGAAAGAGACTACGCCGAAGGGCGGATTCTCTTTCGGGGAGTTAAACCGACCCTGAACCCGTTTATACGGGTTCAATGGGCATATTTTTGGCCGAGCCCTCGTGGGGGGGTGACTAAATATCGAGTTGGGCAATCAGTCGATGTGGGACACTAAGAGTATCAGCGACCACCACTAGATTTCTCTGCGTCATTACTAATTATATCAAGTCCCTAACGTTTTCGTACGTCGAACCTTTTTAGGACCGACTTAGTGTAATACAAGCCTCCACTGTGAAACTACTCTACAACACCAAGCCATCTTTCCTCCTTACGGGCCCCAGACATTTTAACTCTCTCTTCCTGGTGTTAACTATAAGTGCCTTTTTTGTTGTCAATGTCACTAGGACTTCGTCGTTGCTCACATGTTCGGTCCATGGAAATCTCAGCATCCTTCAGTAGAAACACATTTCTGTTGCTTCAAGTCTCTTCTTCATCTGTGAAGAGATTGTCCAGTATTCACTGCCATATAGAAGGTCTGATACAGCATAACAGTTCAATAAATAATCGATAACAACCAAAAAGAGACCGCTGATATTTTGTGGACAAGAAAGAAATTTTGGAGAATTTAAAGCTCACAGGACACATCGCAGACAAGAAAAGTAGGGGAATACAAGAAGCTATCATAAATTTGTGCAAATAGATGGAGGAACAAGTATCATAAGGGAGAAAGTGGGTCCATAAAGGAGAAAGTGTTGTTTAGAACAACAAAGACAAGAAGCTGTTGTGAGCCATGTTCGCTCACATCCCAGAGAGAGAGAGAGAGAGAGAGAGAGAGAGAGAGAGAGAGAGAGAGAGAGAGACTTTTTTATGTTTTTCTTTTCCTTATTTGTTTGAGTATTTGAAAGTTCTATCACGTTAAAATGCAAACAGATAAAACTAGGTACCTAAGGTTTCAAATGAATTTATAAAAATGAAAAATCTTTCTGGAAGCTTTTATTTTAATTTCTACCTAATAGATTAAATTTAATATTTCCAGTAAGCAAATAATAGTGTTCATAATATATCTTATTAATAAAAAGCAAATAAAGCACTTCTAAGTAAATAATGTCTTAATTTTATGACATTTTTTATTTTACGATTCAGAACATATTTTCAGTCACTGGGCAAGGGGTCCTGTTTTACAATAAGAAATTGATGATTTGAATTCTCCAAGAAGCTCTGCTTTTAACTAATATAAACATTTAAGCTCTACAAAATTTATTTTTTCGAAGTTTCATCAATTAAATAAGTGATGGGGCGCGGGGAGTAGGGTTGGTTAACAAATGTTAAAAAAAAAAAAAAAAGAAAAGATTTCTAAAACAATTTAATTCATTTGTGAATAAGTCCTGAAAGTTTCTTTGTTCTTATTAAGTTTTGGGCTTTTTTTCTCATAGTATGCTATTTCTTTAGCGAATCAGTGGAGGTAAAAGTGACAAATGAATCCTGCTCGAATTCGAAAGTTCCGGCTTCAATATAAGAAGGAAAGCGTTCTGAAGCTTGAACACCACAGTAAAATTAACTTTGATTTTAATCAAAGATGCCGATCTGAGGCAGAGGCATAAAAAATGTTACAAAATATTAAGAGTTCTGAAAAAATATTAAAAAATACAAAGGTCTTAAAATAATAAGAACATTAAATAAGAATAAAAACTTTTCGTATGTGATTTTTAATGTTATTTTTCAAATTCATTTTGCTTTTTCTTTCCTAAAAAGGAACAGCATTCTTTTGCTTGAATGGGTTACAAGTACCGAATTGTGATACATTTGAATGCCTAGTGCTAGTAAAAGTAATCCCAAAAGTCGCAAGTAACGAAATTCAAATTTAGTAGTAATGGCTTTTCAACTGTCGCCCTATCTGGCAACCCAGTTGGATACAGATCCTAAAGACTCTCTAATCCTAAAATGCAGAGTTACACGTAACTAATTTCATAATTTATTTTTGTAAATGTTCGTAAAGGAAGAAAAAAATACGACAGACTTACAATAAAAATTACTTCTTCAGTCTTTCATCTAAAAAAAAAAAGGGAAAAAAAAACAGACGGGAAACTAGGAAAAAGTGAAAAAGTGGAATGGTCGTGGTCAAAGAGTAAAAAAATTAAAAAATAAAATAAAAAGTCAGATGCTTGGCTTCTTTGTTTAAAATTATTCCCCCACCCAACAAAGACATGACTCACTCCCTCTCTCCGTTAGCAGATGGCTAGTTTGCTCGAAGCAGACCGACATAGAGAAAAATAAAGAATACGTGGCAAAAGCAGGAGGAGGAGGTGAAGAAAGATGTAAAGAGCCCAAGAAAAAAAAAGGTTGACCGTGAAAGAAGTGAAAAGCACAGAGGAGGAGAAGAACGCAGAAGAGAAGAGGAAAGGTGAACGAGGAGAGGAAAGGAGGAGAGGAAAGAAGAGGAGGAAACTAGAACAGAGGAAGATGGAGCAGATGAAAAGAGGAAGAGGCCGTATTGGATTGGCTATCAATTAACAAAGACTAGCAAAAACGGTTTCGAACACGAGCATATGCTCGCGCGCACACACACATATACACATAATTCAGGGCCATAGTAGAGACAAACGTTTTTGTAGTGGGGGGGGGGGTAAAAAAATTTAGACTTTAACCTTAGGTAATCAAAGGCCGACAATATAGTTAGCGAAAAGAACATTTAAAATTTCCAGTACCTCCTTGCTTTGATAGCTTTTTTTCTTATATTTCTTTCTTTACTGTATTTTGTTAAAACCCTTTAGAAATACTACTATTGGTAAAAATTTGGGTGGGAGAGGCAAGGCACAACCTCACACTCCGCCCCCGGCTGCTAGGCCCTGTAAGCTCAGACGTTTTTGTTCTTTGTATTTCATTTTTCAAATAACCGTTTATTTGCAGTTTACATCTTTCATCCTCGTCCACGTGGATACGGGCATACATTCAGGAAACACAGACGCAGAACATTCTCACTATTTCCCTCTGTTATTCTTTCACCCTATCTATCTATCTATCTATCTATCTATCTATCTATCTATCTATCTGTCTAAGGCTCTTTTCTTGTTTGTCATGGTGTCTTTTCATCTCTTTATCTCAGAGGATGAAAAAGTTATTGCTCAGATCAAGAATCCCTTCAAAATAGCTACATTTTAGGAAGTAAACCTGACCGAGAACTTTTTAGCCAGCTTTTGTATCAGTAATTATCTACTCATATTTATCTTGTTTATTTATCTTCTACAGAAGACATGCTAGGTGTCTATGGTAGAAACCGGGTAACCAATCTTGTCTTCCAAGCCATTGCCACTGAACAGAGTTGGATTATATCCTTCTGTGGCCCAGAGGCTAATGAAATCCACCCCATATATTTTTTAAATAATTAATTAAATAAATAAATATTAATTAGTCATATACACTTACTTTTCGGAGAAAAGTATTGAAGGAAAGTCAAACAGTTTGTAAAAAAATGTTACATTTGTGTATAAAAGATTTTTGTTTTAATTTTTTAAATTTTAGTTTGAATTATCTCTAAAAGGACCGCCAGAAATAACGGTCGGTCATGACAGACTATTGGAGTTTAATTTTTTTTCAAATTGAATATATATATATATATATATATATATATATATATATATATATATATATATATATATATATATATATATATATATATATTCAACTTGTATTTTTTGTCCAATCAAAAGGGATAGCTTCCACCCATGTAAATTAAAATTTGAGCTCCGTTTGAGCCACTCCTGAGAGTATATAAGAACATGGGTCAGAGGAGAACAACAGCAGGTACCAAAACATTTGCTGCGAAGGAAAACAGCCGGCTGCGGGTAGACAGAAGCGGCTTAGACGTCAGATGTGAAGGAAGCCGGCCAGCTGTAGGGAGGCAGAGACCAGATGGGTTTGTGGCGTCCGCAATATGAAAATCGCTATCGGTAACTCGGAGAGCAAAAGGGTGAGAGATATTGGCATACTCAAGGACTACGCCAACAACTTCTACGACGATAAAAAAGAAGTACAGCAAAAAGAAACTTCATCTTTGTTGCCATATTTATCACAACGTTTCGGCCGTTGTACACTCCGGCCTTCTTCAGGTGGTTGGAATGTCGAACTGAACCCTTTATTTCGCTCACGTGCCATGCTTAATGGTTGTCTGTTATCAGTTATCTTCTGTTAATTCCCCTCTCCAAGTTTTCCGCTGCCCTAACCGGGTATTGAACTCGCACAGTTTGGGTCCTGTCACTGGATCTAACCGACGCCTTTATCCACAGTGGATAAAGGCGTTGGTTACATTAACTTACACTCAAATACCCTTGGGAAATGTATAAATTCACCACTTTCCCATCATCTATGGGTGAAATAAGACTTGTATCCTAAAATCGCTATTATCTTAGAGAAATTGTTAATGTATAGGACACATAGAGGCTGGAGAGGAATATTCCATTAATCTGGTACCATTCAAACCTTTTTGAGCAAGGTGAGTAATAATCGGTTTTACAGAACCTGAAGAAGCATTGATTTGCATGAATATACTGTTTAGCTTGAAGTTTGTGACTTGAACCGCTAAAAGAAATGGTCTGATTCAAGAAATTACAATAATTCTCTGCCTAGATAAAGGCAGAGCAACATCTATCGTGAAGGGACATATAATTTAATTTATCCCACAATATTTGTCAAAAATTTTACTCTATCTTCTTCCAACTCTATCTTTAAGTTATATGGGATATTTTCATGAATTACTCAACCTGCTCAACCTTGCTCAGCCATTAGTTTCAGCCAATGTAGCTCTACATTAATCCCTAAAAATTACTGTTGGGTGTTCCTATTTGCGATGATTGCTAAAAGGTTATAGTTTGGTTGTTTTCATTCCTTTAACCGATGTTCTTAATATTCTACGTCTTTTCTCTTTGTTTACATCCACAACAGCAGCTTGTTTAAATAATTTTTTGCTAATCAATCCACTTTTCTGCTTCTTTGCCATTTTTCTAAAATTTGTTTTTGTGACATTTTAGTGATGTTTTCTTGTCAGTGTTTTCAATTTCTCTTTTGATAATAAAGTGATATTTGTTCAAGTGTTTCCAACATTGCATTTCCATTACTCAATACTTTATTTCTCTTTTGAGGTTATATAATTCTTACGGTCTATGGTAATTTTTTTTTATTAATCATTATGTAGATAAAATTTTACACTATACTATTTCATATATTTAGGATGTAAATAACTCAAGTAAAATAATAAAATCTCACATAACCATATATATATATATATATATATAAAGAAATATAGTTTAAAGGTGTGCTATATTTATGGGATAAAGTGCTCAACATCAGAGATAGAACGTATGCAAATATAAATATAAAAGTGAACATTGAAGTCAACACTCAGAGGCGACAGGCTGTTTCATGCTAGGCGGCCTGACGATTGCGCCTAGCATGAAACAGCCTGCCGACTCTGAGTGCTGACTTCAATGTTCTCTTTTATATATATATATATATATGTGTGTGTGTGTGTGTCTAATCCTAAAATAAATTACTAATATTGATTGTTTTTTTATCATTTCACTATAAATAAAGCCACTGCGACGCAAGGGGTTACTGAGTGTTACGGAATATGAGAAAAACATTATTAAAGAGCGAGAATAACAAAAGAACAGGAATTACGAAGACAGAAGACAAGGATTGATATTGTGTTTAAATTTTTGAAGATTAACTTAACCTGGAAAGTATGGAGCTGGAAGAGAGTTCCGCAAGCAAGAAGTGCAATAGAAGAAACTGTTAGCATAGAACTTACGGTTACATCTAGTTATTTCAACTATAAAATAATGAGACCTCGCCGACAATCTATTACTACGCTTAAATTCTTAAAGTCTAGGTACTTTTGGGGAAAGTTCATCTCAACAATTACCATGAAAATATTTATAGAAAAAAAAACAGGAAAGCAACGTTACGAGTTGTAACGTTGTCCTTCGGGGCCTCTTGAGACACCAATAAATTCTTCCGGTCAACTCCGGGAGATAATCATCTTCTGCATACCTATATCAGTTATAAAACAAATTCTTGTCTCTATTCCCATTTCTATTTTATTGTAATCAATTAATTCGTTATCTATTTGTATACAAGCCATTCTTTCTCATTGCAGATTATTTAAATATCCTTTCTGTTTAGATCAAGATTTTCTAACATTTCAATATTTTTTTCAGGCTGTACGTTATTATCGAACGCCTTTGTGTACTGAATAAACATTTAAATCTTATTTGATTAGGCAGATGAATAAATTACTGCTAGTTGCCTTGGCAGGAAACAAGACTAAGCAATCTGGACTAACTATTGTAATGAATTTGATTTTACACATGGCGCCTTGTGCTAGACAAAACCAAACTTAACAAATAGTGGCATTGGCCAGGATCAGAGTTTAAAAAAGTAATCCCAGCAGACTGTGATTACTGTTGTCTTTGTTCTTGTTAGAGCAAATACATAACCATAGAGTTTAATGAAACGCCCAAGTCGAAGACTTACTATGATTCTCCACTACAAAAAAAACAAAAAAAAACAAAACAAAAAAAACTGGTTTCAAATCAGCATGAAGCTCTTTTACTTTCGGGAACAATACTTTGACCACAGGTTTATTTTTAATATTTGTATAGACTTCTTTGCTTATTGTTTGGAAAAAGAGTTTTCCCATAATTTTATTTGTATAACTAACGAATGACACATCGGATTCAGAGCGAGGTACGTTGACGTCACAGTTTGTAAACAAATTTTTATAGTCCCTCAAGCTGTGGCCGCATGAAACAAATGAATACAAATTTAGATAAAGTCTATTTAAATTTGTGAAAAGAAAATATTTCAGATAAATTTTAAATAGTTGTTGCTTCGTGAGGTCATTTTTAATTTTCTATCTGCGTCGAGAGAAAATTGATTTAAATCAGTTAATATTGTAGAAGTAGCGAGAAAATTATCTTTTTTCATATAAATAGATATGAGCTGATTGAGATAAATACATATGAACAGACTGAGCTAAATGGATATACAGAGAGATATGAACAGTCTGAGACGGACAGACAGAATGAGAGACATACATACAGGTGTGGCCCCATGCATCCTGACGATTTGAAAGAAATATTCATAGATATATGATTTGTTTTTTACGGTTTATCAACCATTTAATAATTATTTAAGGCCGAAAAATATTTTAGGTTTTAAGAATAATTCTTTCTTTACATTCAAGCGATTTGGGAGAAAGAAAGAGAAAACGAAGAAAAAAAGAAAGAAAAAATAATACGAAAACGGGTCATAGGCGAACACACACACAAACGGCTAGAATTGATAGGTAGCAGATGTCGAAAATATCTAGGTCACCTACGAACAAGCATTTGACCGATTTCCGCGTGTCCACGAAAAATGGAATTTTGTTATCAATTGGATGTCACCCAAGGAAAAGAAAGACCATTGTTGAATATTGACGAAACACAGACAGTCTTCAGAATTGGAAAAATCCCACCCAAGAAGTTTTCACTGGCAAAAATTTTCTTTCTTTTGACAGAATAAATACTTGCCCTGCGATAATAAAGATTTTCGTTATCAACACATGAGCCGAAAGGAAAATGAAATATTTTTATTTCGCTTCAGAAACGCCAGCTAGCCTAGGAAATTCATTTCTTGGATCATGTCCAATTAGCGATAAACTACTTGACAAATACCACGTGTTAAAAAGCCGAGAGTGTCATCTCAGTCGCTCATGATAAGGGCGATTTAATTAATATTTTTTTTTGTTAAGCAAGGTATTTCTTTCCCTAAACAAAACCGCGGATTATTCACGCCCGACTAAGACGTCATTGGCCAAGTAGATCACATGACGCACGAAGGAGGAGGAAAGATACCCGACCAGGACCTCATTGGCCGAGAGCGGTCACGTGACGCACGAAGAAAATCGGTTGACGTCTCTATCAGAAGTGTAAGTGTGAGGAGCCGATACGAAGAAGTGGGGAAGTTAGTGCACGCCCCTCAGAAGCACAGTAAGAGAGTGGGAGTGAGAGGAAAGTTACCGAAAATGGAAAGGAGTAAAAAAAATCCCTAACCAGAAATAAGAAGGGTGGAGACGTATTTAGAATTGTCGAAGAACCCCTGGTGCCGACAGACCCACCCCAGTTTTGACAGGGTCAATAAAAGCGAGAACCCAACCGACAGAAATCAGTTCGTTCGACCCAAGCTGGAGAGAAGAAGTTTGAGTTCAGCCGCAGACCCTGGCGAGAAGTTTTGAGCTTTGGACGACAAGCAGAGATAAGTGCCCAGTGTTGAAACCGCGTCAAGATAGCTGACCAAGATTCACGCACACTTTTGGACTCTTCTTCAACCAAGAACAAGTAGTTTGAAGAGCGACTTAGAATCAGACCACAGAAATAAGTTTTTTCGACTTTCGTCCAAAGACACACCGAAACACAAATTTCTTAGAGAGCAGACAACTTGAAGCCTTAAAGTTTCGCCGTGCCACAATCCACAGAACGGGTCGGGAAGTAGACATAGTCCTATGTACCGAACAAATAGACATAAAAGTTTGTTACCTTTTTCTTTGATACTTTAGACTTTGTGAGTTTTCATTTTATTTTCTTTTATCCATAATTGTGTGTTATCATTACGGCCCCGACCCCTGTTTGATCTCGTCTGTCTAAGATCAATTCACAACGTGGGTAGACAGACTGGGGATCAGTGCAGTTACCCTGGTAACCAGGCGTTGGAAGCAGGTTGGGAACGGCGAGGCTGGTATCAATCTAACCAGATTCCTACCCGAATCACCAAAGGGTTAGAACGTCACATTTGGAGCAGCGAGGAGCGAACAGCTGACGCCGCGGCGAAGACGTCACACAGGCAGATAGATAGATAGATAGATAGATAGATAGAAATTGACTGAGATAGATATCATCAGCCAGATATCAATAGGCTGAGCTAGCTAGATAGATAGGAGCTATGAACAGACTGAGATAAATAGATACGTAGATAGATATGAACAGTCTGATATATATATATATATATATATATATATATATATATATATGAATGAAGACTGAGATAGATAATTAACATACTGAGATAGATATGAACCAACTAAGATAGATAAGCTGAGACTGAGATAGATAGATAGATAGATACATACATACATACATAATAAACAGTCTGAGATAGATATGAACATACTGAGATAGATAGATAGATAGATAGATAGATAGATAGATAGATAGATAGATAGATAGATATGAACAGGCTGAGATAGATAGATAGATAGATAGATATGAACAGGCTGAGATAGATAGATAGATAGATAGATATGAACAGGCTGAGATAGCGAGAAATAAATAAATAAATGGAGAGGTTATTTTACATATTCATTTTTCCTTTTACCTCCCCTCTACTTCTTTTTCTCGACCCTCTCGACTTTTCAATATTCTACTTTTGAATAAGAAAACGTTTGGAAATGGGAATGAAACTTATACTTAACACCAGGAAGAGATACTTGAAATTTCTAGGGCAGATAATGAGGAAAGAAAGTTTGGAAAATCTAATACTCACAGGGCAGATTCAGGACAAGAGGGACAGAGGAAAACAACGCATAACCTACTTAGTGAGCTTGAGTAAATGAATGACAGAACAATGTTTAGGAGTAAAACAAAAAGACAAAGTTTATTAAGAGGTACAAAATTGGGGAGAGCCATGATCGCCAACGTCCTGAAGAGACACGGCACATACAAAAAGATTTGGAATGAGTATATATTTTTTTAAAGAACGAAAACTGTAAACTCTAAACAATGTAGTCTTTATTTATCAGCTTACTCTCCTGTCCGGTTAAAAGAGATCTCAAGATGCAGACAGACAAAGACTTTATGTTGTAATCAACCGTAAATATCACGGGACGGATCCTGATTGCCACCCGTATTTCAAATTCCAATTTGGTGGGTTGAGGGTGTGTTGGAAGAAGATCCTGTTTTCTACTTTTCATTGTTATGGCTGCTTGTTTTCCTATTATTCTGAAAATGCGTTATGCATTATATTAATACTTAATTTGCTTGTTGTTATGAGGTCGCTCCAAACCACTGATAACAACGACACAACACGACTTTAAGCACTAATGTTTTTCATAGAATTCGAATCCGAATCATCAAATATATTCATAGTAAAAATTAGATTTTATTTTGAGTCATCACATTTAGCTGAAATCAATTGCAAAAAATTTTCAGCCGTCGGTAGACTTTCTTTCGAAGTTGTATGAAATGCTTTTTTTTCAGTATCCTTTGGTTTCGTCTGCTTTCAATCAATTTCTGCTGACATATCGATGAATGGCAGATTCTGGCAAACCCGTTAAACCAGCCACAATTTCTGCCACTACGTTCTTTTTTTCTCACATATGCACAGACTTACAAATAAGGCTAAGTCAAACTATACACTGAGAACATGTATTTCCTTGTACCGCTATTCAATAAAGTTTTTACACTTTCTTAATTAAAAGTGTTGTACGACAAAGAGTTCATAAGATTGAATTTTAAACACTATTTATGTTGTTTCTAAACATCAATTTTTTTTTGTTTGATGACACGCTCTTGATCTTATTTTGTTTTTGGCATAAAAATAATTATATGTGAATTTATTAATTCCAAGTTGCCTAGCTAACTCGCTAGCTAGATAGGTTAAGGGATACGGCCTACAACTTATGAAGGCTGTAAAACAAATTGACTGAAATGCTTCCATTGAAATAACAAAACTAAGCATATAGGAGGCACGGTGGAGTAATGGATAGCAACTCGGAGAGAGCCGAGTTCAAGTATCAGTCGAATCCATTGCATTCACTTACGTGCTAATACCCTTGGAAAAGGTATGAATCCTCTTCCTCTTTTCCCTCCAACTATGGGAGAAGCTAGCTAGATAGATAGATATAGATATATCCATATAAATAGCAAGACGGATTGTGTTCTATAGACTTGAATGTCAACTGGTCTACCGCAGAAAGAAATGGCAACCTACTGCGGGAAAAAATCTGCCTGGTCAGTCATGTATCGAAAGATACATGATCGCGTAAGCGTGTATCACGCATGGCACATAAATGAACTAAAGCATACTGGTCGGAACACATCATGAAATAATGTTCATGTTTTTATTATTTTTTCTTATTGATCATCGTATGAGCATATGCTAGATAATATTACTTCTTCTTATAACATTAAGAGATGTATAGATTTATCATATTGATTTATGGTTGTTTCATCTCGATTTTTTTTTTGAGGTCGGAGATTATTGATTTGGAGACATTTTTTTTTTTTAGTTTTATTCAACCTCAGTGTAAACAGGCTTATCAACTAATCTCAAACCAATTGTACAACTTTTTCTCGCAATTACATTACAAAAAATCTGATACAATTTATTTTTGCCATCCCAAAACGAATCGAGGGTATATGGTTTCGTGTCCTTTTTCGAACATTCGCGCTTCTTCTTGCGAGGATGAGAGGGATTCTCACTCTCCCCTCGTAGATCGGGCGTTTATATAACATTCGGCTGTCTTGTGTGTGCATATCTTTCAACTGGATTCACAACTTTCTTTATGTTGGTGCACCCACCGACGCATTCTGAGTTCCGATTCTGCACTTGGAGGCTTTGAGGATACCTTCTAGGTCAACTCTCGAGGCTCCTCGGCCTTTTGGAATTCTGAGATGACACCGAATGCAAAACTTACTTTGGCATCTCTTAGGGTGAATCCAATACATAGGTCAGCACTTCTTCAAATGGACATTAAATTCGATTCAAACTACTAGTAGTTATTTATTCGCGTGCCCACATTGCAACAGAATGTGACACAATCCTAATCCACTGACACCCAGTGAAGGTTTGCATCGGCACCTGGTGTTTATGAGATCATCTTCCAGGTGTACCTGATGATGCGCCTGACCTTCTGGTGCGACATTGAAAGCAAAGTATATTCTGGTATCATCAGAGATATTGGGGTCACTACAGATCAACTCCTCTTAGGAGAAATGTTCCTTATTGGCATTAAATTTCGTTCAGACAATCTGGCATTCCTTGGCATGAATCACATACTACACAAGTTCTCTAATTATTTTGACAGTTGTATCATGAGGTTTGTTCGATGTAAAAGTTAAAATATTTACATCAGTTTGATTATACTAGTCGCTTTCATAAGTTAGTAATTAAAAATAATCACTGGACCTTATATCCATATACGGTGATTCAGTACTTAAACGATTTGCGTATAAAACTGATCAGTGATAGAAATTTTGCCACTTTCTGACCTATGAAAAGTCGTAACATAATCCTTAGGCCCCGAAAAAAGGTCGGAAAATATTTTATATTTGATTCTTGTTTTGAATATAAAGAGAAGTAAATTCTCTGCATATTACGCAATCAATAGACTTATGTGATATTAGAAAAATAATTCTCAGCTGAAAATTCGATTTTCTATTCGTTTACATTCAGCTCGTAAAGAATGGGGAATGATTTTTTGGCCTCTCGCTTATTTATTGGATATCAATACTGAACGTTTTGATTGGCTGATTATATTGCTTCTCTTTCATGTTGAATGTTCATATGACTCATCGGACCATGACATACGTTGTCAGTTCACCAGATTCCAATTAATTTACTCATTGGTCTTTCACTGGAGATTAAATGACAAGTTTTTGCAGTAGTCTTCCATTCTCCTCACTATAGATAATTTTATTATCTTCCGGGGTGTTTAAATCATCCCTTTTATGTCTAACGCCGATTAAAGAATGACAAAGGGAGTTGATAAAAAGCAAGTTAAGTACAGAAGAAAGAAAAAACACACACACACACCTTGGGCGATTTTTCTCAGTCGATCCTTTCTGCTTACGAAAATCGGGCTTTGCTAACCAGACATTTCTTTGTGGTTGAATGGTTAACAGCACGCAGATCAAATGACGGTCCACATTAGGGTTAGAGGTTCGATTCCTGTAGGCGAGCGCATATCTTCTACGAAATTTCTCGAACATTCAGGCCGATAAAAGAAATTAAGTGTTTAATTAAAAAACAGAACATTTACTTAAATAAATTATATCTATAAAAATAACGTATAAACAGAAAATATATTAAATAATTGTAGGACTTAATCCATTTCATAATATGTTGTCATTGTCAAGATGTGTTTCTTTGTGGCTGAATAGTGAACAGCACGCCGGATCAAATGACGGTTCTTATTTGGGTTACAGGTTTGATTCCTGTCGGAGAGTGCATATTTTCTACGGAATTTCTCGAGCGGTCAGGCCGGAAAAGGTAATTAATACTGTTTATTTAAAAAACAGAACATTTCAATGATATCTATAAAAATAACGTAAACAGAAAATATATTAAATAATTGTCGGTAATCCATTTCATATATATATATATATATATATATATAAATATATATATATATATATATATATATATATATATATGCATATATATATATATATATATATATATATATATATATATATATATGTAAATATATTGATGCATGTTTTATTAAATAATATAGACAAGTTTTGTCTATTTGTTTTAAGTAAGTTCCTTTCATATTGTCTGATAAGATTAATAACATTATCATTGAATGACGAAAGGAAATCACCATATTGATACATGTTTTAATCCTATCTAAGCTTTCGGCTTACATAAGCAATTATCAAAGATGACAATTACATTTCAATATATCAAACAATACACGGACGAAACAATACTGATATCCGTTTTTGAAATTGCTGCCTAAATATATATATATATATATATATATATATATATATATATATATATATATATTTACTTACTGGCCACTTCCTTAAGTACACTTATATATATCTAAATGATCTTTTATTTAAGTTTTTAATCACTTTATGATGTAGAAAAAATTTAATGGATATGCGCATTTAAATATAGTCATAGTGACCTGCTGAATTTCATTTTAATGCATTAAATATAGTCATAGTGACCTGCTGAATTTCATTTTAATGCATTAAATATAGTCATAGTGACCTGCTGAATTTCATTTTAATGCATTAAATATAGTCATAGTGACCTGCTGAATTTCATTTTAATGCATTAGCATTTTACAGACTTTTAACGCACTATGGTTGTTAGTATCAGACGGTCGTGTTTGGCTATTTCACAAATTGCCGATCTACTAGTGTTTTCAAGCACAATGTTTGTACGGTACGGTTTACAGAGAATTGTCAGAATAAAAAAAAATCAAGTCAGCGTCAATTATGTGGGAGGAAATTCCTTATTGAGGTCAGAGGAGAAAGGTCAGATTAGTTTAAGACGATCGAAAATTTCAAATAACCATCCTTTACAATAGAGATGTATAGAAGAGTATTTCTGAATGCACGATGCACAAAATCTTGAATCAGATAGGATATACAAGAAGACGTCGAGTGTCACACCTGTTAGATAATAACAAGAAACTGAAGCTACAATTCGCTAAGGATAACAAAAATCGGACAATAGAAGATTAGCGTTGCCTGATCTGATGTGTCACGATTTCTACTGCGCCATTCGGATGGCAAGGCCAGAATTTGGCATAAAGTAAAGTATGGATTCATCGTCCCTTGTATTAACGGTTCAGGCTGCTGAAGACCAAAACTTAGAACGAGTACTTCCAGAATATCGTCAGATCCATGCCAAGTAGGAATGAGGTGATTCTAAAGGCAAAACGACGTCCAACAGAAGAGTATAGCTATGGAATTATTCCATCTTGTCTTGCCAATGGATTTCGCTTAACGCCGTTAGCAAGTGTGACAACGGTACAAAAGTACTCACTCTCTCTCTTTTATATTTGTTTGCTCTGGGATGCAATAACAGCAACGGGAGATTACCGCCCCCCCCCACCGGAGGAATTGAGAAGAAATAAAAGTGTTCTAAAGGCAAAATAGGATCAGTCCGGTATTAGATTAATATGCAGGAAATTCAGTCGTCCAGGATTTGTTATATTAAAAATCCGAATGCCCGAATCTCGAACAATAATAAAATAAAAGAAAACGTGGTCTCATGCCTGTTAAATAAATCACTTCTATTTACAAACATATGTACATGAAATCAAGAGTTAAAAAGGATTAAAAATCGTCTTTAGCTGAGTTAAAGCCTTTGGTAATTGTTATACAGAAAAAAAAAACTTTTAGAAGTTTAGAAAAAAACTTTCACAGAAGAAAAAAAAAAACTGAGGTTGAGAAAAGACTTTTATCGTCAGCGAAGATACACTGACCGTCCAAGCTGTTGTTGTAGATGGTTTGTTTGAATACACCGACACATGATCGTCAACGAAGATTCACTGGCCATCTCCACAGTTGCAGTTGGAGATGATTCGTTTGAAGTCGCCGACACACATTTATTTCTCTTGTGTTTGAACGACTTCGAGAGACAATAGCATTTCTGCTCTCTGAAAGTAGAAATCTGTTGGTTTTTATAAGAAAGTTTTTCCGAAAGGAGTCTCGAGAAAAATGGGTCTTTTTGGTTAAATATTTCACATGGTGATGTTTAATCAATAAATGCTTTGATTTAAACAGCATGCGTTGTGTTGCGGAATCTTTTTTGACATGTTTGTAATATTGTCTATATTGCATGATTGTAATATTGTAATATTGGCATGTTTGTAATATATTTGGTAAAAAATAATGTTTAGGCATGTTTTAATATGATATGTATGTAGGTGTATACTTTTTTGGAAATAGAGTTTATTTCCTGTAAGTATACATAATAAAGTGACCAGTGTATAAATACATAACAGATAAGCATATATTAATAATTTGGGGGACATTAAGCAAGTCGTTTTATATCATTCTAACATTCTAATTGCTAACAAATAATTGGTAAACTTGGACCTTCAAAAAAAAAAAAAGAAAAAAAAAAAGAAACCGTATGTCAAAAGAACGATTTTCTGTTGACACTGCTATTATTTCAACTACCTTCACTTCCCAGCAATGTTTATTGTTTTAAAAAGCGATGTTTAGAATTGTAATAAAACCTGAACATGTGAAAGTGAATTTATACATCAGAGAATGAGATATGGTGAAAAAAAAGAAAGAAAGAAAATCTGGTATTTTTATTTTTGTGTTTTTTAATCTTCCTTTAATCAGGCTTCCCTTGCATTTGATTTGTTAAGCAACGTTAGTATAATTTATGGCATTTAGAATTCAAAGAGAGACATGTCCCTTTGAAGCCCATCAAAATTAACGGATTCCATGAAAAAACATAAATATGGCTTTATGTATGTAAGTGTATCATAATTCTAGTTTGTCTATGTGATATTCAGATAATAATATATATTCGTAAGTGTGTGTGCGTGTCTACTAGGCATCAGTCAGTTATGTGCTATGCGTGATAAACTTGACTGACGAGGCAGATTTTTTCCCGCAGTAGGTTGCCATTTCTTTCTGCAGTAGATCAGTTGCCATCCAATACTATAGAACACGGTCTGTCCTGCTATTTGTCCATAGCTTGGGGGGAGAAGAAGAGGATTCATACATTTCCCAAGAGTATTAGCACGTAAGTGAATGTAATGGATTCGACTGGAATTCGAACTCGGCTCTCCGATACGTCAATCCGAGCCGCTATCCAAACGTTTCCTATCATTCTGTCGAATTCCGATCGATATATATATATATATATATATATATATATATATATATATATATATATATATATATATATATATATATATATATATATATATATATATATATATATTATAGACCGTGATGTCGTCAAAATACAATTTATTCATTTCAAAACACCTATAGAGAAATACTAAAATGAAGAACAATAAAACAATAAAGCATTAAAAAGAAAGCGAGAAGAAAGGACTAAACATAAACTGCAAGAAGACAGAATGGTCATTTGTAAAAGGATGAGTCCAAAATGCAAATTACAAATTGGAGTTACCAAAATCAAACAAGTACAAAAATTTACCAAAATCAAACAAGTACAAAAATTTAAATCTATGGGAAGTGTTCTAACGCATGACGAAAAGTGTGACACTGAAATCCGAAGACGCTTTGGAATAGCCAAAGATTCATCCCAAAGGCTAAGCAGAGTATTAAGAGACAGAAAAACTTCGGTAGAAACAAAGAAGAAGGCGTGTTACGCTATATCTGTCCTCTTATATGGCAGTGAATGCTGGATAATCTCCTCAAAGATGAGGAAGATACTTGAGACAACAGAAATGTGGTTTTACAGAAGGATACTGCGAATAACATAGACCAAACATTTTTAGAGACGAGGTTTTAGAGAAAATGGAAACAAAAAGGAAACATACTTAACATCAGGAAGAGACAGTTGGGGCACATAATGAGGAAAGAGGGCTTGATAAATCTGATACTCACAGGACAGATTATTGGCAATAGGGAGAGAGGAAAACAATGCATAACATACTTGATGAGTTTAAGTAAATGGATGGTGGAACAGGGTTTAGGAGAAATTCAGATTTATTACGAGCTATAAAGGAGTAGAAATTGTTAAGAACCATGATCGCCTACGTCTTAAAGGGACACGATCCTTACAGGGGATTAAAAATAAATTTTTATAGTAAATCTTAAAAATGCCCACAATTTTAGTCTCAACATGTGTATGTCTTAAGGAAAATGTAAACGTTCTTGAGAACACTTGACATTATACGAGGTTTGGTTGATAATGTTTTCAGTAGTATAAAACAAGCTTTAGATCAAATAGAATGAAGGCAATTGTACAAATATTAAATAAATATATTTCTCTTTCAAATTACAAGTTTGTTTTTCAACAGTGTCACCATCTAGTACTACTTATTTTGTCAAACATTCTATTCACTTTTCATTCTGTAGTTGAAGAAGATTTTTGATCCACTTGCGCGTAGCAACTCCAACTTCGGAATCGGATGAAAAATGTTGATCTTTCCATGCCTCTTTCAGTATCAGGAATTATCGGATAGTGCTAAATTGAATGTGCTACAATTTTGTCAATGTGAGCTTTGATTGGCAGTAAAGTTTCACTACACTTTTTAAAACTAATATTCACTCAAGATAGATAATTAATGAATAAAGTTTGTGAGATGAACGTAAGAGAAGGAAGGAAAAAGTGAAGATTATGAGGATATGGAAGCTGGATAGCAAGTGACTATAGATTTTAGAAGGTTAAGATAAGGCGAGTCTTAGCTCTAAAGGTCTAAATTGGTGACACTGAATAATATAGCTTGTCTGAACATTTGCTATGGAAATAGCGATTGGCATGGTATGTTGCGTTTGTGGGAAAGCGGTTGTAAAGAGGAAGGTAGCTCATTCCCAACAAATCCACGTAAGCGACCTTGAACTCGAGGCTGGAAATTGAAGACTGGTGTTTGCGAATTTGGATTGAAGTACAAATTCTTTTACTGATAACTGCTTTATACGGAAATCGTGTAAGTACCAAATCGCCGTACCTGAATGAACAGTTCACGCAGAAGCCACATATGAAAACGACTAACATAATTATCAATAATTTTCAACTCTTGAATTACATAATTTGAAGCGTCCTGGGTGTGATGATGAACTACATCCGGCAGCGGAGCCTCTGGGCAGGAGGTTTTGAGGAGTGTGGAACCACCTCTTGATTGTTGGTGTTCACGGGTCCAACCTGACCCGGGATGGTGGCACCTGTTGGGGTCCCTGCTGGGGGCAAGTGGTTGGCTCCCAAATTGGGGTCGGTGCGCTTTGAAGGTGCAAAAATAGGTGGTAAAATAAATATCAGCAATACATTTTTGAAAAAGAAAAATATCAGCAATACATTTTTGAAAATAAAA
The DNA here is from genome assembly GCA_903632075.3 of Acanthosepion pharaonis. Classification (NCBI taxonomy): domain Eukaryota; kingdom Metazoa; phylum Mollusca; class Cephalopoda; order Sepiida; family Sepiidae; genus Acanthosepion; species Acanthosepion pharaonis. The sequence goes on from CAHIKZ030000771.1 coordinate 395,659, forward strand.
AAAATATTATCAACAATAAAAAAAAACCAAACAAACTTGCCGGCATTAAATAATTCATTGAGGTTGATGTGTCGTAAAACAAACCAAGCCAAACCATAATTTGAATATGTTGAATATATTGACGGTCTCCCGCATCATATAACATTGATTATTCTCAAGTAACATGTTCATTTGACTGTTATCGGCCTTAACTGGTCTGACTGCGGATCATAGTTCATCGAAAAATCTCGAGCAATAAACTTTATAAACCATTTCTGATACATTTTGTGCATACAAAGTCCTTTTCTTTACTGTAAATTGCCATGAATTATTGGGAAAGATAGGGGAGTGATTTCCTGTTGTCTTATCCACGGTTTGGAATTCAAAGTCTTCCTCATACTCAGTCTACTATGCTATTTAATCCATAGCATGGGGTGGAGGGAGAAAAAATGGATTCTTGTCTTCTCCATGGGTATTTATGTGAAAGTAAACACAACAGAATCACTGGTTCCTTTTTCTCCAATGATTTCTGTTACACTAATCGGACACTATTTTTTAATATCCTTTCACCCCAAGCAAGGCGATAAAGCCACTAAGACACAAGGCGGCGGTTACTGAGAGTGAAAGAAACTGTGAAAACACTATTGAGATGAAAAGACATTAAAACAAGGGTCGGCAACTCCCTGGCCACATCTGGCCATCGAAGGATTTTTATCCGGTCCGCCAATTTAACATCTGGGCACTAATTATCAAATTAATTTGTGGAGCAGGTGTTAGAAAAATACCAGTTGGACTTAATCGACTTACAATGCTACGAATTTTTAAATCAAAATTGAATTCCGAATCAACTGCTAACTTCTACAAGAAATATGTTTTGCCAAGCGGAAAATTTAAAAGTCTATTGTATAATTATAAAATGATAGTATCATTATTTGGAAATACATTAGTATGGGAACAACAAGTGCCTCATTAGTAATTTAGTTTGTAGTAAAGGAATTTGCATTTTTTGTTGATTGTGTTAGTTGTTATCCTGTTATTCCTGCAGTAAAATAAGGAACCTTCTTTAAATAATATGACATTAACATCGTTGTTTTTTCTTTAAACCTCCAGATCAAGGCATCATTCAGGATGAAGCGGTCTGATGCCGAGACATTTTATGATAGTACAGTTAATATCATGACACTTCTCCGGGACAATGCATAGCTTTCTGACCTGCTCTCTCCAAAAGGTTGCCGACCCTTGCATTAAAAGAACAGGATTAAAAGAGACAAAAAGATGAAAATTGGCATTGCTTTTAATTTTTTTAAGATCGTAGTTGATAGTGAAACAAGTAGCCGAAAGAGAGTTCCACAAGCGAAAAGTATAAGAAACTATTAGGAGTAATAATTTAAACAGTAAAATGTTGAGACCAAGCTGCCAATCTAGTACTCTGCTTCAATTCGTGAATTCGAAGAAAGCTCATCAGAACAATTGCCATCTCTATAAACTGCATAAATCTTTTTCTTCTTCTTTGCTGCATTTTTAATTTTAATTCCTTAAATAAAAACACAAAATGGATGGCGAAAATATTACTGGTTTTCTTCTATCTCCAGTATTAGAAGAAATAAAGCAACCTACACCAACTTTTGGCAATTTAAAAAAAGATGTACGCTGATGTGACAGCTATCAAGGAAATGACAAGCAATTTTGTGAATGGAGTTATTTATGCTCCTAGTGCTATGTAGTAATAAAATCAATGAATTTTAAAGGTTAACTCATATATATTGCACAACATCTAAAAATATATATTGCAGAACATCTAAAAACACATTCCTGTAAACCTCACAATATAGGAAAGTCTCTTCTTCATCTTTGAGGAAATCGTCCAACATTCGATGCCATAAAGAAGGACAGATATCATACTAATACCATTTTACATTTCTACCAATTCCCGTTCAGCTCCCTGATATTGAAATGCTTTTTTATTTTTTTAAATATTATGGCTACAATTTTTAAATTCTAAAATAACTATAACAGTTTACGCATGTTTAAAAATCACTGACAACGAAACGGAGATTTTATTGAAGTTACAATAGCAAGTTTGTCTTTGTAATTTACCCCTGAAGATGATCTTAGAAAATGTCGGAAGTACTAGGGTAAAAAAAAAAAAAGAACAAACTACGCCGCCTTCCTTGATGGATTTCATCTCAATATCAAGAAACTAATTAGATAACTTGAAATAATCAATATAAAATCACTAGACACCATATTTATATTATTCAAGAAAGCATGTTTAAATATATATATATATATATATATATATATATATATATATATATATATATATATATATTTAAACATGCTTTCTTGAATAATACACACACACACACATATATATATATATTTAAACATGCTTTCTTGAAATATTATATTATTCAAGAAATTGTTTTATAATAAATATATGTTTATATATATATATATATATATATATATATATTTAAACATGCTTTCTTGAATAATACACATACACACACACACATATATATGTATCGGAGAGAGAAAGAGAAAGAGAGAGTTGAACACAGCAATTTTCATTTTCAAGTTCAAAGTGTATTTATTCTTTCTTGCAAATTTGTAAATATGGTAAAGTTAATATTAGCTGTTTCCTTATAAAGAAACATTCGGTGTTCCTTGACCGAGCTGCAAGTACTACTGTCGGCTGAAATCTATAAAATCTTTCTCTTAAAACAATTTTAAAGGAAAACAGGTCTCTCAAGTCCCGTAGCTGTTATCGCTCTTTCCAATATTGATGGTGGTTTCCTTCCTAGCCTTTTATCTGAAGTAGTGTGGAATGTCTACATCTTGATTATGTCATTATTTCCCCTTCAAGTTACATGTGATATCCATTTTAGTTGTTGTTGATGTTGCAACTCCTCACGTCATGTGGTTTCTTGCATTTGGTAAAGTTCTTTGTAATCCTGTAGCGCCAGACAATAAGATCTATATTAATATCCATAGGCATCATTCGCTCAAAGCCATTTTTAACCATTGATTTTAGAAAGTGGTTGTATTCAGCAAACTTAAGATATTTCTGAATGGGTTTCGTGCCATGCATAGCGTCGATATGAAAGTTTCGATCTGATGAAATTATTTAAAGTTTTCAGGTTAATGTTTTGGTTTTGTGACAATTTGAAATGATCAATATATAAAAATAACGATTGAAATTTATAAAATCTTTCTTAAAACAATTTCATATGTCAAGTCCCGTAGCTGTTATCGCTCTTTCCAGTATTGATGGTGCTTTCCTTCCTAACTTTTTTATTTGAAATAGTGTAGAATGCAAACATCTTATGTCATTAATTGCTCTTCGAGTTACATGTCATATACATTTTAGTTGTTGCTGCTGAAGTGATGTAGTTTCTGTTATTGGTAAAGTTCTTTGTGATTCTGTAGCGCCAGTCCACAAGGTTCGAAGAAAGATGGTCTTCACCAAGATACATCGGCTTCACTTGCTCAAAGTCATTTTAAGCATTGATATTAGAAAGCAGTTGTATACATGTTGTAACTTAGAAAAGGTTACTGAATGAGGAATAACCAAAACAGGGGTTGGAAATGAAATGGTAATCTTTATAACATCAACAAAATACAATACTCGCCAGCGGTGTGAAGTAGGTAAACCACTGTTAGTGGTGGACTACTTAGACAGCATATTGCTTCCGCTTACAATAATGTATTTATGAAGATTGGGACATACACATTAGTGTTCATAGATACGGTATATAACAATATAACTGACAGTTTAGATATTTCTGAACGGGTTTGGCGTCATGCATGACACTCACATGAAAACATCAATCTGATGAAACTATTTATGTACATGACTCAAGTTTCCAGGTTAATGTTTTGGTTTTGTAGCAATTTGTGGTGTTGGGAGAAACTATCTCTAGTTTATCCTATTCTTTGTTCAATCTTCTATACTAAATTTATTATAATTGATTCATAGACCGAGGCAAACCTCACAACCAAAGATATTACAAGAAATAAATGCACTCAGAAAAACAGCTGCTTTGTTGTTATAAGAAAATAATATTTTAAATATTATATTCATTACGTTCGTTCCTCCCTTCTTTCATTTTTTTATTTCTTTCTCACATTCTTTCTTTCATTTTCCCTATATACTACCTTCTTCTCTTTTCTTCTCTCTCGACTTCTCGTCTAGACATCAATTTGGCATAAAATCAGTAAATTTTCGGTTACACGGCGATCTCTTCTACCTGAGTCATTAGCAGGTGATCCTATTCACTATCATTGTCGCACTCTATACGCCTCACCCCTATGAGTTGTTCGAGAGTCGACCAGATGCTTGTCACTCTATCTATAACACCTGGACCTTATGCAGTCTACTTTCATAGATTTGGGACGAAAAGTAAATACTATTACAAACTACAGAGCAATGATTAACCTGAAAGTTTTGTCAGACATTGCAAATAGTTAAAATAATATTTGTTGGGCGCCTGCTGTCGAGTCAAATATTCTAACAAGTTATTGCAAAGAAGTTCTCATTAAATGTTCAGCTTTGTGCAAATGTTGATTTAATTAATTAAATGTCAACTCCATTTATCAACAATGTCTTACGACAAATTAGCATGACGCTGACATTACATTTTCCCCCAAAAAAATTTCCAAAAGATTCATATTATAATTTCGTAGTGACCTGTCTCTAAACTTGAAGTAATATTAGTCATTTCCATTAATCTCATGGCTTATCCCTATTATCTGATAGAATTATATTTTTTAACATAGGACAAAAGGAAATAATAAGGAAATATACTTTCAGGACCCAATATATAAATCACTTCACACGTGGAATTATTGAGCGTGCAATATTGGAAATATCTATTATTGGAATGCCGGTAGCCCTCATGTTCCAAATCACGAGGCTTTATACAGAGGTTCCACAATTCATAATCACGTGACTTCTAGCGGTCCAACGATCCCTAATCATGCGACTTCTTCTAGGTCCCCGTAATTCCAAATTACGGTGACTCGTAGCGGCCCCACAACCCCTAATCGTATCTGTCTATATTTCTGAGATGAGGTATTATATACACTATTTACATTATTCGGACTATTGTCCTCATCTTTGTCGCCATGTTTATCACAACGTTTCGACCGTTGACAGGAATCGAAAATGCATTCCATTTTTAAGCTGAGAAACCACATAAAAGACGAGCATTCTTTACCATTATGGTACGAGAAACTATTACAGTAATGCAAGCCTGACACATGTGTATCCACTTAACATAAGCATAATAATAATAATAATAATAATAATAATAATAATAATAATAATATCTATCTATCTATCTATCTATCTATCTATCTAAAATTACAAAAGAACATAATTCTTTATGCAAGAAATACTTCGAGGGAATTCTGATAAATATCTTACCATCTATAAACACACGTTAAACACACTTTATTATACCAACTTTTATAAAATTGACATTTAAAGAATCTAAAGTATGTGTACTTACAACCACAACCAGTGTAATTTAAATTATTTCACTCTCACACAAAACATCCTCCAATCAATGTACAGACAACCAGCAGACATCAACCGAATCACGTATAAACCAACTAGAATTTTGGTACACATACTCACATGAATTATAAACACGAACGCTGCTTGACAGGACAGATACACGTGAGGTCTATTTAAACAATGAAAAAAAAAACAACGCAAAAATAAAAAATATCAGAATTTTCTCTTCCCCTGTATATTTCATTTTCTAATGTTAAATTTATATACATTTCCTATTTATTCCTTGTTCTATATATATATATATATATATATATATATATATATATATATATATATATAATAGAACAAATCAACGTAATTGAACGTGTTTTGTCTCAAAGACAAGACATCCATTGAAATTGATTAACAAAATTAATAGAGATATGTTATGTTTTGATAACATTAATGTTACAACAAAGCATCTTTTCCCCCCAAATCTATACATATACAAATGTGTGTGTGTGTGTGTGTGTGTGTGTGTCTGTGTTTGTGTGTGGAGTGAAACGGGAAGCAGGGCGGCGCAACTAATGGTAAAATGACGAATGTACCAACAAATTTCCCACCATTTTGTTTATATTTTATTATGCATCGTATGTTTGAAAATGTGCTTTTATCTAAAATATATATCACCTCGTGCACCTAAACACACACACACACACACGCGCATATATATATATATATATATATATATATATATATATATATATTAGGAAAGTTAATCACAAACTTAAAAAATGTTTGTGCCACGCATTTCTTCCTTTAAGACATTATTGAACTAAAGTATATAAAACCTTTTTGCAGTCGTGTTTCAATGTGTATCAAATGTATCTCATCAGGCGATTGTAAATTACTGGCGAGTGAATAATTTATTTAGATTTAAAAGCAAAATACAACCTCTTTTATGAAAAAAAAAAACACATTTTCCTAAAAGTAACCCTCTTAGTAAAATATTTAACAGAAACACAGTAAAACTAAGTTATAGCTGCACCAATAATCTTGAGAAGATCATAAAGTTGCACAATAATAAAATGTTAAACCAATTTAAGGGAGAGGAAAAGGATAAAATAAATACGGTCGTGGGGAAGGAAAAAAGCTGACCCAGTCAAGTCGAAAAAAGGGACCAAAAAGCAAAATGGGAAGGTTAATAATCTCGACTTGCATCATAACCAAAGACGGAGCCGAGAACAGACTGGGAACGACACTTATACACATTAACTAGGTACACAAAAAATGGTCTATCTTAACCAGGGGAGAACTCTCCAGGAAATCACCCCCGATGTGAATTGGGGGACCTAAAAAAGAAAATCAAGGATAGCTTCGTTCACACGAACCAAGTTCGCCGCAGTCACCCACCTTGCGTTGAAATCTGTCGAAACCAATCTGATGAGAAAGACAGTTGCCTCGCAAGACTTCCTCCAATTGCGTCGTCCAAATCACCATTCGGGCCATGGATAGCAGCGACAGAAAGACCATCTGTTTCATCTGAGTACGGAGGCGACACATTGTCACATGCGTATGCGCGATCAATGAGCACGAGCTTTTTGGGAGTGATACGAGCCGTCAATTCGCCGACATGTGCCATATGGAGCGGACCCGAGGACAGTGGTAGAAGGAGAGCGAAACTGTTTCTTCTATGTCAAGGTCACATCGTTGATAGTCTGGCAAATCCGCCAAGCCCCATATGAAGGCCTTGTTGAGAGATAGCCTATACCGAATCAGTCGCCAGGTAAGCGAAAACTGAGTTGCTGACATAATCCGTCGCTGGCGCCGAAGACCAAAAGGAGCGAAACTCGTCTGCCGGTCAAGTAGTTGATCCTTCGCGACCCCCTCCACTAGTTCACGATAGAAAACTCTCCTAGGCCGGGAAAGGTCACTGGAATGACCCTCAAGGTCGATCGTCACGAAGGAAACTCGATTGATCCCACACAATCCCCGCCCAATTCGAGTCCCTGTCAATGCGCGGCATAGGAAAGCCAGCCTCGAGGCGAGATTGTGGCTCCCCATGTGTGGCATTCTCAGCCCCCATGACACGGATGTTGGGTACAGACCTCTCTTTCAACGTGACGCTTGCTCCCCACTCCACAAGACGGAGGATAGCAAGCATTTGATCACCTTGAAGAACAAGAAAGACGTAAGCGTCACACGTCTCAGCCTTTTTCTTCAAGGACAACCTCGTTCGGCGCCAAGTCTCGACCGCTACGCCGACCTTTGCCCGTACTTGTGACCAATTTTTCTCCAGCTGGAGGTAGGGTCCAAACCACACTCCGAGAATGCGAACAGGACCATCCGTCCAACCAAAGGGCCCTGGAAGATCGACCTCCTTCCAGGCACCTAACCGCAAGCCGGAAGACTTGTTACGGTTAATCTTGGCCTCAGTGGACAACCCTAACGAACTGGCCAAAAAGCAAAAGCGCGCGACCGCTTTCCGTTCACCTCAGATCAGTCCATTTGATAGGGTTGACCATCACTACCTGGCTGCAGAACAGCAGCCAGGTAGTGATGGTCAACCTATCAAATGGACTGATCTAAACTGATCAGTGAGGCTTGCTCGTCGTCTTTTGTGTAAAGTATCGTGCGAATCAGATGCAGGTTACTCTGAATTGTTCGGTCCTTCACAGCGCAAGTCTGCTCAGGCCCCAAGAGAATCTCGGCAACTAACTGCAAAAGCTCCGTCAGGATCTTGGCCCAAATTTTTAACTCTGTGTTTAGCAGATTTATGGGCTTATAGTCGTCTAAATCCCGCCCAACACCCTTGTTTTGTATTTTGTTGCCATAGTTACATCAAATCGAAAATTTAAAAAAGACAAACTCCTGCGTAAGCCTCTATCTGGATATTGCTATTGATAACTAAGAGTTTGTTTTTTGTTTTCCTTGTCGATAATATTTCGTTTTCATTGCTTGCCTTGATAAAATCGGAATACGAAACGCGTCAGCAAGAAATAAGAATTTTTTAAAGATTTAAACGAAAAGCAATGAAAAAATATGGCGACACATTGCCTTGGTATTACGTGTTTTTCTTTTTTTTTTTTTTTCTCGTCCAGCACAAATTTCACTCGACAAGTTTGTGGATTTTTTACTTTTGAACTCTTTGGAAGAACAGAATTCACATTAAGTCTATTTTTTAATTTTTTTTCTTTTGTTATTTGTGAGTTTCTCGCACTATTTCATTTTCTGTTTTATTTTATACAAGTTAAGTCTTTATCTTTCTCTTTTTTATGTTTCACCCCAGCCAATTCTTTCTTGTTTCCATTTTGTTGATTTGCACAAGACAAGTTTAATTTTCTTTTACAACCCCCCACCCATCCTACGAATTTAATTCGTTTCATTTTTGTGTTGCTAGACTTTTCTTTTTAATTTTATTCCGCGTAAGACTTGTTTATTTTCTTGGTGTTTCGAAGCGCCCATTTGTGGGAATTTGGGGTGACTTTTTCATTTGACCGCTGTTGTGGTGACTTCATCACCAGGGCGGAAACTGCTGAATCACCCTCGCCACCCGTGTAAACGGACCCCGTGTCCCAAAAAAACTATCTGAACCGAAAGTAGGCTCCCCAAAAGACCCCGTATATTATGCACACTTACAAGAAAAATATGCAGAATATACGAGAGGAAACAAGTTCCGGACTATAATTTAGGCACTGAACGCCGTTAATACTAGAACAATCTCCCTGCTGACCACTGATGTAAGAAGTCGCAAATTAATTGGGGTCAGCAAGGAAACTATGGAGGAAGCATTGAAAAGCCTCAAGATTAGCCCCGAAATTTTGTCCAGGAGGTCGAATGCGCTGTGGGAGAATTTGCTGGCGGCCGAACAGGAGGCCAAGCAATTGGCCGGCAGCATTTTGATGACAAAGTCTGTCCGTCAGACGGAATATATGGGCACTCGCAAGACAAAAGTGACCGTACATGGGGTGCCCGTAGACATTTCTACAGACAGGATAGGGGCCGGAAGAGTTTTTTTGAAATCTCCAACGTCCTGATTTGTCGGGAAAATATGATGCCCATGGTAGTGGAGGGCCGTCGTCCCTCTTGCTGGTCGTGTGGTTCATCAGGACACATGTTAAAGGTTTGTCCCGGCAAGAACGTCGCGCCACAGCCTAGCCAAGTAAAAAGTAGCACCAGCAGTAGTGGCAGCAGCGGAAGAGCCTGGCAAGGCTCTTCACGGTGTTTGGAAGGAGGCGATGAAGAGGGGACGGAATGCAACAAGCAACCCCTTCCCGCAGCAGGAAGTACCACCACCTCAACAACATCAACCCCAGGAACGCCCAGAGGAGGCGCAGCATCAACAACAGGAACTGCTGCAGCAACAAGAACAGAAGCAACACCAGCAACAACGAAAGCACCAACAATAAGAAAAGCAACAGAAGCAGCAACAAAAACAACAACAGAAACAACAGCAAAAATCATCAACAGCAGGACTCAGATATGGAGGCGAAGGAATTGCCGCCACCTCGATCCTCCTCTTTGAAGAGGGGTAAAGAGGAGGAAGAGGAGGAAAAACCAACCAAGAAGGAGAAGCTGACTGGACGAAGTAGGACGGGGAAGGTGATGGACGAAGCAATGTCCTAATCCGTCTATGCGTCGCCAGCAGAACAAACAAATTGTGTACATTGCCCCAAAATGAAGGCGTCTTCCCGCTTCCCATGCTTGGGCCCCATCCCTTTCCACTTATATACCTCCCCACCCGTCCACTTTTACTCCGCCGCACCCGTTCGTAATGCACTGGCTGACATCTACCATAAAAGATGGATAGGTAGGGGAGGACTAGTTCGATGGCCTGCACGTTCCCTTGACCTCAATCTTTTCGATTTTTATCTGTGGGGCCACCTAAAACAATTTATGCTGCAGACATTAATAATGCTGAGACGCTTCATCAACGTGTTATGGGGGCCTGCGAAACCATTTGACACCTTGTATAAGTATTTGAAAGGGTCCGCCAGTTAATGATCCGAGGGGTGCATGCGTGTGTAGAAGCAAGTGGAGGACATTTTGAACATTTGCTATGAGTTGTACAACGATGGCCTTTTGGACATATGTTTATATGGACATTTTGCCTTATTTTGGCGCGAGGAACCCGCCCCCCAGAGTTTGTAAAAGTATTTTTGGATTGTATCTTGGATTGTACATTTAAATGTAAACTTTAAATTAATAAATAAAAAATGGAGGATTTGCAGTGAGGACCCCGCCCTCCAAGTTTGTAAAAGTATTTTTGATACACCCTGTATATACGTGCAGACATTAACAAGCATTCTTGGATGCCTTTCAGTTAATATTAAATATGAAAATATCAAAAAGTGTTTTTTTTTTATTAAATAGGATGCAACGTGACATTAACAAACACTCTTACTTCCCTTTTATTTAATATTAAATTAAAAAAAATTTATTAACAAATAGGAAGATCTTATATGTGTGTGTGCGCGCGCGTGTGTGTCTGTAACAATAGGAAAAATCTGTTTTTGTATTCATAACATTTCGCTTTCATATTTGCCTTGATAAAGTCGGAAGACGAAACACATCGGCAAAACCTAAGATTTTTTCCTATTGTCATTCATATACCAATTTGTCTTATTCACAGATTTGTTCTGAGAATTTTACTCCTCTCTCTCTCTATATATATATATATATATATATATATATATATATATATATATATCGAAGACATTTGACCCACAATATGTCTTAAAAGTAACATGAGTTCCGTTCCACGTTCTACGGGTTGAAGATTGCTTTTATTTATTTATTTTTGTTTTACTTAATTATTGTTTTTCTTATTTTTCGTTTTAGAATTCAATTTAGGTTGCATATTTGAAACTAGAAACGCCAGGAAATATATCCTGTTTATCACAAACAATAACCGCTATGAAATTTCTCAGGTTTGTGTCCGTAATAACAATAACGTTGTTTTATTGCAACTTTTAATGTGTAAAAGAATCTTTTCTTTGCTTAATATCAATCATTAACGTGTCGCATGCATTGACGATTTTGAAACTCGGCTCTTAACATGGCAGATAGTCGTTTTATATTGATCAAAGCTCGTTAAAGTCACACTCCGTTGAATAAATTCTTTTTCTCGTTTTATTATACACAACCAGCCAAGCAGCCAAGCAGCCAATCAACTTACATACCTGTCGACCTGCTTTCACTCCTTCCCGTTTCTTTGGCTATTTCTGATTTGCGTGTCTGGGTCAGTTCTGTGTCAGTTGACACAGAAGTTGCTCACAAATGTTCAGGTTAGGCGGCCTCCCACTAAAAATGCAACGGCTAAAATGAATATAAAAAAAAACCAAACAAACAAAAAAAATAAAACAATAATGTAATTCACGTGCAAATTTTGTCTTACCAATACGTGGGTGGGGGTGGCCCTGAAATGTTGTCAGCCGATCGACCGAAACGGGATTAAAAGAAAATAATTTAGCGTTTGGTAATTTTTTGTCAGATTTTTTTAAGTAGACCATGCCACCTTCTCGAATCTTCTATTTCTTTCTTTTTTTCTTTCTTTCTTTCTTTCTTTCTTTCTTTCTTTCTCTCTCTCTCTCTCTCTCTCTCTCTCTATATATATATATATATATATATATATATATATATATAATTAATAATCAAACAAATCTTTTTTACCTCATATAGGGAATAGGCTATTTCGGCAGATGACGAAAGTGGTTGTCTGTCTTTTCAATCCCGGAGATTCCACACCGGTGTTGAAAAGTCAGACAACCCCTTTCATCGTCTTCCGAAATAGCCTATTCCCTATATGAGGTAAAAGGATTTGTTTGATTATTAAGTATATTGCTCTGCATGAATAAAATATATCGAGCTCTTTTTTGTGCATCAGTTCTAATATTTTTAAATTACTAGGATCCATTTGGATTATATACCAACGGATTTGTTACCTTACTACACACACCTACACACACACACACACACACACACACACACACATATATATATATATATATATCTTTTTAAAAGAAACTTAGAATTGCTCCGCTGTGTGTGTATTTTGCACAAGTTCGGCAAGAACTAGTCAATTTCGAAATAGGTTTTGTTCCTTCATTGATTTAAGTGGTTAAAATTATCTATATATTAATTAGACTATTTACATGCGGACTATTGTCTCCATCCTTGTTGTTATCACAACGTTTCGACTGTTGTGTCTTTCAGCCCTCCTCAGGTGTATGTCGATCCGGGGCAATAGCCTAGTGGATTAAAGCATTGGTTTATGAATTTGGTGACATAGTAATTGTTAGTTCAATCTCTGTGCCGGGCAGTGTGTACTTGGACTCAGTGGAAACAGAGCAAGCAATACGTGAGAAGTACTAAGAATAAAAACTAGACGAGATATCCCTAGACATGATCAGTGGAACGAGATCAGTCTACTCTCGTAGATAATGTAAAGAGTTCAGTTTGGAATTCCCTGTAGGTTATCCGGATCGATATACAGCTGATGCTGAGTGCACAACACAGAAACGTTGTGATAACAACAACAAAGATGCGGACAATAGTTCGCATATAAATAATAAATACTAATCTCAGAAATTCAGAGAGAATATCTTTCCCTCTCTCTTCATCTCCCTCTCCCTCCCTCTTTCTCGCTTTATATATATATATATATATATATATATATATATATATATATATATATGTAATTAGACAATAAAATGTTTGGTAATCCGTATGGATAATCCCAAGGAGGATGTAATCCAGAGAGCTCAATGTAAAACCAGAGCGAATATTAATTTAATTTAAATTAAAAAACAGACAACCTCGATCGATTGTATTTTATTTCCCCAGGAAAAGTGATTTTTTCCTGGTTCCTCAGATCACATTTCCAAATATCTTTGAGCAGGATAGGGCCAGATACCTTACTCGAATACCAGACATCCGCCTACCCAAACAAATCGTCTACTCGGACCTCGCATCTGGCAAGAGACCACGAGCAGCCCCACGTCGTCGACTTAAGTATCAGCTCAAAAACACCTTGCTGAGGACAGAAATCAATCCTTCCAAGTGGGAGACGGAAGCTGCAGAAATAACCAATTGGAGAAGAACAGCCTACGGTTAAACAACATACTTCGAAAACACATGAAGGCAAATAGAAGAGACAAAGAAAGTCCCAGACAGTTCTTACATATTTATAATTCTACCATTCGTCAATACTTATTGCTGCCACATATGATCCGGTGCTCCAGCTATATATTTAGAGATTTTTTATAAAATCTAAAGAAGAATCCGCCTTGTTATTTGTCTTGACCTGGCGTCTCGGATTCAGTAACTTTTCCACCGATGTAATGTAGCTTCCCTGTGCCTTTTCTATAAATACTTTCATGGCAATTGTTCGGATGAACTTTTCTCTATGGTACCTAGGCATCATACATTTAAGTGCAGTACTAGAGTGGCAACAAGATATTAGTATTTTCCAGTTGAAATGGCTAGATGAAACCGTAAGTTCTATGCCAACATTTTCTTCTCTTGCACTTCTCGCCTGTGAAACTCTTTTCTGGCTCCTTGTTTTCCAGTCAACTTTGATCTTAAAAAATTTAGTTTCAACGTCAATCGTCATCTACTGTCTTCCTCTTTTATTGTTCTCGCTCCTTAATAATGTTGTTCTTTTCTTATTTTTACACACTCAGTAACCACTTTTGTCTTGGTGGCTCCATTGCCTTGCCTGAGGTGAAGTGATAAACAAAAAGAATCTGTATTTGAATTCAACACAATTTATTATTATTATTATTATTATTATTTCCTTGGATTTCTGTTGTATACCAATTTCCTTCCGGACCTCACCAGAAACTTAAGATCAGAAATGGCATCATGACATTTTCCACTGATCATTTTTGTAAAAAGAAAAACCTATGGACACAATCTCTATCTCCTTTCCGTAAGAGTTGCATATTTTCCAGTGCAGATATTGGCCCAGTCGATCAGTCGATTCAGTTGGTGCTAACACTGTAGAGCCTGATACAATATAACCCATTGTTTCTGAATATTTATTATTACTCGCAAATTTATTTCCAAGTTATAAAAATTGTTATTGTACAAAAAAATTCGTCACAGAAAATCGCCGAAAAAAATCACAGCAATTAAAACTTAGGAATCCAGAATCTCTGTAATTGAATTCTGCTATTGAAAGTAAGAGTTGCGTCCCTTTAATTGAAAATTGTGACACAGTGACACACTGACATTGGCATTTATTATATTGAAGATGAGATATTGAGAGTTGTGTCCCTTTAATTGAAAAAGTATGGCATTTATAATATAGAAGAAGATGAGCTATTGAGTGTTATGTCAATTTAATTGAAAAAGTATGACAGAGTTACACACCGACATTGCCAATGCCGACAGACTACCTAAGTTGAACGTAGAAGTGCTCAATACACTAAGTAGAGCAAAATTAAAATACCTAAAGAGCCAGAACCTATCTACCCAGGTTTCACCTACCGGATCATGATTAATTATCCTGATGATCCGGTAGGCGAAACCTACGTAGATAGGCTCTTTATATATATATATATATATATATATATATATATATATATATATATATATATATATATACATTCGGATTACTAACACAAAAACAGATAATGTCTCATATCGAGAATATTTAACATTGAAAAACATAAGGAAAAAATTAATCATTTTTAATAATATGTGGAAATCTCCGCCTTTTACTTGAAGACGGTCGAGACCAGAAACACCTGTAGTAAAATTATGGAAAATAAAGCATAATATTCATAAAAAAAATCCACATTACAACCAAAAACGTTTGCGGCACCTCTCTTCTCTTCTTTTTAATATACACACTTTTCTCTCGTTGAACCACTATAACCTCTTTCTCTTTATATATATATATATATATATATATATATATATATATATATATATATAAGAGAAAGAGGTTATATATATATATATATATATATATAGAGAGAGAGAGAGAGAGACTTTAAATAAGTATATGAATATGAAAAGATGAGAGATTGATGCGGGTAAGATATCAAAAGAAAGAAAGAAAGAAAGAAATTCAGCAGCATTTTCTTTTTCACTGTTTCAAAAAAAAAAAAATATGCACCGCGAATTTTGTATACTTATTTCTATTCGAGACTGAAAACAGGCGTGCTGGGTCATTTAGGTCAGGGTATCTTCCCCCACCCCACCCACAATAAATGAATAAATAAATAAAGAAAGAAATAAAAGAAAGGAGGGACGAATCAATGATTCTTTTGGACAAACATCTGCGGGTATCGACTTGGGTCTGTTTCGCGCGCGTTTCTTGTCGTCAGCTTCCAAATGAACGACTTTATGAGTTATTGACTACATGACTCTGTTTATACATTGATTAGTACAAGGCTACATGTATGGGGAATCCAGTGAGGATCGAAATTACTATACTAGTTCATAAGACTAATTTACTAATCAATACTGCCAGCCTATAGACAGTTTACACAAGGCCACAATACTGGGCCATTCACTCACTACTCTTAAAACGGTGTCGTGAACAAGCTTGCTAGCCGTCATTTATAGCAGGTAAATTTGATGCAATCCGAAATAATTATCTGAGTTTCCAAGAGAAGATACTATGCTGAAAAATAAATATTTTTAAAATAAATTATTTTTCATCATTAGCCTACGATTTGTCTATCCGATAATTTCACTGTAAAATATTCAATCGCTGTAATTAGTATTCATCGCTAAATTAAAGGCATTGACAGGAAAGAAAATTAGGCCGAAAAATAAATATTTTTCTTGTAAAATAATTTTTTATTATATACCAAAGTATAACGTCACATACTACGAAATGGACAAAGTCCGACAATTATTTTATTTAAATTAAAAGTAACGTATAAACAGAAGCTAATTTAAAATACCACTGTATGTACACTAGGATAGGTTAATTTTTCACTTTTTATGAGAAAACCAACATTGCACTCAACGTAGAAGCTGGGGTTTCATGTTATATGTACTATCATCAAAAATTAGATTCATAACTTTTACTAATTTTTGAGCATTTAGTTTTAAAGATCGTCTGAAAAATGTACAGCAGTGACTAATTTCTGCAGGTTTTTGCTTACAAACTGACTTCAAAATTTTACTATTTCAAGAATAAATCCAAATCGTTTGTTATTTCATAATTAATAAAAAACAGAAAATAGATAAAAGTGTATATAACAACATAATACTGCTGGGCACAAATTATAATACAAAATATTTTAAATTTGCATTGTTAAAAATCATACTAAAATTACTACACTCTATAATATATTACATCATAATATAACTAAATTGTTTAATTTCCCTTTAGAGCTAATGAAGGTCTTATTTGATGACACAATGATTTAGTGATAACGTGCTTATGCCATGCATCTTGTCCATATACAATTTGTAAAGCTGGAGTAAATTATAAATTTCATAAGGTTGTGCTATAAGGCTTTCATTGATCTTTACTTTCTTTGTGTCGTGTCCTTTCAGGACGTAAACGATCATGGCTCTCCGCCTCCCTCTATCCCTTGCAGCTCTCAACAAGTTCCTCCCATCTGCCACCTCCCCCAGACCACGTTCTGTCGTCCACTTGCTTAAAGCCGCTAAGTATGTCATGCGTTGCTTTCCCTTGTCTCCCTTTTCCTCTATTCGACCCGTGAGTATCAGATTTTCCAGGCCCTCCTTCCTCATTATGTGTCCCAGAAACTTCAGTTGCCTCTTCCTGATGTTAAGTATAAGCCTCTGCCTTCTTTGCATCCTCTCTAAGACCTCATCGTTGCTCACAAGCTCGGTCCATGATATCCTTAGCATCCTTCTGTAGAACCACATCTCGCCTCAAGTCTCTTCTTCATCTTTGAGGAAATCGTCCATCATTCGCTGCCGTAAATAAGGACAGATGTCACGTAACGGCTCAGTATTCTTTATTGCAAGTCAACGATTTTAAATCAATCTTCAAACTAGTTTCCTCCAAAAACGGTTTTTGTCATTATTTATCATGTGAAACCTCAACTTTCAAATCAAGTGCAATGTCATGGTTACAAAATCGACCTGCCCTAATGTACATCTCTTAGTCTGTTAGAATGCGTTTTCGGCTTAGTAAGTATGATTTTTCACGGATTCTCCGGTATTGTGCTTATGTGCCTGACTAAATTACGCCGAGATCTACCGATTGTGACAGCCATTAGGTAGATATGATTAAATATACTTCAATGTTTAAAAAAAATATTCAGTATTATTATTGTTTAGGTAATAAGCATTATAACATAACACAAATAGCTATATTCTGGAAAAGGGAATTTTCGACAATATACGCATTTTTTTAATGTATTTATGGCTATTTTTTAACTTATCAAAAACAACATTTTTGTACAAGTAGTTATGGATAATTACTAATTTTTTTAATTATTAACTATTTGTGCTGGGTTGCTGACATTAAGAGCTATCTGCTGATGTTTTACAATTTTTGGAATAATGCAATAATAAAAATTCAAATTTCATCTCTCTGATAGATGTCGCGATCTGTTAAAAAAAGAAAAGAGGAAAAAGAAAAAGAAAAAGGGAAAAAAAAAGAAAAAGAAAAACTGTGAACAAGAAACGGCGTTTCTTTGCTACATTTTTTAAGTCCTACTACTCCAGACCTTTACAGCTTTGAACACGCTATGCCACGTAAAGAGGGGCCGGACCCGCCTACATTCCCGTCCTATTCCATTGGTAAAGATGAAGTTCGACTCAGACAGCTTCTTTCCAAGAACTGTTATTTTGTGGTACAAAATCCTGAAATTATGTTTCTTCGGTCACTATGATCGTAACCTTTTCAATTCTTGAGATTCTTGAGTGTAATCAATCCCGAGCAGGCATCTCGATATTCATCATTTTCTCACTGACATAACTTGGCTCCCTTATGTCTTTTTCTAGAACTATTTTCATGACAATTATTCTGATGGGCGTTCCTCCTTGCTGCCTCGATTGCATGAATTTAAGTGTATTACTAGATTGGCAACTAGGTCTCATTGCTCTACTGTTCAACTCGCTAGCTGCAACTGTATGTTCTATTCTAATATTTTCTTTTTCTCGCATTTCTTACCTGTGGAAATTCATTCCGATTTCTTGCTTCTCTTCCACCTTTAATCTTTAAATTAAAATTCAACGCCAATTGCTATCTTCTGTCTTCATAAAACCTATTCTTTTATTGTCCTTTCTCCTCACTAATGTCTTTTCATTCTCTTTCACTGACGGTAACCTCTTGCATTTTAGTGGCATTATCGTTTTGCTTGGAGTGAAATAATTTAAAAAAAATTTAGGGCCCACCGTTGTCTATCCCACATATCCTCATAATATAGACTTTCTACTTCCTTGCTTTAGCCCCACAGCAATCTCATTCAGTAAACCCCGTTTAAGCTGTTGCGTCCTGTATTGGTTGAATAACAGTATAAAAAATCAACCAGATACATGTTCACTAGATATAATTGATCTCCAGCCCATGCAGCGGAGCAACCTTCTTCATATACTGTATTTAGTGACATATAAAATCCTCTACATTCTACCTTTAATTTTTTTATATTAAATTACCAATAATAATAGTAGTAGTAGTAGTAACAGTGAGGCACGGTAGAATAATGGATAGCGGCTCGGATTGAGGAATCGGAGAGCCGAGTTCGAATTCCAGTCGAATCCATTACATTCACTTAGTAATACCCTTGGGTATTAGTAAGTGAATATTATGAATACTCTTCTTCTCTCCCAGCTATGGGTAAATAGCAGGATAGACCGGTAGACCAGTTCCCTTGGATGGTAACTGGTCTACCAAAAACGAAATTGCAAACTACAACCTAAATGGCAAAAAAAGGCAATCTACTGCGGGAAAAAATATGCCTCGTCAGTCCTGTATCGAAAGATACATGATCACCTAAGCGTGTATCCAGCATGGTACATAACTGACTGAACAGTGTGTGGTGAAATACAGTTTCAACATCCTTAACTAGATCATAGATGACATTAAGCGAATGGATGTCAAAAGGGAAAAGTTTCTCACTTGCCACCGCATGCATCATTTTAAGGCTGATATTGATCGTCTGTATGTATGTAGATCCGGAGATGGCAGATGATTAGTTCAACTAGAACTATCTTACAAAACTACAACAACTGGTCTTTCAAGATACCTGGAAACTACAGAAGATTGGATTATGATTTGTGTCAAAGAACACGAAATAAACTTTACTCAGTAATAAAACAAGTCAACAAATTCAAAATGGAATTAATTAATTTTCGAAAAAATAAGGCTCGCTATATCTTTTTGTTTTAATAAAACTTAATTTAAAATTATTTACATTTTTA
Source organism: Acanthosepion pharaonis (assembly GCA_903632075.3). Taxonomy (NCBI): domain Eukaryota; kingdom Metazoa; phylum Mollusca; class Cephalopoda; order Sepiida; family Sepiidae; genus Acanthosepion; species Acanthosepion pharaonis. The sequence goes on from CAHIKZ030000771.1 coordinate 415,508, forward strand.
TGTTAGTTACAAACCAAAAAAACAATTAAGTTTATTTTTTAAAGATTAAATAAAAAAATATTTTCCATAACATGGCCGAAAATATTAATAAAGTGAACAACACACACACACACACACACACACACACACACACACACACACACACACACACACACGCGCGCGCGTTAATTATTGTAGTTTAAAAAAAAATTTAGTCGGACACACACAGAGATTCACACTCGAATATTTGAATAAATAAATATTAAACTTTTTGTCAAATAATTGTATTTAATATTCTTCTTTTAAATTTGCTTTGTTGTTTTAATCTTCGTTTTTTTAAATTTACGTTTTTATTATAGATGTGAAAATAAATTCAAGAGAATAGAAATTTAAAAAATACATACATGTATAGCGTTTAGCGGAATAAAAAAGAACGGTAATCCTAATTTGGAATAAGAATTATTACCGTTCGTTTTTACTTTTTAATTCTGAGAATATCGAATGCATTTTAATTTAATTTTAAAATTTTTAATTTTAAAATATCTTCGTAAATGCAAATCATACGATGATAATTTTTTTTACAAAAAGATTGCTTGGGTGATAATGAGTCTGTATATATTTACTTTGTCATAACTATTTTAGTTTTTTAACTTTAGCTGGTCACACACACACACGCACGCACACACACACGCACATATATATTTGTATATGTATAGATTTGGGGGAAAAGATGCTTTGTTGTAACATTAATGTTATCAAAACATAACATATCTCTATTAATTTTGTTAATCAATTTCAATGGATGTCTTGTCTTTGAGACAAAACACGTTCAATTACGTTGATTTGCAAAGAACAAATATTGCCGATATATCAATACCTTTTGTGAACAATTGTTATCAACACATGCCTACTTTGTTTTTTATTATCTATTGGGTTAACGGACTGTATTTGCAATCTTGTTTCAAATGAGAGTTTGTTTTTTTAAGCAGAGTAAAGCTTTTTGTAAACGTGTGTATAATGCGACCCCAATTTTGGCCTTTAATTGCCGTTCAAAATTTCTTGAATTATGCGCAAGAATAGACGGTCGGCATAAATATTTTCGTCTACAGTTCCTGTGTAAACATTAGCCTACCAGGAATCTGGACATTGCATATAAGACACGGAATATAATATTGGAACCATTGTTTTCGGAAAAGGTGGTGGACTTGTATGCTGTCTAATACGCCATATAACAACTGGAAACTTAAAGAACACACGCACATACCCCCCCATATATATATATATATATATATATATATATATATATATATATATATATATATAAAATTCTTAACAATTTTGGTCATTTGATAAAGCCAGTTACTATTAGAAGGTTTGTGGATATGCAAGTGGTATAATGGACAGCATTTTCGAATGAGAAATCGGAGAGTTGAGATGGAATTCCACTTGTATCCGTTACATTCACTTCAGCTATGTGTTAAATAGTAGATCAAACTGGGTTCTTCAGCCTTGGTTGGCAATCAGTCTAGTAGAAAGACAATTCAAAAGCTGCATGTAAACCTTCAGAAGCACATATTATATGCTGCTAATGAAAGGATTGGGGAGTTCACAATGGCTTTATGATCCTGACTACGGTAGTCCTTGGTTAGAAAGTTAACAAGCGTGAAGAAGCGTAATGGTTATGAATACAAATAACGGATTCAACATTGTTCGAACTCTGAAGTTTATTTTGTACACTTTAGACTGATGTTCTTGTAAAAGCGTAAAGTTCTCTGCGCTCTGCCATAAAAATAAAAATTACCTATATTCAGAAGTAAATAGGAGTTTTACTACATTGTGGAGATTCACTCACATCATAGCAGCAGAACTTAACCTTGTGTTCACGGAGATAAAAGCATACTTGACAGGAAATAAAACCTACAGAAATAACAGGAAAAGCATGGTAAATTCTATATTATTTTTATACAATCTATTTATGTTTTTTGAGTGTATTGGTCTGTGCATATTTAGATTACAATTATTTTATGATACATGTAATGAGAAGAAAAGTTACTTCGTATTATTACACGCCATATTACAGAGAGAAGTTGGACACATGTTGCCCGTATCAAGGTTCGTGGAGAAGAGATTGAATTTAACGTCTTTTGGCGGGATGTCCGTATTTCCGGAAGGACCTTTTTTTTTGCATGCTGGGAGTGGTTTTTTTTTTCTAATTTTTATTTTATTTTATTTTATACAAACGTTTTTATGTTATTGTTTTATTTTATTTATAATTTTCATTATTATTTTATATTTTATTTTTATTTAATTATACTACTACTAATAATAATATTCTTACAACATACAATATTTAATAAAAATAATCTAAAAAAGGTCACCATAACTGAATTATCCTTACAAATAGCAATGTAACTGTGACAATAATCTAAAAAGCTGTAATAAGTAAACAGTAAAAAATATTTGTCAACATTCATTAATATTATTTTTCTACACCCACACACACCACGTACATTTTCATACTTGTGCCTGTGATAACACATTTACTTTCCCAGAAGAGAGGACACATTTTTTTACTTTCATTCCACAGACTTATCACAAAAATGTTGAAATACTCAAAACATCTATCTACTGTCCTGTCTAGATGTCTTTCTCCTCCCGCTTCTCTCTCTCCCTCACGCTGGCTAACGAACACCCACACCCACAGACATTACACATAACATAAAAAGGAGGATCTACTTCCCACGCACGCTAAGGTGCGTATATTCATGCCACTTAAGTATAGCTGGCAGGCAATGTGAATTCAGGTATTTATTTAGACACAGTCATCCGATCAGCAATTTCTACCGTCATCCAAAACCGTACATTCATTTTGACAAATACTTTATCACTTCCGCACACTGACGCATGCGCATGAATGTCTAATTTAGTCCTCAAAACAGCGTCTTATAAGTGTTTTAACAAGGGCAGTTCTTATCAGCTCTGTTTATTTTTTGTTCTCAAGTTGATTTTTTTCTCTCCTCAGCATGTTAAATGCTACATTTCTGGCATTTGGTATGCTATTCTCCTTCTTAGTCAAGTCTGATCACATCCATTTATTATAATAATCCATACCTTAATTGCTTTATTTGAAATGCGTTCATTTACAAAGATTATTTACAATAGTTTTCTATTGTAAAAATATTATCAGTGCATTGACATTATAAATGCAGTAATGTTCTTAAATCTTAAGTTATCTAAATTCCGAGATAACACGTTTTTATTATTTTTTTTCATCTTGCTTTTTCTTTATCACAATTTTCTTGGTTGAACGCTCTTTTGATCCTTAAAGTAAATAAATTGAAGTAAAAATTAAAAAAAAAAACAAACAAAAAAAACAAACAAAAAAAACTGAATGTGTGACTAAATTTACTGATCTCACTGATTACTTTAACTGTTGGAGAGGAAATATGTTTAGTGTTCGATGTGGCCCCAGACGTAGTAGTCCAGGATATTCAAATCAGGAGAGTTGTTAAGTCATATGTTGTTGGCGACATAATAGATAAAATTCTCAGCTAGACACTTCTAAGGTATGAGGCCTATGTGAAAGTAAGTAGGAAACTGCTGGGGCGGGTAATAATTTTTATGGGCCATACTCTCGGTTCTGGGCTTGACTGCCGTTATCTAACAGCTTGATGTAGGCGGTGACATTGATCCTAAGGGAGAGATGATGTAAATTTGATTTGGTCCCTGAAGAATCACCTATCGTTCCCCTCTGTTCGCTCTCTGATCTTCGACGAATTTCTTTATGCTGGCCTTCTCAGGGAGTTTGAGTTTGTCCACCAAGCTCTTCGATCTTATGATACAGTTCTCCAGGTGTAACACCCCTGATTATGCTCCTAACATAGATCAGGGATTATACTAGGTTAAGCTGATTTATACTCGGGGTATAAGTTAGGCTTGGCTTATAATTGATACCACAGGTATAAAATTGGCGCTGCAAAATCACAGACAATTACCAAATAACAGAAACGATAAAACTTGAAGACTTTCACGAGCGGGAATAACTAAAATGGATATCATATGTAACACGGTGAGAAAATAATGACATAAGACATAATGACTTTCCACACTGCTTCAAACAAAAGATTAGGAAGGAAACTTCCATCAATACTGGAAAGAGCGATAACATGAGAAACTTATTTTCCTGAAAAATTGTTTTAAGAGAAAAAGTTTTATAAATTTCAACCAATTTAAATCAGTGGATGCCGAATGTTTCCTTGTAAGGAAATGGCTAATATAATCATTACCATTAACACTAGGCTAGAATATACCGCCTCTTTTCACCATGTAATAAGGAGGAGGTATACCTGATTTTCTCGTGCAACACATGTCTTATCGTTGACTCCCTGACCTTGAGTTATTTGGCAATAACTTAATCTACGTGCTGAACCCATAGTTGATAATGTCATGTACATCCGACCGTTTAAAATGTTTGTTTTTTGTTTGTTTTTTTTTTTTTTGGATAAGGACATGGCTTCCCTCTGTCTTTTCTATAAATATTTTAATTGTTGATGTTTTCATGATCTCTTATCCTTGGTACCTCGACCACGCGAATTTAAGCTTAATAATAGATTGGCAACTAGGTTTTGTCGTCTTACTGTTGAATTAGCTAGATGTAACCGTAAGTCCTATTCTAATAGTTTCTTTTCTCGCACTTCTCACCCGTGGAACTCACTTCCGATTTCTTGCTTTCCTACCACCTACAATCTTCAAAAATTTAAATGCAACCTCAATCACCATCTTCCGTCTTCCTGAAATCTGCTCTTTTATTGTCATTTCTTTTTACTAAAGTTTTCCCATTATCTCCTACTCGCAGTAACCACTTGCGTTTTAGCGGCATTATCGCCTTGCTTAGGGTGAAATGAAAAAATGTCGTCTTGTATTTATAGTCAGCTAAATGTTAGTTATCAAATACTTGATGTACCCTGTATATGCATCTGAAGGTTTATCTGTTTGTTTCCAATACAAATCGATGTAGATCACTCTCCAATTTTCAAAATAGATTCATTAAGACTAACCTTTTATCCAAAATGTCATGAATGGTTTGGATTTCATTTTCAACGCAATTTGAGATCATAAACAAACAAATAAGATAAAATCTGGTGAAAATAACAGTATTTATCGTTAAAACAAACTGGTGAAACTCAAGGAAAATCAATTATAAGCAGACTTAAATTGTTCAACCACATTCCAGTTGCATGGTAGCCAATCAGATTGTTTAATGTTAAAATGCCAGCAGTTCATGGAATATTGAAAGTCAACTTCAAAAAATAGTTTCTTTGAATTGACTTCATTTATTGTTGCAAACGATTTCAAAACTGCTAGAAGATTCTCTAGTTTTCTCTATACAACTCGAGTGAGGCTATCTACATATGATATGTAATCATTGTTTCGAAATTGATATTAAACGTCCCGTCGTGAATATTAAATTGCGCCGCTGCTGTAAGCCAGTATTATAGGAAACTACAATTCATGATGTGATCAAAGGAACGATGCATTGTCAGAAACACTTTGAAAGGCTCACAGTTGCTTAAAGAAAAGTAGATCAAGTGATCAATCGTATGAATGCATAATGCTGCAGACGAACACGTAGGATACTGCGGAAAACAGAAGAGAAACTGTTGCAGTTGATACCTAGTAATACCCACAAAACCATTGCCTGATCAAATCCAAATAGTCAACAAGTCCTCAGAGCGTGTGAATTCACTGTACTTACAGGATTCCAACTGATAAATATTTGGGTTAGTATTTTATGAGTTGTATTAGTGAAGAAGACGAGACGAATTCAAGTGACACTTAAGTAAAACATTTGTTCTCTGAACGCGTTTCTATGCATTCGGGGACGTTGTAATGATATAGAAAATTATACGGTAGGTTGATATCTATATGCATGCGTACGTTCGCGAGTGCACACACAAACACACACATATATATATTATCAAGAACAATTTTAGGGAAAAAAAACCCTAACATATTAGTATTACTATATCCCCCACAAAACTTCGTTAGTTTTGGGCTTTTGTAGCCACTGACTTTAAGAGCTTTATTATAGAAATTAATATGTTCATAGAAAATCTTCTCATTTGCTGAATTTGAACTTTTTTTTCGACAGATAGAGGTATATGCTTAATTATAGATGGGGGATGATTATATTTAACGTGTATATACAAATGATTAGTATTGGGGTTTTATAAGGTATGTATACATTTTTCATTAAATAAAATGTTATACCAAGGAAGAAATTGAAAAAGTTTATCTTCCTTGAACGTCTGAAGTAATATATATATATATATATATATATATATATATATATATATATATATATATAGGACGAAACGGCTGTCCAATGCTTTCTGCATTCTGTTGAGGTTTCTTCTATACTCGATAAATTACTTATCTCAAATCCTCCTTAATTTTTATCACACATATATATATATATATATATATATATTTAGTGTTTGTAAGAGCTTTAAAGAAACTTAGGAAAATCTTGCATCTAATATCCGTTATTATACGGCTCATATAAGACGCCTCCTTCTATACTAATTTCTAGAAGCAAGAAATTTTTTTTTCACTTTTAAAGGTGTGTTATTTTTTTCTCCTTCAGGCAATCTTGTGGAAATGAGTCACTGATCGCGGTGGCAATACGAACAGAACACTAAACCGGTGTGTTCTTTTGTTACAGATTTGATTATGCGTTGATTGAAAAGTCTCTCTCTCCACACACTCACGCACCCACCATATATATATATATATATATATATATATATATATATATGTTGAACAATAAAAAATATTAAAAATTAAAATCTTCAAACACACTGGGTTGTATATTAATATTATTTCATTTTTTTATTATTTCATTTAGATTCCTCGACTAGTTTCGGCCAACATGGCCATCATCAGGAGAAAAAAAATTCTGCTTGCTGGCAGCAGTGAACTACAGAAATGAATGTCTTGATAGAGAAAATGAACTTTTGTTTGTAGTTTTCATTTGTTTTTTATTTTTTTAACATGAATTTTGGTCAGCCCTTGTGTGGTCAGTCTCTTTTAAGTTGTTATTTAATATAAGAGCTGGATGGATTCATGCTGCTCTGAATTCCCTTGGTCATTTTAACAGTTTTATTGTTTTCTAGAAAGGGGATTTGTCTGTTAAATGCGTGTGTATTATTTGGTTCTTAGGGAGTGAGTGAGTATATGTGTAAGCGTGTATATTACTATGGGTGTGTGTGTTATCATTTGGTTCATTAGGAAGTGAGTGAGTATGATGTGTGTAAGTGTGTATATTCGTGTGGGTGTGTGTATAAGTGTGAGGTCTCAACATCTTCATAAGCATGTCTGTCTTGTGTAGGTGAGAAATGTGGGTCAGTTCTGATTTGTGGGATTATATATTAATACTATCTATATTGTTAAATTTGTGATTTAGCCCGTCTGGATAGTGCGTTTTTAAACGATGTATCCACTTATTTTCATGGAACTCTAAAATCTTTCTAATGTTATCTTCTCTGAACATTATATATATATATATATATATATATATATATATATATATATATATATATATATATATAAACCCACCTCAAAAATCGTCGACTTTCAAAAATAGAAAAGTAAGTTAAGATTTAAAAACCCCCCAAAAAACACGCAAATAAAACTCAAGATATTTTAAAATAACCAAGAAGACGTAATATGTAGTAAAAGTCGAATATCTTTCTTAGCCTGTACTGTCTGCTTCATATCTTTCGTTCAAATATCGTATGTTCTCTGCGGAAAATGAGTAGATACATTAACTAAATAAATAAAACCGTTATCATGGATATTTTTGTCGTCAATGAAATGACATCATGGTTGTAGATTCTTGGAGGACTAAAAAAAAAAAGAAGATGTTTGCATAAACATAGAAAAACAAATACAAATGAACATACATCTACGTACACACATCCACATCCACAGACACAGATATACACACAAGGAGCATTATTTTTTCCGTTTTCGTTCATGAAGTAGGCGATTATAACCATACCCCACACCGATTTCTTTTTTAATCATTTGTGAATTGCGAGGCATTCTTGGGAAATAGTTTCTCCATTCCTTTAGCCCCGATTTAGAATTCACGATTTTCCTTTTCTCAGACTGGTCTCTGGAGAGCTCAATCTACCTTGTTATTTAACCCATAGCAGAATGGATAAGAGACAGATTCACGCCTTCCCCAAAGCAATATGTGTGAAAGTAAGCGCAATATACTAGAGTTTGGGCATATCTCGAGCTAATATTTCCGCTCCGATATCCTTTAGTTTACCTGCAGTATATATATATAGTTGATAATATTAGAGTCTGTGACGTCCCTACACAGCCTTCGCTCGCTCCTCGCTGCTTCGTTCGGGTGTCGCCGCTCCAAACATGACGTCCGCCTGTCTGCGTCAGTCGTGTTGTCCCATCCTGTGACGATCAACTGGCTTGGTATTGGTCGCGGCACCCAAATGTGACGTTCTAACCTTTTGGTGATTCGGATGGGAATCTGGTCAGATCCGATATCAGCCTCGTCGTTCCAAACTCGCTTCCAGCGTCTGGTTACCAAAGTAACTGCGTTGATCTCCTACCCACGTTGTGAATTGATCTTAGGCAGACGAAATCAATCAGTCGTTGGGGCCGTAATGCAAGTTGAGTTCAAATGAGGGTGGTATCGCACAAATATGTATAAAAGAAAATAAAATAATAACTCAAAAGTTCAAGGTATCAAAAAAAGGATAACAATACTTTATATCTGGTTGCTGGATACATAGGACTGCGTCTATCTCCCGACCCGCTATATGGATTGTGACACGTTGTTTTTGTTAGGTGAGTTTTAACATCTTAAGTTGTCTGTCCTTTACGAACTTGGTTCTTGGTGTGTCTTCAGGCGATAGTCGTAACACTTGTGTTGGTGGTATGAATCTAAGTCGCCCTTCAAAAATAAATTGTTCTTGGATTGAAGATGAGTTCGGAAGTTGCGCGAATCTTTCAAGTCAGCTCTGCGAGGCCCGCTTCAACTGAGCACTGGAGACTGCGGAAAACTCTCTCGGAAACTCTCTGGGAAAACTCTGATTTTCGCTCGCTGCGACTTTGCTTATATGGACGCCGACCAAAACCGGGGTGGGTTTTGTTGGGGTTTGAGGTTCCTTGATAATTCCAAATCCACAATCCCCTTTTTTTGTTTTCGGTCAGGAAAAATTTATTATTTCCATTTTTGAAAGTCTTCTCTTACTCCTACCTTCAGAAGGTGTCAACGATCCTCCCACTTCCTGGCAGTAATATCTTATACCTATCCTCTTGAAGGAGTATTGGCAGGCCTCCTCCCCTGCATCACATGATCACCTCCGCCTGGCTCTCGTTAGCATTCATCCAATGGTCGATCAACAGTGTGGGCGTAACCAGACTAGCCTTGTTTCTTAAAAAAAAATATCTTGCTCAAAGAAAAAAAGAATTATCTTCTCTCTTTTCTTTTTCTTTCTATTTCCTTTCCTTCTTTTCTTTTCTATTCTCTCTTCTTCTCTGGCCGCCAACAGAACAATGTGACCAGTAGTGTGATAACCTCAATTCTCATCTGGACTTCGTCAGTCAGATTTTCGCCAGTTATCAGAATGGGTGGTCGTCCGGCAATTACGGCCAACCCTTCCGATAATATTGTTTCGCCCTTACCGCCTTTCTAACAAAACCCAGACCTTGTCTAACGATATCTTTCCCTCGACAAAGACTTAACCTCTTTTCCTCGTGGGTGGTCAGGCAGTCCTGTGGCACAGTTAAATGTTTATATATTCTGTCCCGGAGTTTAGCTAGCCGGTCTGGAATTTGTCAATTAGATTTTCGCCAGCACTAAGTGGCTGTTATCTATTCCCGACAATATTGTTTGCCACCCTGACACAGTTAATTTTTCTTATCTATCCCAAGCTCTGTATTCACCTGGCCCTTGTCAGGCAGTCCTACGACACTGGCCGTCAGAATTTTCACCATCTTTTTCCATTATCAAAATAACATTGTCAAATGTCCCGGTCGTGGGTGGTTTCCTTTATCATCTAAGCTTAAGTCTCGCCTCTCTTTTCCTTTCTTTCCTTTCTCTTTTTCCTTTCTTTTTTTTCTTTTTGTGCCCCTAAATGGTGTCACAAGTCTATCGATGTATATAGAATTTATTTAGAGTCTATTGATGTATATATAATTTATAATATTAGGATGTATCGATCTATATATAGTTTAGAATATTAGAATGTATCGAAAATGAAGATTTTAATTTACAAAGAGTGCATTGAAGTATATATAAATTATTATATTAAAGTAATCAAATATTCAAGTATTTCATTTTTTTCATACATTTCATCTTATTTCTTGTACACATTTAATTATTATTATTATTTCCTTTGATTTCTGCTGAGTACTCATTTCTTTCTGGGTCCCGACCAGAGACCTAAGGTCAGAAATGGCATCACGACATTTTCCACTGAGCAATTAAAAAAAAGAAAGTTAATTAAAAAAATACACATACAAGCAGATATTTTACATAGATAAAGCTCTTCGTAAGGTGTGGGCTGTACTCGTGAGAACATTTCTTGTATTCCTTTAAGGTATAGGCTACCAGGAATCCCTTCAATGATTCTATTAATCAATCGGAGGGCTCCAACTACAATAGGGATTGTTGATGTTCTCATGTGCCACATTTTTGAGATTTCGATTTCAAGGTCCTTGTATTTTGATAGCTTTTCGAAGATCTTCAAAGATACACTGTATACAAAGATACAATAAGGGGGCAATTTTTTTATTCTAAATCTCTAAATTATTATTATTATTATTATTATTATTAGAGAGAGAGAGAGAGAGCAGAACTCCAATAAGGTGTCACTGAGGTACAGCTATACGAAACCCAATATACGCATCATTATACCCAGACTGGTAAGAGTGTACTAGCACGTACACCACAGCCAAATGTGTGCGATATGGTGACAGGTTTTGATAAAATCAGCGGATAAGTTTACAGGTGGAACACAGTTAGAAATAACTTCAGGTCGAGTTACAGAGATGGCGGTTGCTCAAACTATCTAGATGTGATTCCCAAGTTGTCTTGATAGCCTGAACCTTTAAACCTAAAAAGAACAACAGTGCATCAACCCTTAGAGGACATCGATGTCATGGTTGCATAACGAAGGCAGAGAGGAACCTAGACAAGGCTATGTCGAAGGTCAGAGTCTCGTCTCTGGAAACAGCTACACGACTCCGTTTTATACCGGGTGTACGGGGAATTTTTGCTCGAGCCTACGAGCTCGGATACCCCACATTAAATTCGGCCTTGTGCCACATCTGACCGATTGGGGCGGTTGGTAGATATCCTGCAGTTGGAGATTCATTGTGGAATTCACTTGACTCTCTTCTAGCAGTTGACTACTACTTCTCCGCGCCGCTGGCGAATCTTATATGTGTTGTTCTTGTCCTAAGTATTATCGTTCATTACCAACCTTCGTGTGATTATGTGTTTATACGGGTTCAAAGGGCATATTTTTGGCCGAGCACACGCGCTCGGAGATCCCACGTTAAACCGGCCTTGTGCCACATGATGCCTTCGTGGTGGTGGTGGGGGTGACTAAATACTGTTCAGTCTGAAGTCTAGAATGAGGTCTGTCAGTAGTCTGTCAGTCAGTCAGAGCGAGCGTGTCAGTCAGTCGAGTCAGAGGCAGTCCGAAACAGAGTCGCGTTCAGACAATTACTACTGAGCCTGATTGTTCGTACTAACACTTTCTACTTCTCTGTATATATTCCTGTTTGTAATATATCTGTGTTATTCCATATCCGTGTTCGAGTTCTTTATTGGTTCTACCTTGGACTATCACCGTGGTACAAGGAACCGGACCATAACAGATACATTACAGTCTGCAGGAACTGCCATGTCAATAAGAAAATACATTCTGTATTTGTGGTCTTTGATCACGATATCTGGGCGATTAGATTAGATTGTTCTGTCAGTATGTATTGTAAAAATCCCCATAAAATTGTGACAGGTCCTATGTCTGTAACCGAGGATGGGTGGTGTTCATAACAATTCTATGCGGTTTTCTTCCCGTAAAAGTTGCAGATTTTCCTGTGTAGTTATTGGTCCATCCTGTCATGCTGAATTGTATATTCGGTTTATACTAATACCGTGCAACCTGATACAGGATGGTCAATTGTTTGTGGTTATTTATCGCAGAATCAGCATTTAGGGTTAACACAATATTTCAGTATGTTTGCTTGGTAATATCTGGTTAACAAGGATTGCTCATGCGCAGCGAGAATAAAACCATTGCTTTCGGCTTTGAACCCTGCACTACGTAACCGCTGATGGATATGGGGTTTGTCTATATCAGCTTGTTTCGTACGGACATCTGCTTGTGACTTCTTCTTTAGGTTTTTTGTCGCTGCAGTAGGTGTATCCTGGTTTACTTGCTCGTCTTCATCCACGTAAAATTCCTTTATTATTATTATTATTATTATTCGTTCTATCTATCGACATTGTTTCCGATGTTATAAGGGCAGATAAAAATATTGAGATTTTGGTCATTGTAGCATAATATTTTAAACTGGCACTGAAAATGTCTGTAGCTTCTCGTAGAATTCGAGAAGATGAATGAAATGAAGCAATAACTGATTGTTTCATTCCAAAACTGCTTCAAAAGTTTTAAAGGTGGTGGCTTGTCACTTACAGAATGTATGGTTTGTCAGCAAAAGGAACAAACCAATATGCGAAGGGAAAGGTAGACGTGGAGTGGAATGAACTGAATGGTCATGATATGTCCCTTGTTGCTCACAGTCTCCAGGACCATCACAGACGAAGTGAATTTTGTGTGCATCACTATATGCCCGTCCGCACAGCTGTCATTTCTCCTCTTCAACGGGAAACCATTCTACACTCTTTCCGATTGGAACTCGCACTTTACTAAAGGAATAGGGAATGGGGGTAGCTCTCCTCAGTGTAGTCGGAGTGGGGGGGGTCTTAACTAGGAGGATTAGAGTTTGGGGAACTAAGGTATGTAGCTCGTTTGAACATTTTCAATGGAAGCGAGAGGCTTGGAAGCGAGAGGCTTGCAAGTGAGTGAATAGCGAGAGGCTTGCAATGTTTCGTCCATGTAAAAGGTGTTGTAAGGTAGAAAGCAAATCATCACTCACAAGGCGGCGAAGACGTTTTTGATCTATATCAAGACTGGAAAGTGAATACTGGTCAGCTCCAGCTCAAATATGGTAGCAATCTTCCATTTTCGGCCTAAGCATGTCGTTATATGTCAAATATAATTAGTCTTCATGAATTTGGTTTGATCGGAAGCAAAGTTCCTAAAAGGGCGTGTAAATTAATAAATAATATTGGCCTTCAGTAGTTTGGATCTTGCAGGCGAGTTATTATTTTTGACGATGAGGTTGGCCATTTTGAGTGCTTATCAAGAAGACTCACTTTACACCACATATTTCCATTAGGACACATCTAAACACGAACGGAGACGTACCAACCTCTTTTCGCTTAAAAACGCTTAAAAATTATGGAAGCATTAATAATAAAAAAAAGAAGCCAACGCTCCATAATATTAACTTTAAAAACGGCCGCAACGTGCTGACCGTGTTCGAAAATTAAATAAAAAATTCTGTTGATATATATATATATATATATATATATATATATATATATATAAACCTACATATTCAATTAAAAAAAGATCTTTGATAATGGTTAAAGTAGAAAGCGCTCGGGCCCATAGAACATTAGAAAGATTTTTACACACTTTCTTCCCAGAAAAGAAAATACTTGTACGAATGTGAGAAAATTGAAAAGCTTAATCACAGTTCCCTGTCAGTTGTCTTCAATATAACTTGTATAAAAAAGGGTTGCTACCTAAATATACAATTATATATATATATATATATATATATATATATATATATATATATATATATATATGTATGTATGTGTGTGTATATATATATATATATATATATATATATATATATATATATATATATATATATATATATATATTGAATACTATCGACCTTACATTATTTAATATCTCTACTATTTAATAATGTAAGGTTGATAGTATTGAATGATATATATATATATATATATATATATATATATATATATATATATAATTATAAATTAATTGATTTAAAATATGGTTATTTTCTACACAGTTCCAACCATGTTTCAAAAAAATAGAAGCTAAAAACCCTAATTTTATTTTTTGCAAATAAATTAAAAGCATTAGTTCCATTTCATCTTCAAGCGAATTTTGGAGTAACTTTTAAAATTTACCGGGTTTTAAATACACAGCTAAAATCACGTTTCCATGGTTACAGAATATTCTACTCAAATTGAACACGGGTGTCTAGATTTTCCTTATGACAGTATCATTGTATCAGTTATTAGCTACATTTTGGTAAGGGGTGAGGATGTATTTTACACTGAAACCTGACGTCGGTTGAATGGATGTCGTCTGAATTTAAAAAAAAAAAAAAAAATTGTTAACGGTAAAAAATTTTCAACGTCATCTTTTTTAAAATTAAAGATTTTTTTTTACAATACTTTTTATTTAACTACGATTTGAAATATTTTCCTTTTAATTTTTATTTTACTATATTCTTTTTAAGAACAGTTAAATGTATTAGAATCCATTATATTATGTAGGATTATTTTAACATTAAGTTTAAGTATGTATATGAGGTTACATTTTTTTTTTTTTTTTTGTATATGACTATGACAGCAGAAATGGTTACTTAATTTCACTGATTCAGTAAACTTTTCTTTTATATATAAACCTATTATTATAATATTTCACATGTAAGTACTGAGGACATGGGTCATTCAAAAGCTTACATGTTATGGTATTTCATATTAATTTTATTTTTATTTTATTTTATTTTATTTTATTTTACTATAGGTGTTATTTTTGGATTCTTTTTAATGCGTGTAGTATTATTTAAAAGAAATTTAGGTTAGAATTCATTCAATTTAACTACAATTTTAATTACAAATTCAAAATTACAACTTTAAAATTTTAAAATATTTTCATTGTTTAGTTTTAATAGACTATATTACTTTTATAACAGAAGGAAAATTACTCATATTAAGTAAGATTATTTTTCCATATCAAATTATATGTAATTTTTTTTTTTTTTTTTTTTTTTTTCAAATTTAAATATTATTTAAGTAATATTAATGGCACTTACTACAAAACTAGCTAAGTCATTTCTCAGATTTAGTAAACTTTATTTATTTATTAATTAATTAATTTATTTATTTCAAATATATGTAACCCAATTAATAAAGTTTCATATGTATGTATAAATAACATGTTAGAATTCATTTTATTTTACTACAATTTTAATTTCAATTTTAAAATTATAACTTTAAAATTTTAAAATATTTTCATTGTTAGTTTTAATTTAGACTATATTACTTTATAACAGAAGGATAATTACTCATAGTAAGTAAAAATTTTTTTCATATCAAAGTATATGTAAATTACAATTTTAAACTTTTAATTTAGATATTATTTAAGTAATATTAATGGCCCAGACTACAAAACTATCTAAGTCATTTCTCAGAATTAGTAAACTTTATGTATTAATTCAAGTTTAAGTATGTATATGAGGTTACATTTTTTTTTTTTTTTTTTTTTTATATATATAAACCTAGTGATATAATGTTTCTCATGTAAGTACAAAGGACATGGGTCATTCAAAAGCTTACATCTTATGGCATTTCATATTAATTTTATTTTACTATATTTGCTTTTTTAGGATTCTTTTTTAGTGCGTGTAGTATTATTTAAAAAGAAATTTAGGTTAGAATTCATTCAATTTAACTTTAATTTTAGTTTCAATTTTAAAATTACAAACTTTAAACTTTTGAAATATTTTCATTGTTAGTTATATTAGACTATATTACTTTATAACAGAAGGAATATTACTCATAGTAAGTAAAATTATTTTTCAATATCCAAGTATATGTAAATTACAATTTTTAAACCTTTATATTTTAAAATATTATTTTAGTAATATTAATGGAACTTACTACAAAATTAGCCAAGTCATTTCTCGGATTTAGTAAACTTTATTTATTACTTAATTTATTTATTTATTTTAAATATATGTAACCTAAGTAGTAAAGTTTCATATGTATGTACCAAGAACAGGTTAGAATTCATTTTATTTAACTACAATTTTAATTACAATTTTAAAATTACCACATTAAAATTTTAAAATATTTTCATTGTTAGTTTTAATTGACTATATTACTTTATAACAGAAGGATAATTACTCATAGTAAGTATAATTATTTTCCATAACAAAGTATATATAAATTACAATTTTTAAACTATTATATTTAAATATTTAAGTAATATAAATGGCACAGACTACAAAACTATCTAAGTCATTTCTCAGATTTAGTAAACTTTATGTATTAATTAATTAAATTATTTATTTTAAATATATGTAACCTGAGTAATAAAGTTTCATATGTATGTACAAAGAACAATGGGTCATACATTACCTTACATCATCTAGCTTTAGTTATAATTTCATTTTTCAGGAGGTGTTTTATCGGATTCATTCAAGTGTTTGTAGTACATTTATTATAGAGGTGTTTGGTTAGGATACATTTTATTTAACTACAATTTTTAAACGGTGTTTTGTTTTAATACGTTTTAACCACAAATTTTAAATTTTAAATAACAGTTTAAAAACATTTTTCCTGCCATTCAATAGACTTTTTTTTTTTTTTTTTTTTTTTATATATTATTTAAGGAAAATTTTTGACAATGACGGCATATAATAGCTATTTCATTTCTCTGATTCAGTAAATTTTTATTTTTATAAACTTAGTAATATATAGTTTCTCTTGTATACATAGAGGACACGGGTCGTTTAATGATCTACAAATTCTAGCTCTTCTTATTAACTTCCATTTTACTGTAGGTGTTTTTATTTGATTCTTTTAGATGCCAGAAATATTTTGAGAGAGATGTTTGATTTTATATTTATTTATTCTAAATGAAGTTTGATGTTGGTTGAATCTTTTTTTGAATTCATGGCTAGTGCAACCTATATATATTTTTATGTTATCAGGATTTTCAATCGAAGAGATATTGCATTGGTATACTAATGATTCAGTGCAACATTTATTTTGTAGTGGGCAATTTTGAGGGTTTCGACAATTACATAGTTTTTGTTTATTTACATCAGTTTTTATCTTAATTTTTCTATTGTCTAAATTTTTTTGGTTTTGGTATAAGTGTTTATTTAAGATATTAGCATTATGGTTCTTAATGATTTTTTCTAAGTTCTTTGTACAGCTATAACTTAATTTTTAGTGTGTTTTATTGAAAATAGTACTTAGTTTATTTTCACAAGGGAAATGCTTGACTATTAATGTGAGGAATTTATGTCTAATCTGTTCTTTACCATTTGGTTATATGGGGAGTATACCAAATAATTTTCTACATCTGTTTTTTCTATGTTTTCCATTTTCATTTTTATATACGCTAGTTTTGGGTTTTTTAGCCACTATCTTTTTAGAGCCTTATTATAGCCATTGATATGCTCATCAAAAATCTTGTTATTAGCTGAATTTGTACTAATTCGTTTACTTATAGATAACGGTATATGTTTAATTATAGATGGGGGTGATTTGATTTAGGATGTATATATAAAGGATTGGTGTTGGGTTTTTTATAAGGTGTGTATGTATTTTTATTTAGATCTAAAGTTATATCTAGGAAGTCTACTTTTTTTAATTTAGTACTAACTGTAATTTTAAGCCCATGCTTTTAAATTCTTTATATAATAACTTTCTAATTCTATCTATTTTGAAGTTCGTTGAGTTTCTAATGACCATTAGCCCATCGTCCCTGTACAAACCAATATCATTTGTATTGTAAATTTACAGAGCATTAATATTATAAATTAATTGATTTAAAATATGGTTATTTTCGCTACACAGTTCCACGGATTTTATATCTTACTGTTCTTTCTTTTTTTTTATTTATATATATATATATATATATATATATATATATATATATATATATCGTTCTATAGGTTTGATTTTTCTTACTTGAAATTGATCACTTTTTTAACGTGTACGATTTTAACAAATATTTTAGTTTTTATTCATTTCGGTGTATATATTTTATATATATATATATATATATATATATATATATATATATATATATATATAAAATATCAATCACTAAATGAACATGGTCACAATATAAAACAAAACTCTCTCCTCTCTCTCTCTCTCTCTCTCTCTCTCTCTCTCTCTCTCTCTCTCTCTCTCTATATATATATATATATATATATATATATATATATATATATAAACAGGATGTATAAAAATACTTTGACAAACTTTGGTGGCGGGTTCCTGACACCAAAACAAGATAAAATGTCCATATAAACATATGTCCCTAATGTCATTGTTGGATTTCAACACAGCAATTCATAACAAATGTTCAAAATGTCATCCGCTTGCTTCTACACATGTATGTACTCGTCGGATCATTAACTGGTGGACCCTTTCAAATACACCAACGCGGTGTCGAATGGTTTTGCAGACCCCCATGTCACATTGATAAAGCGTCTCTGCATTAGTAATGTCTGCTTCATAAGCCAACCTTTTTAGATGGCCCTACAGATAAAAAGGGAACATGCAGGTCATGGAACCAGTCCTACCCTACCTATCCATCTTTCATGGTTGATGTCAGCTAGTGCAACGCGAGCAATGTGACTAAAATGTACTAGAGCCCCATCATACAATCCCAGCCCACACATTAATCGTAAACTGATTCTGGTGTCCTGCCTGTATTGTACCATGGGAATTCCGATGAACTCATAAATGTTGGTTGTATAAATTTGTTATTCCATCTCTTCCAAATGTTGCCTCATCCGTAAACAAGACCGAAGAGACAAACAACGGATCGGCAGTTTGTGCAATAAACCATCACCAAAAGTTCTCTCGTGGTGAGTGAAAGACCCTGCACATGTTGCAAATGATACGAATACAGGGAATGCTCTTGAAGTATCCTCCATGCGGTACGATGAGATGTAGGACATGTTAGGGCCACTTGACGTGTGCTGATACCTGGATCATCTCCAACAGTCTGTAGAATGTGTTCTTCGTGGTCAGGTGTACGAGCTGATCTCGGTCTTCCTCGATTCATAGATTGTGGTGCCACGGACCTTGTCTCAGCAACGCGACGTTAAACAGCAGCAAAGGTTGTATGACTCGGTTGCCTTTGGTCTGGAAACGAAATCTGATACAGTCGTGCAACCTCGCATCCATTACCATTCACGCGGCCCTATGTAAAATTCATATCTGTCTGCTCACGATATGAATATCTTGCCATTGTTAAACGGAACACTTCCGAGTTAAATCACTACTACACACGTTAAACATTGAAGACAGACTAGGCACAAATGTACACGAATGACAAATGTAACTTAGTCTACATGGCAACACAGCGCCATCTACCATAAATTGTCTTTAAACTTAACTCAAAACCGAAGGATTTACAGACATATCTTTATTTGGACTTTTGTCCTTGTTTTGGTGAGTCTGTAAAAGTATTTTTGATACACCAGGCACTTAGAAGAAACCAATAAAACACCTACAGTAAAATGGAAATTAATAAGAAAATCTAGAATATATAGGTCATTAAATTACCCATGTCCTTTGGGCATACACGAGAAACTATATATTACTAAGTTTGTAAAAAATAAAAAATTACTGAATCAAAGAAATGAAATAGCCATTCTTTATTTTCCTTAAATAATATTTAAAAATAAAATAAAAATAAAAAAATAAGAAAATGGGAGCTGGTAATATACATACTTATATTTAATATGTAATAATAATTTTTAAATAATTTAAGTAATTCTATTACATTTACTTGACTTAAAAAGAAATATAGTCTATTAGTAATTTAGAGTAAAAATAATATTTTAAAATTGTAGTTCAATATAACGTATTCTCATCCAAAAACCCCGTTTAGAAAAAATCTTTCAGTATACAAGTACGAATTTGCCGGAAAAAAAATGCCGAAAAACTTATTGTCGTTAATAAAAAAAACAAAAAACAGACGACATACGTTGAACGGATATCAAAATTCGTTGAAAAATACACCCCTACCCTCCCCAAACTTAACCTCTTTTTCGGGCGTAACTCATAATTGATACAACAATGGTTAATAAAAATGAACACGCTAACGCCCCTGACTAAATGATTGGATTTCTCTGTATCATCGGAAACAAGGAATTATGAATTATATGTGCATTTAAAACTCAGTAAATATAAAAATAAGTTATTCCAAAATTCGCTTGAAGATGAAACAGAACTAATGCTTTTAATTTAATTATATAATTAAATTTGAAGTTTTTAGCTTCGGTTTTTGAAACATGGTAATTCCTGTGTAGCGAAGAAACCATATTTTAAATCAGTTTATATATATATATATATATATATATATTCCATCGGTATCAGTAATACATTTCAGTATATGCATTATTTTGTCATTTTCTTTTTGATCCTAAGCTTCATTGGTTTTGAAAATTAGTGATGTTTAACCCTTTTTTCTCTTTATTACACCATTATTGGTGATAGTCTCTTCGATTGCTTGATAGGTATGGGAGAGTGATTTCCTTAAGTCTTCGATTTTTACTCTATTCTTCGTTAACTCTTATGGCTTGACAGTGAGGACACATTCTCTAAAGATATCCGTCGATGAGTTTTTTTTTATACAAAGTGAAAGTAAGTAAACCCAGCCAAAATTCGTACACGTTTCGTCTATTCTGTTAACCGTTATGTCACAACGCACTCCTCTTCCCACGTTTATGCATACGCGGATATCCACCACACACACACACACACACACACACACGCGCGCGCGCACACACACATTCCAATAACTCCTTTTTCTCAGGACATTATGATACCTCATGTGAAATTTTTAATCATGCACCCAAACAATGACAATTTAACTTCCTCTCTCACCCTCGTGCACACTGCCTAGCATCACACGTACATAGTTCACTTTCTGATTTATGATTTTAGTTGAAATAATATAACAAAAAGAATAAAGAAACTGAGAATTAGACGAATCATTTTCTTCACATGCAGCAGACAGCAAATGTTAAGTCATTTCTTGTGTACGTCTGTAGCTGGGTTAAGCCGAAACTTGTGTCTGTAGTTAGAATAAGAAGAGGTCATACGTCAAAGATCAGCAGTCGGAGGTCAGACGTGCGTTGAGATCGGGTCGGCAGTAATTATATATTCAACCTGGGTGTGTTCTACTGGGTGAGAAGGAGGACGTATATTTATATTCACTGCAATCGCATGTTCATACCTTCGACATTTGCATTAGATGTATGGCTGGACGCTCGTTTCCGGATAAGCCTGTCTGTTCAGGTGGATAATTAATCCCTATTGTAGACGCCTGCTCAGGCATTTGTGTTTCTTCAACGCCCACAAAACCGACACGTGGTTTATACTGCAACTATTCAGAGCGAACCTTAGTGACATTTTCTTGGAGAGACTTTATGATCTGGCGTTTGAATAAGGCCAGTACGCATAAACTCGGTCACGATGACTTGTGACTACTAAGCTTCATGATGAGCATTAAAAGATTTATTTATCAAAATTATAACAAATTATTTAAATGGATGTATAACCGATTTCGTAAATCTTCACAAATGTTCAATATGCACACCACCTGTGACACGACACACGTCAAGTTGGTAGTCCAGCTTCTGCTTAATACTCTTGTAGCATGTCTTGCGTAACATTCTCATATATGTGCCTCCACTGAAACGCTAAAAATTAGTATACCATGATGAAAAAACCCTCAAACATGATAAAAACAAAGTTTTATCGCCAAAATCTTTGTTATTATTAAGAGGAAAGACCAAAGAAGTTTTTGGTTATTAAATTATATATTTGAGCTTTTATTAGAACGTTCGAAATTTTGGTTAAAAATCTTTTTTTTGTTTATTTTTCGTCAGAAGGGAAAGGGTATATAGATTAGTATAGGTAATTTTAATGTCTTTTTTTGCAGTGAAAAACATTGATTTGGAAATTCTTGCAAAATTCAAATAATAGTCGGATCTTAATAAAACTTTCATGACTTATTCACAAATGAATGAAATTATTTTAGAAATGTTTCTCTTTAGAAAATCTTGGTAAAAATATTTTTATTTACATCATCAATTTCTTTTTTTTAAAACACAACCCCCAGTTACCGAAAATCTGTTTTGACTCGTAAAATAAAAATGCAATAAAACTAAGATATCATTTAATTAGAAAAGCTTTCAATTGCTTTTCTCATTAAGATATATTATTGTCTTAAGAATTTTTCGATGAATAATGAATTGTAACAAGAATTGTTTTCTTTTTTTTTAATTTTAATTAGAATAATTTATAAAGTTCAAATCTTTTAAATTTCTCTGTTACTTTGTCCCGGTTAGGTGATATTGTTATTAAGTAAAAACTGTATTTACTAATCATAAATGGAAAAACTTAGTACAATTCACTGACCACCAATATTTTAAAAAGATTTTTGAAATTTTTTTAGTGTGTATAAACGTGCCGGTTTTTGTAAACACAGGCATTTATACATGACATTATCAGAAAATAAGAGCAACAACTATAGCAGACTTAAAGCCAAAGTACCTAAAATTCGATAAAATATTAGATTATGGAGAATATTTTTCTAAATTTTTAAGATTACCGGGTAGTTAAAAAATATATAAAAAATGCGCTCACGTTATATTCCTCAAGTAAATTTACAGATATGGCCACTGTAGATAAATTAGATAAACTTCCATCTGTCCGTCAAGCTGCTAACCTATCAACACAGTAAACATCTGTCACCGTGTTAAAAATGCATTTATGTATTTTAAACTTAAAATACGAAATTGTTTCAAATCAGATTAATTAAACTTTAAATCAGCTAATATTCCGCAAATAAAGTTTCAGAAAAGTATATTTTATTTTAAAAGATTTTTTTTAATAAAAAGAATTACATTGTGTTGAAAGATAGCTAAAAACGTCGCTAAAATCAGTGATTTTAGCAATTTCAAAACGAAAACTACTTTCAATTGTTTTAAATTAGTTTGGGAATACATCAAAGTATTTTTCTTAATGGAAATATTAAATTTAATCTATTAGCTTGAAATTAATACTAAAATAAAAGCTCCAAGAAAGATTTTTCTTTTTTTAAATTCATTTTAAACCTTAGGTATTGCGTTTCTGTGAAACTCTCTCTCTCTCTCTCTCTCTCTCTCTCTCTCTATATATATATATATATATATATATATATATATATGAATATGAAGAAAAATAGTTTTAAGCTGTGCTATATTTATGGGATAAACCGCTCAATATCAGAGATAGAGCATATGTAAATATAAATGATAATATAACGATTGCGTCTAGCATGAAACAGCCTGTCTCCTCTGAGTGTTGACTTCAATGTTCATTATATATATATATATATATATATATATATATATATATATATATCTTGTTTATCTATCTACATTTATTGTAGATATCACAGTCTGTTTTCCCATTCCAATTTTTATATTAAATAGATAAAACTCTTTCTATAAATATAATATTTCTATACTACATTTATATACCCACCACCAACAGCAACAAAACACGGGCAATACTTGCACAAACATTTTTCTTACATTTACATATCGTATACATATGCTCTCATACATGTAGAAATGGTGGAGGAAAGTGATAGTACGGTTAATATGTTACACAATATATCTCTATATAATAGTGACTGCTCAAGCAACTCAATGATTCCTGTGTACAAATCCCTTAGAACCTATGTAGGAAAGTCTGCTACCTTCTTAAAAAGTCTTAAGTGTATTGAAACATATATTCAGTATTTTGACCTAATGTCGTAAGTGATTAGCATTTTGAACCAAATTCTGTAAATTTTGAACCTGTGCTTACGACATTGAATCAAAATACTGATTGTTATCAACATTTTGATTCAATTCTATAAGCAGTCAACATTTTGAAACAATGCTGTAAATGATCAGCATTTTGATCTAATGTTGTAAGTTGTTAGCACTTTGAACTAATATTGCAAATAATAAATATTTTGATCCAATGCTTTAAACGATCGGCATTTTGATCCAATGCTCTAAGCTGTTAGCCCTTTGAACTAATATTACAAATAACAGCATGCAACACGATTTGTCTCCTTAGGTAGAAACTATCATTTCCTATTTGCTTACACCTAGAAAGTATGAAAGATGGCTAATATTTCCTTTGTTTTAAACATTTTTGAATATTATTTTATGTCAGATCATTTGAATTGTTGTATGAACATTTCCTCTTCATGATAATTCGTTAAAACTACGGACTTTAAAAATTTCTGATTTATTTTCCTGAAACGATCTACTGACACAATTTCAAGCATGTAAATTCGTAATAAAATTCCTCATCTTGTTTTGTTAAAAGTGTTTCCTCGTCATTATCATCCGCCATTAATCTACTTTTAAACTTAAAATTAAAACGAAAGAAAAAAAGAAAAGAAAAAGAAAATGAAAGAAAGCCTTGCCATTCATACAAATGTCAAAAAAGATATTCTTTATTTCGGATATATCCCAAAGTATCAATAGATTTAACAGGCCTTAAGAAAATGATAACGAATCTTATTACAAAGTTGAGATTGGTCCTTGACTCGTCTTGGGCCAAACTGAATTTTGAATGAAACGACAAATGGCTTCAGTCATCATTAATATATAAAAATCAGAGATTGTTTTAATCACAGCTATGGTTGCTTATAAAAAGATTAGTACAGTTTTGCACAGAAACAAAAAGTTAAAAAATTATCTAAATCTTCATCAATTGGACTAGTGATGGCCTTTGCATAAAAAAGAAAAAGAAATAAAAGAAATCAATTAAATATTAATAATAATAATAATAATAAACAAAATGATTGACGTAGCTGTTCCAATATTTTTCAACACTTAAGAGAAGAGAACGATTTAAGAAAAGGAAAGATAGTGTTTGACAATGTTCAACAATATTTCGACAGTATGTCTGTCTTCAAGATAGTTTTAAAATTTTTTTAAAAGTATAAAAATATAAAAAGAATCTGCAAAAAATTATAAGTATTTGCACAAACAGTACGTCATTTGTTAGATGTAACAGCAAGTTTTATGGTAACAGTTTCTTTTATCGCACTTCTCGCTTGTGAAGCACTCTTCCGGCTTCTTTCTTCCCAGTCGACTTTGATATTCAAAAATTTAAATGCAATGACAATCGTTATCTTCTGTCTTTTAATTCTTGTTATTTTATTGTTCTCTCTCATCAATAATGTTTTTAACTCATATTATCATATTTTATATTCTCTAACACTCAGTAACCGCTTGCGCTTTAGTGGCTTTATTGACTTGCTCGGAGTGAAATGATTGAAATATATATGCATATATATATATATATATATATATATATATATATATATATAGATAGATAGATAGATAGATAGATAGAGAGAGAGAGAGAGAGAGGTGGACATTGAAGTCAACACCCAGAGCCGACAGTCTGTTTATGCTAAACGCAATCGATGGCCTGACGATTGCGTATAAGCATGAAACAGACAATGTCCACTTTTACATTTACATACACTCTATCTCTGATATAGAGCACTTTAACTCATAAATATAACCTACTTTAAAACTATATTTTATCATATATATATATATATATATATATATATATATATATATATTTATATATATATATTTACTAATGTTCACCTAATAAAAAGCTTAAGAGCCACTCAAAGTAGAGGATTACTGTGTGGAGTTGTATGAGCGTACGAAAGGGCAAGAAGTTCTTGAGGGTCTATGCAGAAAAGATAGCTACTTCTACACTTGAATAGTTCAGGATTTAATTGGTGAATAACATTTCAGTATTCACTCGGAGACGTTAGATGTATAGAGTTGAAGTAGATTTTAAAATGCACCTGAAACACAATCCTAAACAGAAAGCAAGGGATAAACGTCTACTCATGTTCAAAAGACCGGGGAGGTGTGTGAACTGGACGATATAACTTATCTAAGGCAATGAACAAACGAAATACAAACAAACCTCTCATCTACGGACGCCCACCATCAGCGGACTTCGGATGCAACGGACAAAGTCTTCAGGCAAAATAAAAAATCTGCAGGAAAAAAAAAACTTCCACATCGTCTGCGATGTATTTCAAAATTTGCGGGCTCAGCGGAACGAGTCGTATTAGTTCTCAGCGTGACCGCTTGGCGGCGCTAGCGGATTTTCAGTTGTGAACAAAGACGGGTGTACAGTATATAAAGTACGATGCATTAGCGCGTGCGTGTGAAAGTAGCTGTGAGAAACATATTATTTTTGTCATTTTGATTAATATATCTATATTAAGTATATATTTATTTATGTCATATATACATGTTTATAGTATTTACATTATAGTCATAACTACTAGTAGTTATTATAGTTTATTATTTATAACTAAAAATAATCCCTTCCCACCCCTTCTCCTTATTAGTCCGTTGATGAGATGTTTGTCTGTATATTGTGTTCAAAGCGTGACACTGACGATAGCCAAAAGATTGCGATAATGATAGTAAACACGATATCAGTGTGAATAATTAACACGGCAGTAACAATGATGAATGTTAGCACTCCCAGCAACAAAAGTTAATTATCACGGGACACTATTTTTGTATTTGAGGAAGGGTTGGTTTCATTTTGGTATAATTTCATGACGAAGATTGGACAACAGGAAAACACCAACGAGAAAAGAAAGAAAGTAATTTGTCGGAACTGTCTTGCAGGAAAAGTTTCATGGTGAGTCAAGAAAGATTTAATTATGAGGAAGTTGTGTCAATAAAAATATAACTTGTATTTTTCTTCTCACTGATCGACCACCGAGATTACTTTCCACGTTTTTTTTTAAGCAACAAGTCTAGTTTTCATTAATCACATTCTGTGTCATTTTCCTTTCTCCGCCATAAGTATCTGTGGGTGTGTATTTCTCTTGGTCACTGATATCATCAATCCCCGTTATTTGATCTGTGACAATACATATTGCTTCTTTTTTTAAAACCAATTATTGTTCTTAAAACTTTTCGGATGTAAAGTGTGTTTGATTAAGACGGATCAAAGTCAGCAGTAAATAAATCAGCGTTATTGGTGTAAATTTATTTAATTTCTCTATTGGGTCAAGTTATTTAAGTCATGGCAATTATGTGTGAAAAATAATATCGCCTAAATGTCCGCCTCCACTTGACGGTCAAAATTTTTGATGACGTCTCTGCATAGTTGCTCCTCGATCTCACCAATGCCTTATTATCTCATCCTTCAGCTGTTGAATTGTTGTTGGCTTGTTGGCATAGACCTTACTTTTGAGATGACCCCAAAGGAAGAAATCTAAAGGCGTCAAGTCGCATGATCGTGGTGGCCAATTGACTTCGTCGTTTCGAGAGATGATGCAACCTGGGAAATTCTTATTCAAATTCTGTTTGAACGTCCATTTTCGTAATAGGCTTCGATAACTTTAACACGTTGTTTGATTGTTAATCTTTCCATGGTTGAAATTGCCAAAGAGTTAAGTTGTTAAATCTGAAAGAAAAAGAAAAATATCATTAGACGATTAAACTTAATTCACATTTAAAATCGATCCAAGTTATTGGAACACCCATTACTTCTATTTATATGGGATACATATCATAGAAATTTTAGCTTATAATATTTCTTTTTTATGTTTTTTATTAAATTTAATTTTTATAATATTTTTTAGAAATATTCACAGTACCTTAATTTTTTTACGTGATAGATAATTCAACACAACGATTCTACATAAATATTTAATATGGCATGTTATAATTATCAGTCTTCTGTCTCTCTCTCTCTCTCTCTCTCCCATAAATATCTGTAAGTGTGTGTTTCTCTTGGTCTCTGATGTCCTCAATAAACATTTTGCAATCTGGAACAATACATATAGCTTTTTTGCTAATATTTAAAACGTTATATTTTTAAATGGATACCCGTATTTTAGCAGACGCACAGTTCCTTTTAAGCAGTATTTATTTTATCTACCGGCCTGCCTACTCGAGAAAACAGAGTTCACCGGAGCGTCTATTCAAATGCGGGTATCCACTAAAAAAAACACAACAAAAAATGTGTGAAATAATAAAATATGTTAGATTTAAATCCATTAATTCTTTTATATATATATATATATATATATATATATATATATATATATATATATATATATATATATATATAAAAGGTAATGAAGGGTTTGGTAATCCGTATGGATAATTGCGAAGAGGATGTAATCCAGAGAGCTCAATGTAACAACAGAGTAAATATATATTATTTCAAACGTTACTATAGCGGATAATCATATTTGAAATAAACGTTGGATTTTTATTTTAAACAGTGTGTATTGCATCGATCGGCCTACATATTCAAGAAATCTTAATCTTAGTAGAAACCACTGTTTGATCCGATGTGTTTTACCACTCGGCTACGAAGAGCATCACATTATTCTGTGACACCATATTCTATAACTCTACACTTTCGCCCGGAAAGGTAGTTTTACAAAAACAAATGAAATGACAATTCATAATCTTTGTTACCAAAAGTTTGTTGTTCTTATTATTCATGTGTATCAAGGTTAATTTTTTTTTATCGATATTGCTGATGCGTATGGATGATTTTCTTGTTTTTTTATAACTTGACTGCGTAAAACACAGAAATTACGAAATAAAAAACAAAATTGATTTCAGTATTGTTTCTGGTAGACTTTTAAGAAACATAGAAATTATATATTGGAGCAAAAATTGTTCTTTGAAATCGCTTTTACGTAACACACAAATATTTGCCTGGACATTAATAATAAAAGAGAAATTATAGTCTTATACCTGACAGTATTAAATGGTAACTATTACTATAAAATATATTTCCGCATTCAGAAAACCTCACTTTTCCCATATGGAACAAAATTTCTCTTTTTTTTTTTTCCATTAAAACCTTTCCTTGGATCCAATTTCTATGCATGTCACATTTTAGAGCTCCACATAAAACAGTTTGACCGTCTTTAACAAACAGATAAAGAAATTTGTTCCTAATTATATATACAAAGTTTGGGGCGGTATTAGCTTTATATATTTATCGATGTTTCATAAATTTATATCCACAATTATAATTAGTAAATCATAATAGACATGTCCTATCACTCCGACGAAAGAGGCACAAAATCACCTGTGCTATACACCGTCATATAAATTATTTAGTACCTAGGACTAATTAAATGCCTATACATTATTTACATTATTTGAACTATTGTCCTCATCTTTGTTGCCATATTTATCACAACGTTTCGGCCGTTGTACGCTCCGGCCTTCTTTAGGTGGTTGGAATTTCGAACTGAACCCTTTATTTCGCTCACGTGGAACTAGAACAGTCTACCCCAGTGAGCGAAATAAAGGGTTCAGTTCGAAATTCCAACCAATTGAAGAAGAAGGCCGGAACGTAAAACGGCCGAAACGTTGTGATAAATATGGCGACAAAGATGAGGACAATAGTCCGAATAATGTAAATAATGTCCAGAAATATAGACAGACTCTAAATGCCTATAGTTGAGCATGAAAAAGTAACTGACTGAGGAATCCATAAAAGCCGGCAGATTTTGTTTTTGGGGGCGAGAAGGATTACCCACGGCGAGGAGTATGTGTGAACGAGCCAGCGGTGAGGTTCAAGGACAAAGACAAATTTAAATAGACGTTCATAAATATTCATCAGCTTAACTGGAAAGTCGAGGTAAATTATGGAGGATGTTAAGTGACGTCATTTAATGCTTACTAAAGGAAAGGGAATAAATGATGTTGATATTTTTTATGCAATTAATATTATTTTAGTAATATTATTTTAGTATGGGATAAATTTATGTATTTGTCGTATCGGTGAATGACAATCCCAGCAAAAGTCGAGAAATCTTCCCCAGTTTTCTTTTTAAGGTTTAATCATTGCCATCTTGTGTTTAAAAGAACTTTACCCCAATTTTTTTCCAGAATTAAGACAGTTTCCTTGAAAGACACTTCCCCCAGGCTTTCTCAGAAGTATGTAATTTGCATGCTTTTCGTGTTCACTTGGACCAAAATTTCTAAGCAACAGATATATTTTCTTTTCGTCTGACCATGTAGCGCAATCTTTTTGAAAGACCTCTTCATAACGGTGAAAATACGCCACAAAAGTTGCCTCCGCCACAGGACTGTACTTAAATTCGCCAGTTGAATTTATTACCGAAGTTTGAGAAAAAGAATTTTCATTTCATTACGTTGCTCTTTTTTCCTTTTTTAACCCTAACAATTCGAAGATTTTTTTTTCGAACCGTTCGTTTTGTTTCTCAAAGCGTTCCCGGTCCAAACATCGTTGTTCCTCCAACTGTTCGTTTTGTTTCTATTGGATATTCATAAATTCCAACATGGCTTCTTTAAAATCCTCCATGTTTCTTTATACAGACAAAATTTAATTTAGCAACCAGACAAAATTCTTACTTGTTTTTACACGCACAACTTGGAAGTTGGTTAGTCACCAAACAATTTCTTGGTATATGGCTATAAGTTTTTTACACTTCAATTCTTGGCCCGTGTTGGTATTAATATTCGAATTTTTCGTTGTTAAATGTTGGTATCCGCTGTAAATTTCGAACCCCTCGTCGCCAAATATTGTATCGTGCAATGGATAAGTTGATACACAGATTCTGTTCAACTTTGGTATTTACCCGAAGCCTCCCCACAAGGCGGGATGTGGCACAAGGCGTGAGGCATTCCAAGCGCGTACTCTCGGGCAAAAATTTCCCCGTAGACCTCGCATACACGATGTCGCGTGGCTGTCTACCACCGCAGACGAGACTGTGCTTCGGCATAGACTCGTCGTAATCGACCAGAAGTTATATTCAACTTCCACTCTCTCAGTAAGAGAGCGTGCTATTTATCTTTTTAGATCAGTCCATCTTGTGGGGGTGTTCCGGTCCTCCACAACGGTATTATACATTTTTTTTTTAAATAACAGGAGGTTATGAATTTAACCATTTTTTTTTTTGATTTTTTAACATTTTTATAGTTATGTATTTGGGTTTGGAATAGAGGTAATTCTTGCAGGAATGCAGATATTGAAAAAAATCCGGGCGCAGTTTTATATTTTGATAAGATTCGATAGCAGCACTCTCGATAATTTTCCGTCTAAGTAAGTTACTTTCTCTTTAAATAAGTGTGGCATTCTTTAGATAAAGTTATATATATATATATATATATATATATATATATATATATATATATATATATATATAGGCGCGTGTGTGTGTGTAAAACACCGATTTTTCGTCAATTACTTTTCCCATGATTCTTCCAATCGGGTTAAAATTCTAAGCGTGCTACACATATCAGAATACTGTAAAATTCATTTTACCATTATGGAGAACATTTCAGTCTATTCTGGAGTTGGACGGCCGTGTAGGAATAATGTTTCCAGCGTACCAATAAATACTGCGCTCTTTTGAAGGTTAAACATGGCCTCACTTTTCCTGAAGCCTATATTAAATGTGGCAAATTTTGGCAAGCCTGAAGCCATTTGAAGTTAATGAGAAATACACTGTCAGATTTTATTATGCAAGTCAATGTTTTCACAATAAAATTGTTTTAACCAACCGATGTTCTTGAAACTTTCCGTGTGTACTTCTAAATTCAGCTTATTATATTTCTTTCTTTTATTAAATTTCTTGTAATATTTAAAAAAATCCATAACACCTTATTTGATGTTACGTGATAGATAATTCAACTCAAAGGCTGTTAATAAATATATAATTAATGTCTCAGTTATTAGTGTTTCAGTTCTACAAATATTGCTAAGGGTCGTAAGACAGAAACTCTAATGAGAAACAAAATATTGTAAAATTATTAAAAGATCGGCATACAACGTTGAGTATTGCAAAAAGTTAACCAGAGATTAAAAAGAAATGAAGGCGGATTGACCAGCAAGAAAAATTTAAAGAAACTGGTGTTAAGAAATGATGTGGAATATTAAGAACATTGGCTGAAGGCATGAAAGCAACAAAACTATCACAAAGAGAAACCTACAAGTTGGGTGAATAAGTACATGAAAACCGAATTATCAACAATAAATTTTAGTGATGAATGTAGAGCTACATTGGATGGAGCTGATGGCTGGGTTTGAGGGAGGTTAGATCCACCATGGAAATAGTCAAGCAACACAATTTAGTGGTGAAGTGGAGTAATGTTTTGGGCTCTTGATATAAACAGTAGAAGTATAGGTCCCTCTAAATTTGATGAGGGTCTCAAGATAAATGAAAATAATTATGATAAGTGGTTAAACAAAATGTTTTTTGTGCCGTACAGGTTGCAACTAAAAGCTTTATGCTAAAGAGCATATTCATGCGTTTTCATATTTTGCAAAGCTAACTGTTGCCCATCTTTCCCGAAAAGGTTTCAAAAGCACCAAATTGATGAAATGACCATCAAACTTGTAGTCAGTCATCAAAAAAGAATGGAAAACAATATTCAAGCAAAGATCCATGAGAGCCACAAAACTGCTGTAAATAATGCTGAAGTCAAAATAATAGAAAAGTTAATAAAATCAATGTCTGAAAGGCTGATGAAGATTAAAGAACCTCAGTGAATGAATGGCTTGAAGACTGAGTTCAAGCATGAAACCGACTGTTGCCACTCGGTGTTGATTCCAGTGTCCACTCTTGTATTTGCACATGCTCTATCTCTGATAATGAACACTTTTACACTTTTACCCATAAATATTGCATATCTTAAAAAACGATAATTTTTATCACATATATATATATATATATAATTATATCTCTCTCATATATATATATATATATATATATATATATATATATATATATATATATATATGAAAAGAAAATATATATGAAAAACAAACAAAAATCCTTATATACAATTATGCTGTTTTAATGTTAATATGTCAACGTCGGACGTTTCGGTCTAATAAACCATCTTCAGGACATATTCATAAATAAAGATGGTTTATTAGACCGAAAAACGTACGACGTTGACTTATTAACATTAAAACAGTATAAATTGTATATAAGGATTTTTGTTTGTTTTTTCCGTATATATTTTTCTTCATACTGTCGGATCTATATCCATATATTTTTTACATATATATATATATATATATATATATATATATATATATATATATATGAGGTCATAATGAAAAATATATATATATACTTTGCATATGCACAAATATGTATTCCTCCATTTCTATGTAAATCTGTCTCACAAATAATAGATCTGCCCGTATTTGTACATGTTAAAAGAAAGACGCACAAAGTGAACAGCCATTACATCGATCTATATCAATTCATACGTAACTTAACCCAAGTGTAATGATAGTTATTATAGCTCTAACTTTTCATTGCATTACTCTATGATATCTAGACTTTATGAATTTACAGTCAGTACTTGCTTGGCGGTAAGGTCTCATCATTTTACAGTTGAAATGGCTAGATGTAATAGTTTCTTCTGTTGCACTTCTGGCTTGTGGAACTGTCTTCCGGCTTCTTGCTTCCCAGTCAACTCTGATCTTCAAAAAATTAATTCAGTGTCAATCGTTATCTTGTCTTTTTCATTCTTGTTCTTTTATTGTTATATCTCCATAATATTTTTTCTCATATTCTCTAACACTCAGTAAACCTTTGCATCTTATTGGCTTTATTGCTTCGTTTGGGGTGAAATGATTAAAAAAAGAAAATATATTTCGACCAACCTTTCTGAATATGGTAATCTGTTCATGCTATGTTTGCGTCATAGCTTTCCGTTTCTATCTATCTATCTATCTATCTATCTATCTATCTATCTATCTATGTATCTATCTATCTATCTAGCTAGCGAGATAGCTAGCTCTACCTTTATGCAGTTATGCATAAGAGATAAATCTGCATACATACCTACACGTATCTACATCCATCTTAGTATGTGCTTATGTATGTTTGAAACACGCATTTATATAAGCGTACAAATATACAGATACACATCTAAACACACCGTAAAATGTACAAGCAGACAATTTGACGAGCAGACGCAGAGATAAGATACTTATCTGTCTGCAAGATAAATAAAAGTCAGCCTGAATCGGACGTAAATCCCTTCACTTCCATAGTAGAAAAACGAAACATTCTTTGAGAATGAGAATTTTATGGAAAAGTCATTTCCGATTATAAAAGAAAAAGACCGAAAGCAAAAAAATGACCCAGCGCTGGAAATATTCTGGTTTAATGCCAGGTAGGCATCAGATGGAAAAGTTGTAATCGGCGCCTCTTGTAATGAGGGCAATAGAATAATAATAATAATAAGAGGAGGAGTATATGAGAATAAAGAGTGGGAGAATCCGAAATGAAAGGGAGAAAGGGAGAAGAGGATAATAGTAGAAATTAAGCGTAAATGCGAGGGACATGAGGTGAGATTAAAGTAAAATGAATACGGGGAAAGTGAAAGATAGGAAAATGAGACAAGAAGTGTTAGGGAAGGGGAATAAATTAAATTTAGAGAAGAAAGTAGATAATAAATAAGAAAAGAGAGATGGGTGGTGGAAAAGAAGAAAAATATTGGAAAATAAGAACAGAAGCAGATAAATAAGGAGCAAAGAAATAGACAAGAGGAGGGGGTGAAAATGCAAGGAGAATGTGAAGAAAGACGAAGAGAGGGAGATTGTGGGTGAAAGGAACGATAGGTGAATAGAGGAAGGAGAGAAATAGAGAATAAAAGATTTGAGAAAAAGAGAAGGACAATAGAAGAAAGGAAGTGCGAGAGAATGTAAGAAAAATATGAGAGAGATGAATGAGACTGAGGCAAGGTGAACGAGGGCGGGAGTCAGAGAAAAGAATGAAATATAAAGAAAGAGGAGGAGGAGACAAGAGGAAAAGTAAGCAATACAGAGAAATGAGATGAAGAAAGAGGGGACAGAGGAAATAGAGAGGAAGAAAGAAAGAAGTAGAGAGAGAGAGAGAGTGGACGAGTACATGGGAGAAAATGGAGAGATTATAAATGACAGAGAGAGAGAGAGAGAGAGAGAGAGGTAGAAAACAAAGTGAAAAACAAAAATAAAATAAACAATAGACTGGATAGAAAGAGAATAGGAGAGACGTGATGAAGAGAGATAGAGAGTGAAAAGAAAAATGGATATAGTGAAGAAAAAAGAGAGGGAGAGAATAAGCGATAGTGGGGAGGGAAATAGAAAGAGAATTTGTGAGAGAAAGTCGAAACAGCGTGGATGAAAAAACGTTTAAAACAGAGTGGACAGAGAGTGAATAAAAGAGAAATGATAAACAGATTTAATGTCATTAAAACGCAAGGAGTCACTGGGAGTGGATTAAGAAAACTTTAGCGAGAAGAAGAAAAGAACAGATTTCAGGAAGACAGAAAATACCGATTGAACGTGCATTTATCATACATTTTTGAAGATTGTAGGTGAAAGGGAAGCAAGAAACTGGGAGAAATTTCAACAGGTGAGAAGTGCGAGAAAAGGAACTATTAGAATAGAATATCTGGTTACCTCTATCTAGTTATCTGATTAGATAGATAAACAGACTGATATATATATATATATATATATATATATATATGATAAGATGATATATATATATATATGATATGATATGATAAGATGATATATATATATATATATATATATATATATATATATATATATATATATATATATATGATTCAGAGACTGGTAAACGCTTTCCTATTTGTTCTTTATTTTATCATCTTCTCGGATTCCGATCCATACTTGAACTGTACTTGATCATTAAGTTATATATATATATATATATATATATATATATATATATATAGATAGATAGATAGATAGAGAGAGAGAGAGAGAGAGAGAGAGAGAGAGTGAGAGCATTTATGTAATAAAGTAGAGAGATGATACGAGTAAAATCTTTTGTTCCTTCGCAGACAAAAATTCCCTCCATTTTTCCCTTCATTTTTATAGAAACGCAAAAAGAACGAATTTGACCGATTTTCTTGCTAAAATTTAAGTCAAGAGGCGCTTTTCTTTGGGGATTTTCTCAGCAGAAAATCTCAAAGACTGGTCGATATTTCCAAGGCATCAAGACATGCAGAGAGAGAAAAGGAAATAAAATGAGAGATGGGGAAAAAGGTGAGAAAAAAAGAGTAAAAAGGGGGAGAATCAAAGAAAAGAAAGAGATAGAGAGAGAGAGTGTGTGTGTGTGTGTGTGTGTGTTAGCAGAAAGAATAGTGAGGAACAGAAGATCAATGAAATAGAGAGGGAAGTAGAAGAGTGAACATAAAGAGAATGAAACTAAGGGGAGAAAGAGAGGGAGGGTGAGAGAGAGAGAGAGAGAGAAAGAAGGACTTCGTAAATACAAAAGGATGATCACAGAAAGAAAGAGAGAGAAGCGTGTGGTATGTAAGATAAGGGTGTGGTAACTTGTCAAAAAAATTCCATCTCAATGGTTAGATTGAATAATCCAACTACAGGAAGAAAAGTTTGGTCATCGATATCAGTAAAAATAGTCGATATCAGTAAAAATCAATATGTCTCTGTTTGGGTTTGAAATGTCATGGAACCAATGTTTTCAGTGAATGAAATGGAGTTAGATTTGATCATTGGAAATTGTTGTTTTTTGTAGCTCAATTGTAGCTGTTCTTATAGGGAGGGGGAGAGGAAAAAAAAGGATGCGTATTCCAGTCTCTCTAAAAGCTCATTTTTTTTTATTTCCGACCCACGCTCTCTACTAACGGCCGTAAAACGATGTTCTTAGTAAATACAATGAAAAGCTGATTAAAATAAAATGAAAGAAATCTTAGTCAAAAATGGATAATTGTTGACAATGTTTCAAGTAATAAAGAGATTAAAATAATACTAGCTTTAGTTTTGTGGAAGAAAAAAAAATAGGACACTGCTCAGCATAGGAATTAAAGCGAAATGAAGGGATTAAACGGATATTAAAGAATTTGGTAAGTTGTTGGTTAAAAGATTCTGTTCCCTTTATTTTTACATTGATCTGATAACGGGAACTGAAGCTGATTCCCATGCTTAGGAATGATGGCTCTTTTGAGCATTGAGGAACAAATTTCCCAGAGAAAAAAAAAACAAAAAAAAAAAAACTAATTGTGAGCAAAATTATCGTTTCCTCTTTTCGTTCAGATTTCGTAATTATAATCAATGTAAACATAAAATTCTTCAATAATCCTCTTTCGAGCTGATAATATGAAACAACAATAGAGAGTTGAAGAAAAACAGAAAGCAAATTGGAATGAAGGAAGAAGACATAAAAAGTAAGGAAAGAAATAATAAAAAAAGGAAGAAAGATGATAGGAAAGAAAGATAAGAAAAAATAAATGAAAACAGAGAAAAGAAACAATGTCAATGTGAAAGAAAGAAAAAAAGAAAGGTAGTAGTAGGCAATGTAATGAAAAGTAAAAAAGAAGTAAAACAGAAAAAAGTAAATAGAAACAAAGTCGGAGAAAAAGAAAAAAAGAAAGAAAGAAAGATAAGAAAAAATAAATGAAAAAGAGAGAAAAGGAAAAAGAAACAAAGTTAAAGAGAAAGAAGGAAAGAAAAATTGTTGGATGGAAATACATGAAAAAGTAAAAAAGTGCAACAGAGAAAAGTAAGTAAATAGAAACAAAGTCGGAAAAAATAAAGATAGAAAGAAAATAACAAATTAAGATAGAAGAATGAAAGAGGAGAAAGGATAAAGATAGAGAGAAAAAATGGAGAAAGACGGAGGGAAAGAAAAATGTAAGAAACAGAGAAACGCAGAGATAGAAAGAAAGAAAGAAAGAAAGAAAGAAAGAAAGAAATTTCGATCATCTTTATTACACGTTGGTCGGCATTTTTTATCCTGTTCATATGAAACTGTTTGGAAAAAGAAAATATCAACAGTAAATAAAGCTGACAAGGAAACACATGCGTGTGAAATTAGAATTCTTGAATGGTTACCATTTTGAAAGAGGACAAGCAGGAGCTTGCTCAACTTCCGGACCTTCAAGAATATCATAAATCAACCTTGTCTGTTTGTGAACGTATATCGGCATTAAGTTGCAATCTGATCTTATCTGTCAAGTGATCAACAAAGACGATCATTAATCGTTGTGAATGTGAATTAGCACGCGATCAGAAAGGAGAAATAAACCATCGTCTGCCAGGATGAACACTTGAAGAACGTCCACGGATTTAGTTTTAAAAAGGAAAAGAATCCAATTAATTTACCATGATATTTTGCTCTAAATCAAGATCAAGGTCTATGCTTACAAATAAGGGGGTGTTGAAAAGTTCTCAGCCAGATCAAATTCACAGAATATGTATTTCAATAACCGAATATCAGCAACTGGTTTCTCGAAAGGATTTGACGAGTCATCAGTCTACGTCTGGGATTTCCAAAATGTACAGTACGCCACCATTCATGGACAGCAAAAAGATTTAAGGAGCAGTGAAAAAAAAGGGGGTCGTAAGGGGGCGGCTGGCAAAAAGGAGGTGTAGAGTGTGGCATTAAAACAAGTATTTCTTTTAACAAAATCTATGACAAAATACTAAGTCATACTTAACTGCACCACAACGCATTCTACACACCTTCACTGAGTCAGAGGTGTAGAGGGAGTGAGCAAAAGAAACAAGTTGTCAACTTCCATGGCCATAATGATTTAGTTAAATCATTATCACTTTTTTGGTGATCTGATTGATCAGTGGCTGCAACTTTTCATTATGATGATACCGGGTTAGCAGTTTTCTGGTTGCTGCATTCCGACTGGTAGTAAAGAACCAGAACTCTTTGGTAGCGCTTCGATAGACTGCTCTCAGTTGCATGATATCGGGGTATGTGTAGTGCCATGTCGCGCATGGCTAGATGTCCCTGCATGTATTTCCGGTGAGCAACCCTGAGGCCACATACTTTCTGGCCAGTCCGTATTGACATAGACGATAGATAGTGGTGATTTTTTGGCCTAATTTTTTACTTCTTAAAACAAATATTTTTTATGACAAATACAATGAAAAGAAATACATGTAAACCAGTAAACAAAAAATCACCTACCGACTCAACTTTTCTTTCTCTAATATTCATTCTAGTTTCTATAGTGTTGAATATTTTGTTTTGAAACGGTATCCAGATGTCTTCGCAATTTGTGAAATTAATTTAAATTCTTTTATTGTTACCACTGAATTCTCTGTTCCAGACTATCGTTCTTTTTACCGAAAACATTCTAGCATACATGTGCTCGGTGTTTATATTTGGGAAAATTTTCCAATTGCATGAATTGTCTCTTGGGACCCCAGAAGATTCTTTCATGTGCTTTCTACTTCCGTTACTGTACTCTGTTAGCGATCTCTTTTTCCTTTATAACTCTCCTTCTTCTCATGACTGTATTATATTGAACAACATTTCTGATAATATAGAAATGCTGCTCTTACGCTATATCTATCTGCGAATATTTTTTTGTTTGGTGATTTTAATGCTCATCACGTCAAGTGGCTTAAGCATTCAAATGTTACTAATGTTGCAGGTATTCAGAGCTTTCAATTTTTCCATTGTTCAGTCACTCAGTCAAATAGTGGTTTCCCCTACTCGTTTCCCTAATAAATCTGTTCAACATTTTCTTTACTTGATTTGTTCCTTACCTCCTCGCCTAGTTCTTGTAGAGCATCATAGCTCTGTCCTCTTGGCAATTCAGATTACGCTTTTATCTATTGGTATTTCTTTTGAGTCTTCTATTAGAAAGGAACCTCCTATTCTCAAGACTTCTCTGCTACCTACGTACTGACTGGGATTAATTTCGTGACTTTATTCGATACACCCCTTAGATTGATATTCTTAACCTTCCTATTGAGAATTGTGTCACAGAGGTTTCTTCTTGGGTTAAAGCCGGCATTGATTCTTTTGATATAAATATCAAATGAAACCACAATCTTCTTGGTTCACATCAGCCCGTTCAGTCGTTTATTGGAAATTATCTTCTGTAGTTTCAGTCTTTAAGAACTCAAGCAAACCATCTGATCCTTCTAACCTCCAGGAGAGCGGCTCATTGCGCCTTTTGGGGCTAATGTTTTCCTCTGACATGAAGTGGAAAGAGTATATTGAATTATTGAATCAATTGCAAATTGCAGGAAGTTAAGAAAATGGTTTTACTATATCATACTAGACAATTTTTCTAAATAGAATCTATCTTACATATTTATAAGTCTACTATTCGTCCACGTTTTGAATATTGCTGCCACATCTGGTCTGGTGCTCCTGCTATATATATTTAGAGATTCTTAATAAAATCCAAAGAAGAATCTGCAATGATATTGCTCCTGATCTGGCATCTCGACTTCAGTCCCTTTCCAACCGCCGTAAAGTAGCTTTCCTGTATCTTTTCTATAAATACTTTCATGGTAATTATTCTGGTCTCATCATTTTACAGTTGAAATGGTTAGATATAACCGTAAGTTCTATGCTAACAGTTTCTTCAATCGCACTTCTTGCTTGCGTAAGTTTCTTTTGGCTTCTTGCTTCTCTGTCAACTTTGATCTTAAAAAATTTAAATGCAATGTCAATCGATATCTTGTCTTCTTGATATTTGTTCTTATATTATTATTTCTCCTTAATTGTAGTTTTTTCTCATATTCTCTAACACTCGTTAACCCCTTACATCCTAGTGGCTTTATTACCGTGCTGGGGTGAAATGATTGAAAAAATACAAATAGGAATTACGAGTACTTTAAAAAAAAACATTGTGGTAACAAAACACCCCATGTGTCTAAAGCAGTGTTTAGGAGCACGTTCGCCTTACAAAGAATAAAATTAACATAAAACTAAAAATTATACAAGAACTTATGGTCTTAATCTTATTTTGTTGTTTGAGTTTTGAAGTTCGAATGTTTGTCTGAATCTTGCTGACGTTATATGGAGAGGGCGCACCATATGATAGGAACACTTTGGAGCATGAATGCAGTAGGAATGCCAATTAGTTTAAATGTACTTATATATAAAAACCTTCCCGATGACATTAGATCTCAAACTTGGAATCTACGCTGACGACACTACCGTTTACACCTACCTTGATAGTAAGGCTGATCAGTCAGACAAGGTCAAAATGATAGCCGATGTAGATAACAACCTCAAGACCGTTGTTAACTGTGGGAAAAGATGGCTTGTCAATTTTAACGCCCCCAAAGCTAAACTGATCTCCATTAATCATCTGGGAGACCCCTCTCTGCCTTCCATCAGCATGGCTAATGCTATCTTCTAAGAAAGTGGCTCATTGTGCCTTCTCGGGCTAACATTCTCAACTAACATGAAGTGGAAAGACTATATTGAATCCATCGCTAGATCAAAGTCGGTTCACTGTCGAGCGAGACAATTTTTCTCTCCGGAATCTATCTTACATATCTATAAGTCTACCATTTGTCCCTGCATAGAATATTGTTGCCATATAAGGTCCGGTGCCCCTGCTATTTCCCTGGAGTTCCTAGACAAGATCCAAAGAAGAATCAGCAATATTATTGGTCCTGTTCTGGTGGCTCGGCTTCAGTTACTTGCCCACCGCCGTAAGTTTGCTTATCTGTACCTTTTTTTTATAAATATTTTCATGGTAATTGTTCGTATAAGCTTTTC
The DNA here is from genome assembly GCA_903632075.3 of Acanthosepion pharaonis. Classification (NCBI taxonomy): domain Eukaryota; kingdom Metazoa; phylum Mollusca; class Cephalopoda; order Sepiida; family Sepiidae; genus Acanthosepion; species Acanthosepion pharaonis. The sequence goes on from CAHIKZ030000771.1 coordinate 457,288, forward strand.
GCTATGTTACCTAGACTTGTTGAATTTCAGCGCAATACTAGACTGGCGGCGAGATCTCATCAATTTACAGTTGAGCTAGCTAGATCTAGTCGTAACTACTGTTAACAGTTTCTTATCCCGCACTTCTCGCTTGTAGAAATCCTTCCTGGTTCCATGCTTTCCAGCCAACTTTAATCTGCAAAAATTTAAATGCAATGTCAATTGCTATCTATTGTCCTCCTTATTGGTCTTTTCTTTCTCCTAATTATTAATGTTTCTGTTCCTAATTCCTCCATACACTGTAACCCTTTGATTGCTAGTGGCTGTACTGCCTTGCTTCGGGTGATAGCGGTAATATATATATATATATATATATATATATATATATATATATATATATATATATATCGGTGTGTGTGTTTGCTAAGTAAACAGAGGAAATGAGCTTTGGTTACTTATAAGAAATCACCGGACCCCTGTGAAAATAGAAAGCGTAATAAAACGTGTAAGTAGAAAATTGGTTTTTGCTGTCAATATTTTTTAATCATTTCACTCCAAGCAAGGCAATAAAGCCACTAAGACTCAAGGGAAGAAAATGAGAAAACGTTAGTGAGGCGAAAAGACGATAAACGAACAATTTTCGGGATGACAGAAGATGATGATTGATATATTTAAATTTATAAATAAGATCATAGATGATAGGGAAGCGAGAAGAGACTACCACAAGCGAGAAGTGCGAAAAAAAGAAGAAACTATTAGAATAGAACTTACGGTTGAATATAGCTATTTAAACAGTAAAACCTAGTTGATAATTTAGTAGTACGCTTAAATTCATGCAGTCGAGGTGACAAAGAGGAGAGTTAATTCGAACAATTATCATGGAAATATTTATTAAAATATACACTTTAAGGCGGCGGCGGTTGGAAAGTGACTGAAGTCGTGAGGCCAGGACATTATAGACCATTCTTTGGATTTTGTTAAGAATCTCTAGATATATAGCAAAAGCATTAAACAAGACCTGGCAGCAATATTCAATGCATGGATGAATAAAAGTGTAAGATGGATTCTGGCGAGAAAAATTGTCTGGCAAGATTCAGTGAACCAACTTTCCTAGAAGCAGACCTAGCAACTGATTCAATATAATTGTTCCACTTCGTGTCAGTGAAAAACGTGAGATGAAGAAGCCGAAATGAGTTGCTCTCCTCGAGGTTAGCATCAGCCATACTGATGGAAGGCAAAAAGGGTTCATTAACAAAAATACAAAAACAAACAAAAACAACAAAAACAAAAACAAAAAAACAAACAAACAAAAGTTGGATCCTCGCTCTATTCTAGGTCGGTATTCTTACACGAAATTTCATAAATTATTGAACATTTTCTATTTTATTATGTTTAGGGGAGATTAATCACTGGTTCGTATTTCTATCTTTTCTCTGGCGGATGAAACTCGATTATTTTTTATAATTTGCTTTTCGCCTAGTTTATATATATATATATATATATATATATATATATATATATATATATATATATAATTTAAAAAGGCTCAAACACTAATATTCTTTGGTTATAATTTATTATATTGAATCGTAATCACGATTCATCAGACCTATAAATTTGGAGGTTCAATGAATTGGATCGTGATTACGATTCCAATGTAATAAATTATAACCAAGGAATAATTAGTGTTTGAGCCTTTTATATTATATTCTTACTCTGTCCTGGACATTGAGTTCTACCTGGATTCTATCCTCTTGGGAATTTATATATATATATATATATATATATATATATATATATATATATATATATATTGACCCTAATATTATCTATATCTATATCTATATATATAGACCACTAATATTATCTATCTATCTATCTATCTATCTATCTCTCTCTCTCTCTCTATATATATATATATATATATATATATATATATATATATATATATAAGTATATAGTGTAACCCGGATATAAGAGAGTTGTCGGGACCGGAGAAGAAGTCTCTTATATCCGGGTTTCTCTTATATCCGGGTTTGGTCTATTTTATATACATTAACACAGGCTCTAATTTGGGACCAGAGAAAATCTCTCTTATATCCGGGTTTCTCTTATATCAGGGTCTCTTATATCCGGGTTACACTGTATATATATATATATATATATATATATATATATATATAAGTTCAGAGCAGATAACATTAGAAAGATTTTAGAGTCCCATGAAAATAAGTGGATACAACGTCTAAAAACAAAATATCCAGCCGGGCTAAACCATAAATTTAACAATACAGATAGTACCAATATATAACTCAACAAATCAAAACCTACCCACATTTCTCAATATAACTCAACAAATCAAAACCTACCCACATTTCTCACCCACACAAGACAGACATGCTTACGGATGTGTGGAGGCCTCATACTTATACACTTATACACCCCCCCACACGAATATACACACTTACATACATCATACTCACTCACTCCCTAATGAGCCAAATGATAACACACACCCACAGCAATACACACGCTTACACATATCATACTCACTCACTCTCTAAGAACCAAATAACACACACACAAACACTAAACAGAGACACATCCCCTCACCATGTCCAATAAAACTGTCAAACTGACCAGAGAATTCAGAGCAGCATGTATCTATCTAGCTCTTATCTCAAATAATAACTTAAAAGAGACGGTTTGACCAACACAAGGATTGTTAAAAGATTCATGTTAAAAAGATAAAAAAATAAAAAAACAAATGAAAACTACAGACAAAAGTTCATTTTCTCCAGTAAAAGATTCATTTCTGTAGTTTACTGCTACCAGCAAGCAGAAATATTTCTCCTCCCGATGATGGCCATTTTGGTCGAAACTAGTCGAGGAATCTAAATGAAATAATAATAAAAAAAAACGAAAGAATATTAATCTACAACCCAGTGTGTCTAAAGATTTTAATTTTTTAATATTTTTTTATTGTTCAATATATATATATATATATATATATATATATATACGAGGGAATGAAAAAAATTATCTCGTCCTTGGTATGACGATAAACTACACCCGACAATAATGCCTCTGATCGTGATGTTGGAGGTTTTGAGGAGCGTGGAACCATCTCTTAATTACTGTTGCTCCCAGGTCCATCTTGACCCTGGGTGGTGGCACCTATTAGGGTCCTAGCTATGGGCAAATAGTGAATCCTAAAACAAAAATCAACAGTACATTTTTATAATAAAATGATCGACAATAGATTTTTATAGCAAAATGACAATCAATGCGACACTAAAAAAAAGAAAAAAATATAAAAATACATTTTTATAGTAAGATACAAACAATACATTTTATGATCTACTATATATATAAAAAATAACATAACTTTACCCTGAAAGTATAAAATAATGTACAAAATATGTAAATTTTGGCATTAAATAACCCATCGAGGTGTTGATATGCCGCCAAACAAAATCAATCAGCTAACCCCAAATTATCCGCATTCTTGTTATAAATACGTTATGGCAAAAGTGAGGATAATTTTTTACTTAGCCTCGTAAGTAAACAAAATTGTTTCTAATTAATTAATGGATTTTATTTTTAATCCAACATTATTTCTTATTACATTAAACGTTATATTTTACTGAATATACATGTTTGAGTAGAAGTCCTGTTCTTTTTTTTGTTTTGTTTTTAAACAGTGATAATTACATCTACCGCCCTGTTCATTCAAGAAACAGAAAATGTGCCTTCCAGCATGATACAAAAAAGCCAATATCTGGGCAGGCGTAGATTCACAGGCAAAGTTTCTTAAAAACGGTAATAGAACCTTGCAAAGATACTCTACTGTTGCTAAACGATGACCCTGTGACTCGTAATTTAACTTGATATATTAACATAAATATATTTATTAGAATAATTGTTGGTAACAAAAAGCTCGACTCTTTGATTTTACATTGACCTTCATAATATTTCAACTGTTATCCAATTCCTTGTTCAATTCAAAGCTGGGCCTACACTTCACAATGGATGGCTGAATTTATACCTCCATAGGATCAAGTTTATTTTATAAAAAGATTGGATTTCTGATTTGTTTATCATCATTGTGAATGTCAGAATAACTGAAAATTGTTGCATTTTTATTAAACTTGGAATAAGATAAATTTTTGTTGAAATATAAATAATGTTTTTAAAATTCTTAATGCAACATTTAAGAAAATAGCACCATTATTTTAAATTGTGATACCTTCATACATATACGGTACCACATGTCACATTTCAGGCTAATTTCTAACAGGCGTTTATAGTCAATTTGTTTGTTTTATCTAAAACATGTTAAATGTTTCTTTTTTTTTCTCTTTTTAAACAGAAAAGTAATAATAAAAGATTGTAAACAAACAAAATGTTATTAAAGAATTAAGCAGTAATACAAAATAAAAAAAAATACAAGTAAAATACCAACAGTTTCTTTATAAATCATTTTTCTTTTGACCTTTGCCTTTTTTAGAAACTTCCTGCAATAGTATTTCAATCCGATAAGTTTGTTGTAAAATATGTTCACAACAATTTTTGCTGCAAAGTGAATTCCTTTTTTAGTATGTTGTTCACAAGTAAAAACATATTTTGAAAAATAAGTTTCCAAAATTCTTTCAGCTGACTCTCTTGTAGTGGATTCATTTTGTTTTACAATAAAATTTATCTGCATTGTCAAGTATAACAAAACAAGCACAAATGAACTCTGTTACTTGGCTAGATGTAACCGTAAGATCTCCCTGAGAAAGTAAGTCAAAGTACTGCTTCCCTATAGCATCATAACTATCATCGCCTACTATGAACATCGAACACATTTCACATTGAAAACGTTTAATTATTTTTTTTGTATTTTCTGTAATAAATAAAAAGATGGTGATGGAAATTCCTCCAGAAGTAATTTGTAGGTTTCTTGAGACGTATAGTGCAGTAGTAAGATAATAACGTATTAGTTCTGCGGTAAATGAAGGATGACCTTTTGGTTGCTAATGTTGTCTTTTTTGTAATTCTTTTAGAGTTGAGTCTGGTTGTTATTCCACCACGTTTTATATGTAGTTTGGAAAATTTTCTAACATGGTAAATCTTATGAGTTTAGCATTATGTCCATGTATAAACCACTGTGGTAACGGTATAAGGGTTCCATCGTACTGGAGCAGGACGTGAAGTTTTTGCTCAGTGCGAATACATTCTTTTATAGATGGAAAATGTGTTTCAGGGTCAAAGACTATTTTGTAAATTTGAATATAATATTCCTTTTTTTTTCAATGGAAAACCGTTAGGACAACACTTTGCTTCTTCCAAGTGAGTAAAATCCTTTATCGTATCAGCTGAAATAAAATCATGTAATTCATCAGTTTGTATCAGTCGTTGTTTTGGAGCCTTTCTGAATTCCCTTGTATTTGGTAAAAGAGACGATTTTCTTATATTTTCTGAATGTATTGTAGGTATTGGGTGTAAATCCGAATTCAGTTTCTTTCGGTTTCCTTTCAATATAAATTTCTCTTCAAAATGTTTCATAGAGAACTGAATTTTTCGTAGGAAACCAATCAGTACGATTAACGAATTTTATCCATTTTTCTACGAGGTTGGATTTTCCAACAGGAAAAGAAAATGTCGATACTTTTTCATTGTTAAATTAGTAATTAAATCCAACCTCGTAGAAACGTTTTAACGAATCAATATTATTTGAAGAAAAAGCAAAAATAGGCATCGGTGGCTACATCAGATAATTAAAAGCATTTAAAATATCTTCTAAATTTATATTTCTAAATTAATTCCATTCTATATTCAAGTAATAAAATCATGGCGCAGTAGATAGCATTTGACGCTCACTCTACAAATGGAACTTCGAATTTGTTTACGTCTACGTGACCACTGACGAAAAACCAACAAAATAACAGGGGTTTAATATAGATTGCTCTAAGTTGTGGCATCCGACTTGTTACTGGAATATTTGAATTCATCAGCAGGAGTCCATCGCTAAAACTCTTCTAAAGTTATGATAAAACTGTCAATGGGTATAACAGCTTTTTAATGTTTCTACTAATTGAGGTTAAGATATTTACAAGGCCCGTCATCCACTCTTTTCTCCGTCATCTGTTATCGAAGAGACATCTTTTTTTTTTTTTTTTTTTTGTCTTTTAAAAAATCAAAACGTCTCTCTGCTAAGCTCAGGTATTTGAATTCATGCTTCTCAAAGAGATTGATTGATCTATTTTTCACGGGTTATCAACCCTTTGTAGGTTATTTAAATTTGAAATATTTTGGATTGTAAGAATATTAGCGAAAGTATCATTAAGAATTTTTTGAGAATAACAATGATTTTTCCAAATACAAGTGCTAATATTTAACCCATAACTGAGGGAAAGAGATGGATTCATACCTTTTCTAAGAGTATTTTGCGTGGGTGAATGTAACGAACATGACTGAAATTCGAACTCGGCTGAAATTCGAACTCGGCTCTCCGATTTCTCATCCCGAGCCGCTATCCATTGCACCACCCGCACATATTTCTCAGAGAGCATAAATACAAAGTGAAAGTTTCAGTCAGGATTAGAACTCGAGATGGGTTTTCAGAGCTAAAAACCGTTATACCAAATCATATTGTTTATAGTACAGAATATTGTTGTTAAAGACTTCTGTCAATGTGGTTGGTCGTGAGGGATACCAAGCTGTTGATTGCTTGTTAGCTTCATAACTGAATTCTTGTCTCTACCTATCGAATCCAGAGAACTTTCCATTTCTCGATACACTATTCCTGGATATTTGGAACAAATTTCTCCTATTCAATCACTGTATCAGTGACAGAACAAATCAACAATGAAGAGCAGTATATGGCCAATACAAAGTTGCTCATGTAAAGAATATTTTCTTTTTTATATGTGTGTGGTATAATTATGTTTGGTATGTCATCCAGCTGTGTCTGTTGTGTTCACTTCGCACTAATGCCCTTGGAAAAAGCATGAACCCATCTCTTCTCCCTCAATTAATTAGTAGGGTAGACTTAGTTTTCCAGCATTGATTGACAACCAGTTTAGGAGAAAAGCTAATCTGAATTCAATGTCATAGAGAAACCATCGGGAAAACACTATATTCCCCAAGAAAATGTAGCAAATAATAAAGAAAAGGAAATGCAAGCCATTATCGCTTATGTTCTGAAAGGACTTGGCATTAACTTAAGAAGTCCTGGTAGCAGATGTGGTGGAGGTGGTCGTCGTTTGACATAAAGATAACGATAACAATATATGACAGAACTTGATCGCCATATCGATCCATCTTTGTACGGACATAAAAATGAAAAAAAAAATGTTTCGAATTATTTTTAAAAATATGTAAACAAATGCTGCAGTTATTTGCATGACAATGACTATTCTTTCTTTAAATTATTTTACATACTTTCAAATTGGAGCACATTATCTTACCGGTTTATCGATATTACATAGACGCCGGAGAGTTGTACCCGTAATTTGGGTTCAGTGCTTTAAAGGGAATCCTCTTTATCGTCATCACGTGATCCTACCCGCTACTCTTGTTGTTTAATAAGGATTTTTCACTCTGAAACCGCAGTTTCTTTTGCCCACCCGCCGACTTCACCTCCGCACTAGTTCCTGTTAAAATGTTAAAATAAATTATTTCCGTTAATGGGCGAGGGTCTGCTAATTACAACTTTACACTGACAATCGCAGAAGATTCAGCCACAAAATTCGCGGCTGGTTTGTGGTGCAGTCGAAGTAGAGCTGTTAGCATGGTTCTACTTTTATGATGTCATTTTAAGCACGAATTTTTGTAAATGTATGCTATTGTATTAGTTTATTTATTTTTATACTAGCATAGTACCCGTCAAAAATGTCAGAAGTAATTACGCATGTATCGACACTAAGATCCGAGTCAATTTTCATGGTTAGGTTCGAAATGTAAGATCCTCTTCTGTTTCAGTGCGAGGCAACTGAGTCATAGTTCAGACTCCACGGCCTGCGATTAGGTGAGGCTAACCCCCAAGATTCCAACTATAGTGAGAGCGTCCCTGGAAACAGAGAAGCGACTCGCAAAAATATGCTAATAGCCCAACCTTCGCAAAACATATGGAATCTCAAAAGCACAAACAAAAATACACAAAAGTTAACATGGAAAATTAAAAAAAAAAAAACAGCACTAGCTTACAACAACGAGTGAAAATAGTTTAACTTTTGTCTAGAAAATAACAATATAAACTATTAAATAAAAAAAAACAAAAATCAGAGTTCATTTCGAAATGCTGATACGAAAAGAAGTTTATTACAAATCATCAAACACCAATATTTTTAAAATTGAATTTTCTTTATCTCTATCTATAAAAGGCAGGATGTGTGTGTATGTGTAACGAATACACGGCCGCAATTTTCGACGGATTTGCACCAAAATTTACATGCACAATCTCCAAGTTAGCGGGAAGGCCAAGACCGACTTTGCATTTCCCAACTCCCATCGATAGTGGAAATAATCGATTTTTTTCATGCTTCTACGGCAGTTTCCATGTAGTTTGCGGCCATTTTCTACTGGCCAGAGTGAGAGCCTATAGCTGGCTGCCACGAATAGGCAGAAAGATTATATTGGCCAGCGTGAGAGCCAACAGCTGACTGACCCAAATGTTAACTAGCATGCAAAAAAAAAAAAAAAAAAATCGATAGCTGCATTCGTCACAAGTGGGAAAAATTTACTCCAATTGGCTCATTCGCTTGCTTAAACTCAACGTTGATTCTGATTCCGCAGAACTGGGTTGGGTGTGAAAAAGTATTTGATGTTAACATTCTTTTTTCATTCGGTTTTTCCAGTTACGAGTCCTTTTTTGAAGCTGATCGTTTTGTGTTCATTTTGTTTAGTTCTTTTTTCGTAACAGATTTAATGTTTAGTATAGAGCTTAGAAAAATTCGCAGTGTGAGATAGGCAAGAAGTAAGCAACATCAGCACGGCAAAGGGAACTCCTTTAAAGGCAAGGAAGGGCAAAAATATTTTAAGTCAAGTGATAGCGATTGCTGTATGAGTCGTGCGATTTTTGAATAAAGCACGGGCAACGCCGGGCCATGCTGCTAGTATGTGTATAAACGTGCTGGTTTTTGTAAGTACGGTCGACTATACACGACATTATCAGGAAATAAGTGCGATAACTATAGTAAATTTAAAGCAATCATTTCTAAAATTCAGTAAAACATTAGATTACGGAGAATATTTTCCTAAATTTTTAATAATATTGATTATAATATAACTTGCTGAATAATAAAAAATCTTGACTAATTGATTAGCTAGAATGAAATCTCAAAGATTCTTTCCCAGATATCCATATTCTCCAAGCTGTTTGTAAATGTATGCGTATGTGTGTAAGGTGAGTGTAACTCATCTAGTGAGTGATATTGTTGCGACGCTAGTGATTAGTGTTCTGTCCACAGAATCAAACAGGTACTAATCTGGTAAACATCTGGTGTCTGCGTTTTAACAGAAGACGCACAATGTAACACCGAAATCCGAAAGCGTATTAGAATAGCAAAATATACTTTACAGAAGCTAAATAAATACAGTGAGCGGCAGATATGCCTCCCACATAATGGTAAGATATTAGCTAGATAAAGACACCATTGCCACTAATGTCTGACCATATACCTCTCAGAAATACCTCCCACATAATGGTTAGATATTAGCTAGATAAAGACACCATTGCCACTAATCACCTACCCTGAAGGAACACTACACAAAGAATTTTGAATAATTATTTTTCAAGGTAAATCGATTGATAATGTATAATATTCCTATTGTTCATATTTGAAAAGTTGACGTTGCACAGTCTTACTACTTTTTGTATTTATCCTTGTTCTATCTTACGCTAGTTATATAAGCTCGTCTACCGTAGAGCGATGGCTAGCCACCTTGTCTCGTAGACAAGTTTGGCAGTGTAGTGAGTTCACAGTAGGTACTTCACTATTATAGTGATATCTAGCTATCCTCCTAACGACAGTAGGGTTAATTTAGGGTGCCTGAAAGCGTATATGTGGTTCCAAATACAAGAATTACCCAGTTCCAGCAACCAGTGTCAGACAGGCATCAGAATACTCCAATCATCCTTCTTTTGTGCAATGGTGGAGATGCAGCCACAATATCAGAAACCCCGGGGGTCAGACTCGCTTCGTGTTTTGCTGCATCCTGACAAGAACAGGACCGAGGAGGGGAACGGATCTGGAAAGGGCGCAGAAGAATTCTAACCTGGAAAGCCGCTGAGTAAAACTATATCCACGAGATAGATTAAGCTAAGTTTAGTAAATATCAAGACTTCGAAAGGGCGGAGGCGCACGCACGCAAGAGAGAGAGAGAGAGAGAGAGAGAGAGAGAGAGAAAGAGGTACAGAGAGAGACAGAGAGATGGACATGAAGAGGGAGAAAGGGTACAGAGTGAGAGAAGGAGAGAAGAAGTAGAGAGTGTGAGAGTGAATGGGGAGATAAAGAGGGAGAGATAAAAAGAGAGAGTGAGAGATGTGGGGAAAGAAGCTGTAAATTTGTATTGCGATGAGGGATTGTCGCCATGGTTCTTGTGACCTTCTATGTAATTTACGGCACTGGGCCAAATTCATGACATTTTTGTCATTTCGCTCGACTCGCCAATCATTAAATTGTCATTGGAGACGAGCTTGTCGCTGACATCACAAGAAGAAACCTTCACAAAATAACGTCAGCCTGAACCGAGTGGAAATGTTATACACACAAAGTCACAAACGAGTACACACCGTTTCTTTCTTTCTTTCTTTCTTTCTTTCTTTCTTTCTTTCTTTCTTTCACAACTTCCGCTATCTCCGCCGCTTTTCTCTCTTTCAAACCCCTGTGTTCCTGCACGGGACATCAGCGTTATTTCTACTTTCAAAGTGTTCGCAGCGTGTGATGAGGTGAGTCCTCTTTCAGGGGGCCTAACTAAGTAACATCCCCTCAACTCAGACTATTCTTCCATCAAGGAGAGGGTCTGAAGATTTCGATGTCAACATGGCAGTGGTTGCAGGGATAGGACAATTTCTTGTTTATGCCCCATATGTATACATGAGTATTCTACAAGAAACCGACTGTGTATCATATCTTACCCCCGTGGTAGTGGCTGTGATGTTGGTGGCGAGAGGGGGCGGAACACTGAGCGCAACTCCCCCACCCGTATTCTGACTGGGATTATTGTAGTCTGTAAGTGAAGCTATGTTTCTCCGCATTTTAAATGGGAGAAATTGCTCAGCTCCGGAGATTCCAACCCTGCGGCAGCACCTTCCCATTGCACTAAAGAGATTGGGTCGATGTAATACCGATGACAGTGGTCGCGGAGGCTGGGGAAAAAATTGTCTTTGGTCCATATGCATAAGTATGCATTTGGCGCTTCCCACGTTGTGTCACATCCAGCCTTGGTGGGAGGCCGGGTAAATATACCTTCTTAGTTGTATTTTAGTCTTCGAGCAGGACGCAGTAAAAAAAATGACCCGTCCCTGAGGATTTCGACTCTGAGGGCAGAAACTCCTCATAAAGGAATGGTGTATGTTGATGCCTAAGTGACGTTGTTTACGAGAGGTGGTCATTGTCCTTTGCCCTCATTTACAAGTGTATCTTCACTTATCTTACTCTCACCTTGGACTATTGCCTCTCCATTGCGGAGGTAGTTAAATAACACTAAAATTTATTCTTCATTTTTTATTGCTTTCTCCCTCCATTTTTCTTTCTTTCTTTACAAGTGTATTTCGAGCTCAGGAAGTGCGAGTAAACAGCGCGTAAATTAAAATCAGCCAGCAGAGCTTAAAATTTGTGTTCGGTTCGCACTAATGCCATTGGAAAAGACATGAATTCATTACTCTCTATCCCACCAGATATGGATTAAATAACAGTACACTCTATCCTTGATTGGTAACCAGTCTAGAAGAAGGACAACTCTGAATTCAATATTGTGGAGAAGACAACTTTGGGTATAGGAATCTCTCAAATCAAAATCAAAGTGACCTATATATATATATATATATATATAAATATATATATATATATATATATATATATATATATATATATATATATATATATATATATATATATATATATATATATATATATATATATATATATATATATATATATATATATATATATATATATATATATATATATATATATATATATATATATATATATATTTACATATATTTGTTGGTTGGGCGCCTCGAGGCGGTGTAATGGTTAGCAAGTTTATCTCGCTAGAACAATTACGACTGAGTAGTGAGTTCGATCCTCACTGGGTGCCCCCTACTTTCAGCCTTGAGCCACATCTAAGCTACGCTTGGAAAATCACTATATATTTGTTGGTACAACTAGGACACATGGAGATTCTTGTAAAGAAAGGATTCACTGTTAATTGTGTGACAAATATTACACGAGTGTGATATTCATATTGATCACATTAATGAACGGCAGGTTCATACGAAACTAATAAGACAGTTTTAACTTGGAGGGTGGCGTCTTCAATTCAAATTTTGATGGTACTGTACAGAACAAAAATTATGTGCTCTCATACCGGTTACGGAAGGCGCTAAAAAGTTTTAGAACCGACCACATTAGCAGATTTTAATTAAAATAATACGGAAGGCGCTAAAAAGTTTTAGAACCGACCACATTAGCAGATTATAATTATAATAATATGGTAGGCGCTAAAAAGTTTTAGAACCGACCACATAAGCAGATTTTAATTAAAATAATACGGAAGGCGCTAAAAAGTTTTTGGACCGACAAATTAGCAGATTATAATGAAAATAATACGGAAGGCGCTAAAAGGTTTTATGTCTGACCACATAGAAGATTTTAATTAAAATAATACGGAAGGCGCTAAAAAGTTTTGAAACTTCCACATTAGCAGATTATAATTAAAATAATACGGAAGGCGCTAAAAAGTTTTGGGGCTAGCGAAGGATTTCTTATAAGTAACATTTATATAAAATAATTGTGACGTTTGGCAATTTAGTCATATTTGGGATGGTGGATCGTGTTTTCAATTTTCAACACTCCCTTATATATATGTTGACAAACGATAAATTAATTTGAGGAACAATATGCAATAATGCTGAACATTACTATTAATTTTTATTTATGATATGCGTCTTAATATTTATATTATTGATAATTAGATTATTATTATTAAACAAAATGATTGACGTAACACTTCTAATGTTGTTCAATATTTAAGAGAAGATTGCGATTTAAGAAAATATAAAAAACAGGAAAGACACGCTGTTTGACAATGTTAAACAATATTTCGACAGAATGTCTTCTTCAAGTTATATTCAAACTGTTTTTTCAAGTATAAAAATATATAAATCTACAAAAAATATTATAAGTCTTTGTAACGTTTTACATATTTTACATAGATAAAGCCCTTCGTAAAGTGTGGGCTGTACTTGTGAGAACAATTTTTTGTATCTCTTTGATGCATGCACTACCAGGAATCCCTTCAATTAGTCTACTGGAATCTTTTCCAACCAATCCTAGGTCTCCAACTACAACAGGGATTGTTGATGTTCCCATGTGCCACATATTATTATTATTATTATTATTATTATTATTATTATTATTAAAAATTAAGAGAAGAGCGCGATTTAAGAAAAGATAAAGAAAATAAAAAAAAAACATTGTTTGATAATGTCAAACAATATTTCGACAGGATGTCTGTCTTCTTCAAGTTTTATTTAAACAATTTTTTCAAGTATAAAAATATATAAATCTATAAAAAATTATAAGTCACTTAAATCTCGTTCTTCCCTTAACTATTATTATTTTCTTTGATTTCTGTTGTAAACTCATTTTCTTTCGGGTCTCAACCAAAGACCTAAAGTTAGAAATATCATAATGATATTTTTCGCTGCACATCTGTGCAGAAGAAATAAAAGGACCAACAAACGCATAGACATATTACGTAGATAAAACTCTTTTATAGTGTATAAACTGTACTTTTAAGAATATTTCTTTTGTATTTACTAAAGATATGGCTGTCAGGAATCCCTTCAATAAATATATCAGAACATTTTCCAAACAAATCGAGGGCCCCTACCATAACTGGAATTATTGATGTCTTTATTCGTCACATTTTTTTTTATTTCCTCTTCAAGATATTTTGATAATTTTTTAAGATCTTCAAAGCTACATTACAGGAACTGCCATATCAATAAGAAAGCACATTCTGTTTTTGTGGTCTTTGATCTTTGATGTCTGGGGGATTAGCTTTGATTGGTCTGTCTCTGTGTATTGGAAAGCCCCATAAAATTGCTAGATATAAATAATTGTAATATGAGTAACTACCGACACTGAGGTTCGAGCGTGACACTCTGGACTTATGAATATATTTTTTCAGTCAGGTGTATAAATAGTGATGTCAAACTACTGACGGCAAGTGATTATTGAGTGACTAATGATTGGAACTATCCAGTCGAATTAGTGTGAATTATTGTGCGTCGATGATTTTGGTTTTGATTTTGATTTACCGGACGTTAAGCCGAGCTATGCTACTGACAAAGAAACTGAAATGGTTAATTATCTTTGGTTGACTTTTACTTCTTTGTTCTTGTTAAGTGTTTATTTGTGGTTTTAATTAAATATTGTTTTATTTTAACATTGAACTTTTGAGTTATACTTAATCGTTAACGACCACGGTACTCACAAAAATAATAAATATATTAACAAGCAACAAATGCACACATAAACATAAGTAAATGTGATAATAATCAACAATAATAAATGAATCAGTATCTATCTATATTTCTGAGATGAGGTATTATGTACATTATTTACATTATTCGGACTATTGCAACCACCTAAAGAAGGCCGGAGCGTACAACGGCCGAAACGTTGTAATAAATATGGCGACAAAGATGAGGACAATAGTCCGAATAATGTAAATAATGTAAATAAAGTAATCAATAATAAATAATGAGTGAAAAGTTAACAAACAGTACTAAAGTATAGCTACAAACAACCGCATTTGAATCCACCATTATTTCTACTCACTATCCTCTAATATAATTTGAAATATAACCGTCACTGCCTACCAAATAGCTGTTATGATAATACATTAGACCTTGCTACCAATAATGCACCATTGACCAACATTTATAAATTCTCGAGCCAAAACACCACACACATGGCACTTCTTCCGGAAGAACACTCTGACGAATTTTTTGCCTTCGGGCAGTGAGGAACCCAGACGAGGCTATACCGAAAGGCAGAGTCTCGTCTGGAGAGGTAGACAAACCTGACCTCCTGTATTCAGGGTCTACAGATTGCTCCGCATAAAAACTGGTCTTGTGTCACATCCTGCCTCGTGGGGAGTTCGTGTAAATACCGGTCTGAAAACAGTGTTCAGGCATGAAACAGACTTTTGTCACTCGTTGGTGACCTTTACACACACACACACACACACACTCAGACACGCACACACGTGCGCGCAGAGAGAGAGAGAGAGAGAGAGAGAGAGAGAGAAAGAGAGAGAGAGAGAGAGAGAGACAATGAACTCTCCTGTCTCAATTTCAACGTATTAGATCCATTTAGAACTGAACCACTAGACTACACACAGATTATTTGATTAGTGTGTTGAAGGTTTTTCGGAAAAACTGATAGTGCGCATTGTACCAATAAATTTCTAAACAGCTCCCTTCAGTACACACACACACACACACACACACACACACACACACACACACATATATATATATATATATATCCAGGTACGATGAGAACGTTCGTAATATTTAATTTAAAAGAAGGCTCAATACATAGCTGAGCAATATTAGTTATTTTACAACAAAAATATCTAATTTACAATCGCCTGGGGAGACGCATCGTTATGTGTTGAAACACGGCTGCAATTTTGTAGTGATTCTTCCATGTTTTTGTTGTAATATCCTAAAATAAATAAACACACACACACACACACACACACACACACACACATATATATATATATATATATATATATATATATATATATATATAGTCTTACAAATAACAAATCCTGTACACTAACTAACAAAACACGAAACCAACTGATACTTTTATTTTTACCTAGAAAATATACCATCCAGTTCACTAGCGAATTCCTCGATATATTACAATCTAAAAAAAACAAACAAACAAAAAAAGCAAAAAAAAAAAACAAAAAAAAAACAGCAAAAAACAAAAACAAACAGAATAACAGCATCCTAGCCTCCTTAGACATAGAAAGTTTATTTACTAATGTCCCAATAAAAGAAACTATATTGTCATGCAGAACGTATACAATCACTCTTCGGTCCCATTTCTTAAAATTAGACCAACTATTCTACGAAAATTTCTTCTAGCCTGCATGACACAAGTACCATTTTACGATCACTATGGCAACATTTATACATGTGACGTCATAGCGATGGGTTAGGCCTTTGAACCGACTCTTATAAACAAATAGCTTCAGAAGAAATTAAAAACAGAAGGAAAACTTTGAGAATAACTCTGCCCTACACTTTACTTGCGAACTCAACATTAAGAATAAAATCCCTTTCGTATCTGTCTATATTTCTGAGATGAGGTATTATGCACATTATTTACATTATTCGAACTATTGTCCTCATCTTTGTCGCCATATTTATTACAACATTTCAGCCGTTGTACGCTTCCGCCTTCTTCAGGTGGTTGGAATGTCGAACTTAACTCTTTATTTCGCTCACCGGGGTAGACTGTTCTAGTTCCACGTGTCATGTTTAATGGATGTCAGTTATCAGTTATCTCCTGTTAATTTCCCTTGAAAGTTCTCCACTGCTTTGCACATGGCACAGTGGATAAAGGCGTTAGTTAGATCCAGTGACAGGACCCAAAGAATGTGAGTTCAATACCCGGCTAAGGCAGTGGAGCGTATAACGGCTGATACGTTATAATAAAAGATGAAGACAATGGTGTAAATAAAACCCCTTTCCTTGACGTATTAGTCGATGCCAATAATCATAATTCCATCTTTACAAAAAACCCAGGAGCAGAAACTCGAATTTACTCAATTACAAAACTAAATGTCCTCACAGATACAAAATAGCGGTCATAAAAAACGTGATTCACCGAGCCAAAGTAATTTCTCCTTCTGACATTTTATATAAGGAACTTAGCAACATTAAACAAGCAACAATACTTTCCCTAACCAAGTCTTCGACTAAAATTAGCCTTAATATAATGTAGAAAAAAATGAAAAAGAACACTTCTTGACGTAAACACAAATAAACACTTCATTAACGTATTCTATCGCAACCAATTGTACAGTAGTTATAAGCAGGATGAAAAAAAAAACAATTAAAATATAATTCACCGGTACATATTATACAATGATCCTAACAATGATTCTATAATTTATCATCTACTACAATAAATTTAAAACATCTAATTTAATTATTACCAACAACACTGGACCTAATAAATCCCGCCATATGTAAAAAATAATGTTGTCTATGAATTCTCATACCCACTGGGAGTTTGCATGTCCAATGAAAACAATAACATTAAATACTTACATTGGGCACACATACACCACACTCTCCCGCTGATTGACCTGTCACCTGTCAAAACTTAGCGCAATCCGTGTACACATCGAGCAGCACATCATGAATGACCACAGTACTACTATCAACATAAAATAAATACCGGTAGATAACATCAAAATACTCTATAGCACCCAATGCAAGGAAAAACTCAAAATTCTAGAAGCTGTTATTATACAAAATGAACATCCCACATTAAATAAAATATTATTCACCACAAGAGAAGATATCTTGAAGTGCTATATGATATAATTAAAGTGCACAGATATTTTATCAATATTATAATAATAAAAAATAAGAAATAAAATAAAAATAAAAATTGAAATTAAACTAATAAATAAACAAATAAATAAATCGCATTCTTTTTGGGCGGCCTCCTTCCCAATAGCCGTTAAGTATGACGTCACGCTAGACCATTTCAAACGTTCAGCTTTCCAAAGAATATCAGGATGCAGACAAAGAAAGTTGAAAGTACATGAACCAAAGTAACAAATTATTAATTTCGTACAGTCTATCCACAACTTCGAGAAATTGTAAAAATAGAAATTAAACAGGCACACATTATCGGTTCTTTTTAATCACATTTGTGTGTGTATATATATATATATATATATATATATATATATATATATATATGAAGAAAAATACAGAAAAAACAAACAAAAATCTTAATATGCAATTATGCTGTATTAATGTTAATATAAAGTCGACGTCGGACGTTTCGGACTATTTAAACCATCTTCATGGACATTTTCATTTAAACATAATTAACATTAGAACATATAAAAATTTAACACAAAAGACGATGGACATAAGAGCCCAACTAATCCACCCAACTGAAATTTTTATATAAGATCAGCGTTCCGTTTAAATATGATCACGTAGTCGTCACGTGGGCGATGTTGTTAAAACGTATTCGAAGATGATTTCCAAATATTAAAATATTAAAAAAGTCGATTGAACTATTTTGTATAAACAGTTCAAGAAATCCCTTCCGTTGATGTCGGAATACGTAGTGATCAATAGGTTCTTATATCTTCATACAAGATTGAAGTCCAATTGATCATTACAAGAC
The DNA here is from genome assembly GCA_903632075.3 of Acanthosepion pharaonis. Taxonomy (NCBI): domain Eukaryota; kingdom Metazoa; phylum Mollusca; class Cephalopoda; order Sepiida; family Sepiidae; genus Acanthosepion; species Acanthosepion pharaonis. Next base: position 475,950 of record CAHIKZ030000771.1, read on the forward strand.
AGTGATGATAGTTTGTCATTGTTTACATAGATGATTTCTAAGCAACGATAAACACGTGCCTATAAGACGCTAGAAGCGAAAATCACACCACATCTCATGACGTCACGCATGAACATACGAGAGTAAATTGGAGAAGAATAAAGTATGAAGTATGGCAAGCCGTTGGTGTAAACCAATGGCTTCTGTTACCAATTATAGACATTTAAGAATATTTGTAGAGATGCCTAATTTTTCCTGAACCGAATTATGAAGTTGGCTAAAAGACATCAGAAAGATTTTTTCTTTATTAGCCTTCTCCATAATAAATGAATTTCAACTTAACAAAACAATTTTGCTTGAAATATATTTGATGCCAAGGACATAAGCATCAGAGAATCTAGAAGAAAAACACAATTTACACATACAGATAACAAATTAAAGCAAATTTATACAATTATTAGAAAACATATATCTCTACACACCAATTTTCGTCTAGCTAAGTCACACATACGCCGCACTCTACTCAAAACAAATTTTAAAACAAACATAAATATATCAGAGTGTTGGTCATTATCGACGCGACTCTCACTTGCCACAGATGTCTATAACTACATCCGTGCGTTTCCTTTATATAGGCTATAAGAGGGGCTGGGCCGCGGAGAGGGGGCAGAGAGCAGAGGGCACCTCGACGTGGTGTAATGATTAGCAAGCTTGTCTCGATAGAACAATAAAGACTGAGTAGTGAGTTCAACCTTACTGGGTGTACCATACTTTCGGCCTTGTGCCACATCTAAGCTACGCTTAGAAAATCACAGATTATATCAAACTTCTGGGTTTGAAATACACTGCTTGTCAACCTCTCTGCCTCCAGGCAGAGAAGAACCCAGACGAGGCTCTGCCAAAGCGCAGAGTCTCGTCTGGAAGGTAGATAGCTACCCGACCTCGTGTATACGGGGTTTACGGGGAATTTTTGGCCGATCCTACGGGCTCGGAATGCCCCACGTAAATAACTGGCTTTGTGCCACATCCCGCTTGTGGGTAGCTCGGGTAAATACACAGAGCAGAGAGAGAGAGAGACTTCACACACACACACACACACACACACACACACACACACACACACACACACACACACACACACACACACGCACGCGCAAACCATAGAGGCTAACCGAGAGCACGGATATGGATTAGGATATGAAAACGACCTCATGTCAACACAAAAAGAGAACGGATTTCTCTGTCAACGCGACAAGCTTAAAACGATAGCCAACAAGCAGTCAGCCGGGTTAAGCATACTCCTTTTTCGCGCTCTCATTTCACACCTCTTACACTGTATATTCGAATACTACACTATACGACTTACCAGAGACATTTTCATATTTTGTAAATGAAAATAAATCTTTGATCATTTCTCCAAACCAGTGTCAAATTTATTTCTTTACTCCAACCAACTTCTATCTCAGATCCAGTATGCCGGTGTTCAAATTCCAGTAGAGTCTGTTGCGTTCACTTCGCATCAATACGCTTGGTAAAGACATGAATCTATTTTTCTTTACTTAGTTAAAGAATTAACCCCAAGTAGAGGAGTAGACTGGGATTTCTAGCCTTGGGTGTGGCAGCCAGTATAGAAGTACAATTCTGAATTAAAATATTTGGAAAAGGTAACTGAAAATCACTCCATTATCTTTCCCAAGAAGTCATAACAATTCACAGATAATAAAGAAAAGAAATCTGTGGAGAGTCGCGATCGCTTATGTTTTGGTATTAACAATATTTTGAGCATACAATATTATTTCGTTTGGTTGAAATTCATTTGTGATGGGAAGAGCTAGAAAAACTTAAGCGTTAGGCATAAACAATATTCACTCTTTATTTAAATAAAATATTTTTTGCAGTAATATTAGTTCATAATTGACATTAGATTCTTTCTCGCCTTAGGATAGTTTCGATAATTAGGCTTTAGTTTGAATATAGATACAAAAAAGCCAGATTTGTCGAATATTTGTCAATATTTCTTGCTATTTTAAACATTTTTAGCAATAAGTGTGTTAAGCTTTCCATCCCAATTTGCTTTTTTCTTTCTTTTGCATTTTCCTTGTCTTAAGATGTCTTTAGCAATTATATTATAGTCTTAATATAGGAATAAAATGTTGGAGGTTTTTGCTTCTGTAACTTAAATATAACGAAATTGTTTCGTTTTTAAACAAATTGTGATGGGCAGTGAAAAGTGGGTACTTTACGACAAGGCGAAACACAAGAAATCATGGCTCAAGTGACAAGAACTGCAACTTCTAAAGATAGTGTAGAATCTGACTTCTGACTTTCATGGATCACATCTAATTTTCATAAGGATGCTATTTAACAACATCCTGATTGGACAACAAATATTAAAATAATATCTGTATTTTCACGTGCAAGTTCTAAGTTTGTGCAAGCTAAACGCTTTTAGGCTTTTAGGCTCCAAGCTTAAAGTACAACAATAGACCTTTTCTGATTAGTTAATAAATACCAAGGTCATATTTACGCCTATGCACATGTGTTCAAACCATAGAACCGCCAAATTTAAGAAAACGTGTTCTCGAGCCTATCACGTGATCAACAAGTAAATAAATATGGTATACTAGCCAATCCCGCCAGTGAGCATCGTGACAGCAACACAATCGCCTACTAAAAACCACGTCACACATTCTGAGGTTAAAAGTTACCTATTAACATAATTTCAGCCTCCCAGAACATTCGTTCACTCAACTAGTTCACACAGCAGCTTTCGTTCATTCTTGTAAGTGAATTAACATCTAATTACTCAACTTCAACAATGAGAAAAGTTGCTAAACGAATCCTTGTCGCTCAACTATCTGAAGCTTTAAAGTTTGATAACACAAAAACAAACTTTCAGAATTGACTCACTCACATCACACTGGATTTCATTTAAGCACAGCAAAGTTCTTAACCACAGAACATTATTATTACATAACAAAAGTTCTCAATTACAGAACATTATTTAATCCAGAATTTATTTACTTCTTGACAACATTATGGTCAAAGAAAGACAACTTTAGAACAAATAAGTTTTTTTTGTCTAATTTACACTTGAAATTTATATTTCACAAATACTGTTTAATGCTTCATAAACAGAATTATTCTTTCATTGACTGTGTGAAACTTACATCACCACAATTACAGGAAACATTTCTTCAAGTAAACTCATACACCATAATTCCAAACATCAAAATAAGAGTTTACACACATAATTAAAATAAGCATCATCAAGATTTCACTCACAAATCTTTACTCATTTCAGCAGCATAATGCATTGTATCTTTTATGCTATATAAAATCAAAATATTGTTTGTTATCCAAAATTGTTTTTGTATTATTTCTCTTGTTGTTTATTTTATCTTGGCATAGTTGTTGAAAGTAAAAATAATAGGAATTGAATTGAGGCCATTCGATCCTCTACAATAGTGATGTTGTGTGTATGAAGAAATTGTAAGGGTGTCATCTATTATGAGTCCCTTACAGTTAACCAAACTGTTGATTTGATCAAGCACATCTCACAGTTAGACCAACGAAAGACAATAATAGACGAAAGTTAAGAGAAAGGGCATAATATTCAATCAGGGTAAAAGATAAACTGCACTTTTTGTGGGGAGGAGCAATAAATGTTAATTTTGGGTGGTTAGTTTATGATTCCACCACTGTATAAACAAGTTTCGGGTCAGTGTATATACCGGTCTTTACAGAATTCAGTTAATGAAAGAAGAAAAAAACGGTAAAAGGCAGCTCGAACATTTCTTTGCTAGAAATATTAACATTCTTTAAGAATGGTATTTTCATTTGGTTTAAAATTAATCGATGACAGTGAAAGAAAATGTAACTTTGTTCTTTATTAATGTTCATGTTGAAAATGAAATCGTCTTTTATTTTTATTCAATACACAAAATCAATTATCTTTTTGCCACTATTTTTGGTAACATTCTTTTTCTGTGTGCATGACTCTCCACAAATCCTGTCCATTGCCTGTTCTACAGTCATTTACTCGAACTTGTTAGGAAAGTTACACACAATTTCTCTTTTTCAACATGTCTTGTGAGTGTCAAATTCTACAAGTCCTCTTTCCTCATAATGTGTTCCAGAAATTTGAACTGTCTCATTCTTATCCTATGTGCAATTATACTTTTTTACATTTCCCTTTTCCTTTTAAACTTTTTCGAAGCTCACATGTTGCATCCATGGTTTTCTCAGCATCCTTCTGTAGAACCACATTTCTGTTGCTTCAAGCTTTCTCTTCATATGTGGCTTATGGCCATATCACATTGCAGCACTGAAGTTAAGCAACGTTGAATATCAAGTGCTGCAAGCTTGGATGTATGTGTGGTGTAATAAATAATGGTTTGGAAGGAGAAATCGAAGAGCCGAGTTCGAATTACAGCCAGGTTCGTTATATTCACTTACGCGGAAATACTTTTGGGAAAGGTATGGAGCAACCTCTTCTCTTCTCACCTATGGGTTAAATAGTAAGACTTGTATCAGAAAATCATTTTTATATTAAAAAAATTCTTACAATCTAAAAATGTTTCGTCTTTAAATAACCTCAAAAAGGTTGATAAGCCGTAAAAACAATCAATATCTTTATATGTAAAGAAGCTGTCCAGTATTCACTGCCTAAAAAGGAGGATTGATTATACATATTAGTTTTATCGTCCGGTTCACACTCTTTCCTGGCCTTTTGAATTGGAGTAAGAGTTAATCCCTTGTTTCCTGTTTACGACTGGGTTTCCGGTTCCTTCTAAACTAAAGTCTTTTCATTCTCTTTCACTATCAGTATAAAAAAAGCAACAAACCTTTGTGTCTTAGTGGCGTTGTTGCCTTGCTTGGGTGAAGATTAAAAAAAATTCAGCACTATTTTGTTTGTTTGTAACGAGATTTTCCTGTCACCTAATACTTTGTTTAGTTTTTGGAATGCATCTTTCGTTATTCAAATTTGCTGTCGTTCAGGTTATGGATGTCATTGCTATTCACCATGTTCCGGTGACAGCATGACGTTGAACGACGACAGCGACATTGTAAAAAAGACAGTTGACAAATTTCAAGTTTCCTACTTCAGCTTCCTCTTCCTGGCTTCCCACATTCGAATCTTTGTTGTATTGATGCCAACTTTTTACTCTAAATCCAACTAACAACAGAAACAACAATTACCACCAATACTACTACTGCGATGATTACGATTAGTCCAAGCTGATCTCTCTCGTTTACTTCCTGTCCGCAACTGTGTGGGGCACTGTGTGGGGTACTGGCTGGGGCACTGACTGGGGCACAAGCTGGGGCACAGACTGGGGCTGGCGAGTGTCTGTTGAGTGCGTCCTGTTAGTAAAAGGGACGAAATGAACAGCGGACTAAAGTTCGTTATCATCAACCCATATTTTGGGAAAATAGGAAAGAGAAATAATATATAAGTATTGCAGTTAGACTCGCTGGTAGCGAAAGAAGCCAACACCTCCTAAAGAATGAGAGACGAGGGTTTTATCTACACAACAGAAAATTAAAATAAATTAAACTTTCTTTTTTTTGTATCTTATTTGGCATTGTTTTTTAATCCAAAACGTGCATTTTGGCGCTTAAATGATTTAAAATTTTAATAACACTGGTTATCAAGATTTTCAGGGCATATTTTAAAATATCGTACGGTTGAAGAAAAGCGATGTGTAGTGGTATCAAGGTTTACACTACAAGTTGTTCTGCAGCAAGATAAAAATATGCATCACACACATACACACATTATCTCTCTTTTTTTTAACAATTTATCACACACTCGCTCATACAAAGACACTTAAACAGACACACGCACACATTTTTTTCATACAGAGTCGCAGTTACACTAATAGACATGCGCTATTTTCCTCTCTTTTTTGCACACTTACAAACTTAGAGAGAGAGAGTGTGAACTATTTGATGACCGTTGGTATTTATTACAATTCAGGTCAATGTTTTCTTTTTTTTATATTTTTGTCAGTAAGATATGGATTTGTATGGCATTAGGTAGGTACATCAGTAAGTTCGTAGTCTGATAATAAAATTTTATTTTATTTTTATGCAACAAATATTTAAAACTATGTAATATTTTGGACTTTTTTGAATGGACTTTTTCCAAAATTAGTCTTTTTTTTTTGCAAATCCTCACAGTATTTAGTATTGTTAAAGTTATCGCTAGTATTTTTGTCGAGATTCACAAACTTTACGTTTCGTTCAATTTCGCAACCCAATCGATGAAATATAAAAACTTAAAGAAAAGATAAGCAAAAAAATAAAATTTTGCATTTTTATTAAATAAGTATTTGTTATTTTAATAATTGTTTCTAAAACATTGGGAGTTTGTTTTTCTATGTTAAATAATAAAACTTATAATTTTTCCAAAAAAAAAAAATGAATAAAAATGTATTAAGCTACGCACTCGAGTAAAACCAACTGTGCTCCCTTACTTCTCAAAATTTGGTTTCGATCCGTCAATGTATGACTATTTTAGAGAGTACGACAGATGGACAGAAGGACGGACTAACGAAAGTCAAAGAATTTTATAGATAGATGAAATAAAAAAAAAATCGCTCTAAATCAGAGAATTATCTGATTTAAACAATGTTTTCAGTACTTATTCACTAATGAATTAATTGTATAGTGAATAGGTTATTTTATCAGAAAACACTGTGGAAATATGTGGGACAGTTTCACCCACTTTTGTGTACTTTTTAATTTAGGGGAGAGTTCGCAAATTTTTTTACAGTTAAAGAAAAACCTCTCGTGTTATTTCAGAAAAAAATTCGCATTTTCAATTTTTGAGAGTTGGTGCTTGCATAATTTTAAAACATTATTTTCTTTCAGATTGGACAGAAAAACAATCTACAATGAGTAATTATTTTAAAAAAAATTGTAATTTTCAGCGCGTCTTTCAAATGATTTTTACATTGAATAAAGACATGCTTGAAAAATAGGACGGAGAAATTTAAACGAATTACCTAATCAAAATCGAGAGACCCAAATTGACGTAAATTGAGAAATCCGAGCTTTTATTGCAAATCGGGAGACCTGATCTTTTATTGGAAATCGAGAATTTTGATTTTTTTTTTGTAAATCGAGACACCTGATATTTTATCGCAAATTGACGCTATCTTTTATCGTAAATCGAGAGAGGCTATCTTTTATCGCAAATTGAGAGACCCGATGTTTTATCGTAAATCGAGAGATCCGATGTTTTATCGTAAATCGAGAGACCCGATGTTTTATCGTAAATCGAGAGGCCCGATCTTTTATTGCAAATCGAGAGACTTGATCTTTTATTGCAAATCGAGAGACTCGATCTTTTATTGCAAATCGAGAGACGCTATCTTTTATCGCATATTAAGAGACCCAATCTTCTATCGTAAATGGAGAGACCCGATCTTTTATCGTAAATGGAGACCCGATCTTTTATTGCAAATCAATAAACACTATCTTTTATCGTAAATCAAGAAACGCTATCTTTTATCGTAAATCGAGAGACGCTATCTTTTATCGTAAATCGAGAGACCTGATCTTTTATTGTAAATCGAGAGACCCGATCTTTTATCGTAAATCGTGAGACCAACATAGATTATCGTAAATCGAGAGATTTGATCTTGTTATCGAGTGACTATTGTTGTAAAAAATCGTGATACTAGATTTTGTTACTAGAAATCGAGATTAGAGATTATCATCGTACATCGACAGACCAGATCTTGTTAGCGTGAATTAAAAGAGATTTTCTTATTGTAAACAGAGATAACAGATCATATTATGATAAACAATATGGCCTTATAATAGATACCACTTTCCAGCAGGCCATTGATTTTTACCAATGAACCGTGGCATACGAAAGTTTATTGTATCCATAACTGTTGATTCGCTTGGAAGACAATGAACCATGCAAAAAGATGAGAAGAATTGGAAAACCGATAAAAAACCTTAAAATGGGAAAAAATCCTAGCAACAGTGTTACTAAACTAAAGAAGGACAGTGAGAAGGTTGGACTAATGAGAAACCTTGTTGCCACTTGCTTTCTATAGAGATTTGTCTTATAGGATTGGTGGGAAATCGCAAAGGCTGCCTAATAATAACCTTCCACACTTATACTTTTAAGATTTAGAGAATAATTCAAATGTTTTGAGACGTTGTACGATTTTCAAATGTCAGATTCAATCATCACGTGACTCGTGATAACCAATACAATTTAAGAATTCCAGATGTCTATCAAAGAAACTGACTCCTCCTGATCTTTGTCTTTTTTTTTCATGAACTCTTCATCTGGACTAACTGAACTGGGGGGAAAGGGGGGCTGATACAATTTTCCACCACCCCCACCACTTTCAAAAGTAATTCAGTGAAGAAAAACAGACATGACCAATTCACAAAAACTACATTCTTTTCGTCTTAGGAAGTAAAAATAAAAAAAAGGGAATATTTGTCTCTATGAGTCATTTGGTGTGTTTTCCTAAGTGGACAAACTCCAGTTTTGTTCACCTCACCAACTTGATTGATTACGCTAATCTACAGCTAACATGCAAGCGATGAGGAAAATCAGAGGTTTGGCTTGAGAATGACTTATCAGTTAAAAGTGAAAATTCTTTAATCAGGTAGAAGAGAAAAATATAAATTTACATTCACTCCAAAAAGAAAATAACCCAAAAATGGGAGGAAAAGGGATAAAAAGAATAAAAAAATGACAATATCTACTTCGTGTGGAAGAAACAAAATATAGATAAAAATGGGCAGTATGTATATATGTATATATCTATCCACCCCTCTAAAATTATCTGTAGGAATATATATATATATTTACATACATGGTGCGATGGGTAAATTGTCGCATTATTATATTTTTAATTTCGCGCATGCGCGTTGTTTGTTTTTGATTTTGTCGACTGCACAGTGTAGTTAGGTCTGTTGGACAGCGTCTTTGAAAAAAAAGAGCACCATGAACCAATTCCTCCTGCTAGAAATTTGGAAACGGTATGCTGTATTGCTTGGCATTTGCGCCGGAAGCTGCAGTATGAACATTTC